>PVHX01000908.1:151518-243555 GCA_004024805.1 Geosciurus inauris | reverse complement strand
TCATTTTTCATATTTGGGAAATTTTCTGATATTATTTCATTGAAGAGATTGTGCATTCCTTTGGTTTGAAATTCTGCACCTTCTTCTATCCCAATAAATCTTAGATTTGGTCTTTTGATGCTGTCCCATATTTCTTGTATGTTCTGTTCATGATTTTTTACCATCTTCACTGTATGGTCAAGTTTATTTTCAAGATTGTGTATCTTTTCTTCATTACCCGAAGTTCTGTCTTCCAGGTGATCTAGTCTGCTGGTGATGCTTTCTAGTGAATTTTTTATTTGGTTTATTGTTTCCTTCATTTCAAGAATTTCTGATTGGTTTTTTTCCCATGATATCTAGCTCTTTCTTAAAGTAATCTTTTGCTACTTGTAATTGCTCTTATCTCTTTGTTAGAATGATCGATGGTTGCCTCTATTTACTCTCCTATTTCTTTGTTGGGTTGATCAATTGCCTGTAATTGTTCACTTATGTCATTCTTTAGTTCACTGATCATTTTAATTATGTACATTCTGAATTCTTTCTCTGACATTTCATCAACTGTGCTGTCAATGGATTCTGTTACAGTGGTATCCAGGTTTATTTGGGGCACTTTCTTCCCTTATTTTTTCATGTTGATTGTGTATCTTCCTTTCTTGAAATACCAATCTGAGGTATTGAGGCTTCTATCCTATAATCTTGTATTGACACTCCAGATTACCTGTGTCTCACCTTGGAGCTACTTCTGTTCCTCCAGTGTTCCCAGATGGGCACTACTGCCACTAAAGTTGGTGGCGGAGGTAGTGGACGTACCTCTAGAGGGCAGTGGGAGTGGCCTTGGCTGGGCTCCTGAGGGAGCCCCTAAGGGCTGTTTTGCCCCTCTCTTGCACTCCTGCTGGTGAACAGGAACTCTGGAGCGGAACTAGAGGCGGGCCCAGGTCTCACTTAGGCAGAGTCACAAGCTGGAGAGTCTGTGTGCGACCCTTACAGTGAGTGTGAGCTTCCCTGGGGCTGGAGGCTAGCAGGCTCTGGTCTGCCTTCAACTGGGCACCCCTGGCATTCCCTAAGGGCAGTTTTGGGCCTTCTGTCTCGCCTGACCACAGGAACTCTGGAGCGGAACTGAGGTGGGCCCAGAGCGTGCTTGGGTGGGGCCTCTTCACGCTGGGGTCTCTGCTGGCCACTCTTACCCTTGGTGTGCCTTCCTCTGTGGCTGGTAGCTATCAGACTCTGGTCAATCCTTAGTTGGACACCTGTGGAGTTTCCTGAGGGTGGATCTGGGCCCTCTGTAGCTCCTGCCGGACCCCAGGAACTCTGGAGCGGAACTGGGGTGGACTCAGGCTGCCCTTGGGCAGGGCTGCCTCGTGCTGGTGTCTCTGGAGTGACTCTTGCCCTGAATTTGGGCTCCCCAGTGGCTAGAGATAGCAGTCCCTGGTCTCCCTTTGGCTGGACTACCGTGGAGGTTCCTGAGGGTGGATCAGGGCCCTCTGTGGCTCCTGCTGGTCCACAGGAACTCTGGAGCAAAACTGAGGTGGGCCCAGGCTGCCCTTGGGTGGAGCTACCATGCACTAGGGTCTCTGCAGGGACTCTTACCCTGAGTTTGGGCTCCCCAGTGGCTAGAGATAGCAGTCCCTGGTCTCCCTTTGGCTGGACAACCGTGGAAGTCCTGAGGGCGGATCTGGGCCCTCTGTGGCTCCTGCTGGTCCACAGGAACTCTGGAGCGGAACTGAGGCAGGCCCAGTCTGCCCTTGGGTGGCGCTGCCTCTGCTGGGGTCTCTGGAGTGACTCTTACCCTAAATTTGGGCTCCCCAGTGGCTAGAGGTAGCAGTCCCTCCCAAGTTTTTTATTTTTAATGTGAGTAAAATACTTTATTTTCATTTTAGTGAAAACAATAACAAACAAACAAACTAACTAAAAAGTAGGCCCATGTTCTAAAAACAGGGGAAGGCTACCTGTAATGCTTTCCACGTGGAGCACTGTGCCCAGTGCTGGGTCCCTGAGGCGTGTCTGTTATCGCGGTCACTGCAGGGTGCTACCGGCCTCTAGTGGAGGAGATCAGGGGCGCTGAGCACCCTGCAAAGCCCAGGACAGCTCCTCGCCCAGAATCGCCAGGTTCAGAAACCACGATCTGGAGGTAATGGCTGTCAACTGAGTTCCTAGGCAGCTTTTAGGACGCATGCGCGCACGCGTACACACACACACACACACACACACACACACACACACACGGCATCATTTTTTCATGCACTGATTTTGCAGGTAACCTGCTTCCCCCTCGTAGCTCACAGTGTGCTTCCTGAGTGTTTCCTGGGACCCACGGTGAGGAGCCTCACCCTTTTAGTGTGCATAGGAACCCTCTGGGAACCCTTGTGACCCCGGCCCGCCTACTGGCATTCAGAGGCAGCGGGTCTGCAGTGGCCTATGGGCTGCAGGGGGGCTGGGGACCCACAGGAAGGCTCCCGAGTGGCTCCCTTGACATCGGTGTTCTGCACCATGGTTTTGGGTGGCTCTCAAGTACATTATGGGGAGGGATGTGTGTTTCTTCATCCTGTTGATTGTCTTGTAGGACATTCAGGTGACTTCCCTCTTTGTGTTCCCTGTCTTTGTGTTGCTATCATGAGTGGCACCATGGCGAGCCTCTTCAGCAGTCTTTGCCCTCATAGATAAAAATGCCCTGATTGACGCCAACTCAGGTGCTCAGGAGAACTCTGGTCTCTGATAGCAGGAATGCTCTCCCTGTTCCGGGCATGCCCTGGGACCTCAGCCTTTGGGTTTGGGGCTCTATAAAGGTGATGAAGGAAGTCACGATAGTGCTGGGAACAACTGATTCAGGCTGTGGTGGTGTCAGGGTGGACACACGACCCATCAGAGTGTGGCAAGTCAGCACAGCCTGGTTGGGTTCTGAGCTTCTGAAGGTGGACTGTAAGCTGGAGCCTCTCAGGCAGAGGGGTGCGGCCTCAGTCATCAGCTTCACCCACAAGTCCTCAAGCTTCCTGACTTTGGCGTAGGCAGCAGGGAAATTTGATTGTTTTATACTAGGGCAATGGGCAGGACAGAAGCCAAAGTATGCAGGTCACAAGTGTCATGGTCTCAGGGTTAAAATAAGGGGAGACCAATTACAACAATAATGGATACCGTTTCCTACACAGTAGATTGGCAAAGGGTGGCAAGATGTGCGTGTTAGTCTTTTCAGTTACTATGACAAAATACCCGAGACCGTTGTTTATGAGGAAAAGAGGTTTGTTTAGCTCCCAGTTTGAGAGGCTGAAAAACGAGTCTTTGACAGTTTGGAGGCTGCCTCTGTTTAGATCTGCTGAAAGCCCTGTGGCAGATGGTATCATGGCAGGAGATGTGTGAGTGAGATCACATGGATAGACAGGAAGCCAGAGTGAAGGGTCTCCCTCTCGTAACAAGCCCTCATGAGACATCTCCACCCTGGGGACCAGGCTTCTGGCACAATGAACACTTGGGGACAACTAAAACCAAACCATAGCAATGTGAGAGAACGGGGACTCGCCTGGACTGCTGGCCAGAGAGCAGGCTGGTAGAAGACGGGACAGCAGTGGGCCACCTTGTCCATCAGAAATAAGGACCTCTCATGGGCTGTTCCTACAGAGGAGGACTTCACAGGAGTGGAAAATGACCAAGCCAGAGCTGGCTTTGTGGCATTTTGTTACCACAGCCCGACCTGACGGACACTCTGTTGTGGCCTTATGCAGGAGGAGCTGGTGCATCTGGCAACTTCAACTCATGCCTGAGCTGTGAAACCAGGATTTGAACTCATATTCTTGGTGCAGCAGAGTGGAAGGGCGGGATAGTGGAGCTGGACATCCAGGGGGACAACTGGCTCCTGAGGTAGCTGGTGTGCATGGTGTCCCTGCCACAAAACAGGCAAAGTGCTGAGCCAAACCTACCAGTGTCCTCTCAGCTGCCCGTGCATTGGGACACCTGTGTCTGGCCACCCAGACATGGGTGCAGGATCCAGCCGGAGTAGTGCTAGCTCCCGTCTTCAGTTCACAGCCCTCGCCATTTCAAAGCTCTTCTGATGTCCAAAGTTATGGCTGTCCATGTCTGTGAGTCCCAGCTGAGCTGGCTGAGTTGACCTGGACGGGTAGGCACGGCCACTCAGAACACAGAGGGACTTTTGGTCATGCCCACATAGCCAGTACGTTGTAGTGTCTGAGTGCTTCTGCCTGATGTTAAAACTCCATTGCTTTTTCTCCTTCCTCTCCCCCCAACCCCCACTTGGCACTAGGGATTGAATCCAGGGGTGATTTGCCATTTAGCTACATTCCCAGTCCTTTAAAAAATTATTTTGTTTTATTTTTGAGATAAGGTCTCGCTAAATTGCTGAGGTTCTTGCTAGGCTGGCCTAGAACTTACAGTCCTCCTGCCTTTACCTCCTGAGTCACTGAGATTACAGGCAGGTATCATAGTGCCTGGCCCTTTCCCTCTCAATCAGCCTTATTATCTTAAAAACAAAGTCAGTACAGTTAAAAAAAACCCTGAAACTATATCTTGAGTGTAGGTGTTTAGGAAAATCTGTTAGCAGACACAATATATCACTTTCCCCAGTTACAAAATACTACACTAGGCTTAAAGTTGTGAAGTGCATTTGGTTCTTCCGCAGGGATGGGAGCCTTGCTGTGGAGTGGAGTGGCCAGCAGGGGGCGCCGGTGCCCTTCCTGCCGCCTCACCTGTGCTTTCAGGGCAAACCAGAGACCAGGAGCGGGTGGTGGGCCCTACCCTGGGGGTTACAGATGAGGGGAGGGCGCAAGAGGCTCCGTTGTACGCCCCTCACGTAAGACCCCCGTGGCATGTATCACAGGTGCCTGTCACCACTGCCAGGTGAGGGATGGGGTGGGCATTCCGAGGTCTCTCAGGGAAGCCAAGGACCAGCTTTGATTTCTGCACGGATGTTCCCTCTAGTGGGGCATGCTTGTCCCTACTCCTTGTGGGGCGTCCTTGTTCCTGCTGCCCTGCTGCAGCCACCGGTGGCTCCCTTTTCTGCTTTCCCTATCCCCAAACTCTGCCTCTCAGGACCTTTGCACATGCCCCTCTGGGGTGTGCAGCCTCCTGTTAGGATCAGCTCTCCCTCCCTCTGCAGTGAGGTCCTGACTGTATCCAGCGGAGCCCCTGTTGGACTTCACCATGGCCCTTCCCCAGTCCAAGTGATAGCTTCTGTCTTCTGTGGTCACCTGAAGGAGAGCCCCCAGGAGGGGACGGAGGAGCTCTGCCTTCCTCTCCCAGGGCCTCACTTGCACAGTTGCATGAGCACGTGGGCTGCCTTCATGGCAGGGGCCTACTACGGTGTGGAGAGGTGCTGGGGACAGTGTGGCACTCAGGACTGCCATGTTCCTTTAGCTTTGGAGACCTTGGCAGGCGTGTACGCTCCGATCGCCTTCAAGGCACAAGAGGGCGCTGTAAGCCTGGCTGTGAGGAAAGAAGCCAGCAGAACCCTGAGTTTCCCGCTGCCTCTTGCTCTCAGACCTGGAAGGGAGGGGACAGCGGGACACAGCCCACAGGAGCTCAGCGGGTGGGCTCTGTTCTTCTTTGGGATGGGCTAGTAGTCAATGGCTTCCTCCCTCTGGAGGAGGAAGGGGAGCTTTTGCTGTCTTTCTGACAGCCGCCTGTTTGCCAGCTCTGAGTGACGGTCCTATGCTGGAGACGGGCGCAGAGGTGGCATGTGAGGGTGCCAGGCTAGGTGTTGGCCAGCCGTGCCCTGGGGGGCAGAATGGGCTTCACATTGTGGAAGTGCTGTTACACACTCACTCTCTCACACACATTTGTTGGTGGGAATTGAACCCAGGGCCTTGCATCTGCTAAGTGTGTGCTTCACTGCTGCGCTGCACCCCAGCCCAACATCACGCAATCCAAGATCAGGAAGCGGGGTGCCTCCACCTCGACTTTCCTCTCAGAACTGCTTTGGCTAGTGTGTGTGTGTAGGAGCTTTAGAATTGTTTTTCCTATTTCTATGAAGAATGCCATTGGGAATTTAATAGAGATTGTGTGGAGTCTCTATGTTACTTTGGGTCATGTGGACATTTGAACAATATTAATTCTTTTGATCCCTTAGTATGATGTAGCTTTCAATTTATCTGTGTTCTCTTCAATTTTTTTCGTCAATGTTTCATAGTGTTCAATGTATAGGATTTTCACCTCCTTGGTTAATTCATTCCTATTTAAACAATTTTTATGCTATCATAAATGGGTTTGTTTTCTTGATTTTGTTTTTGTCTGGGTAGTTATTTGTGTATAGAAATGTCAGGTTTTTATATGTTGATTTTATATCTTGAAATTTTACTGAATTCAATGATCAGATCTAACTTTGTGTATGTGCGTGTGGAGTCTTTGGGGTCTTCATCAGACCACGTCACCTGCAGGTAAAAGTAATTTTATTTCTTCCTTTTCCAAGTGGGTCTTTCTCCTTGTCTAACTGCTCCTGATGACGATGCTTGTCCTCTGTTGAACACAAGTGGTGAGCGTGTGACTTTGCTGTGTGCTAACCTGAGAGGGTGAGCTCCCAGTCTCTCCCTGTGTTCACGATGTGGCCGTGGGCACAACACTGATACACATGGAGGCACACACACACCATGGTGGTGGGCTCGAGGTGAGTGTGCAACTGGAGTACAAAGATGGCGGCCACCTCCTGGGAGTCCTGGGTAGGACCGTGTGTTGGTGCAGGTGGAAAGGTGATGGAGTTCAGAAAAGAGAGGGAGGGATATTTCAGACAGGAAAAAGAGCAGGCACAGGGAACAGGGCCTGAAAGAGCTAGGCGGAGGGAAGAGAGCCCTGGGGATGCTGGAGATGGTCGGTACTGGGGAAGAAAGGCGGGGGTGGCCAGAGGTGGGACTGGGCAAATAGGCGGGGACCAGGTGCTGAAGAGCTACACTAAGGCATTCGGAGTTGATGAATTAACTTCTAGTAGTTGGGTCAATAATGAATTACATGGGTCAGAGTGAGTCCTGGATATGCTAAGGGCATCGTGTTGGAGGTGGCAGAGCATCGGCTGGATGGGCAAGGGGAGGACAGTAATACCCAGAGGCCACTGGAAGCTCTGGCAATCATGCAGACAGATGCAAGGAAGTTCTGAGAGTGACAGAGGGGACAGATAGAAGGGGTGGCTCTGAACCACTTCGGGGTAATGGAATAGGTTGTTGGTTGAGGACTACATGGCTCCATCATCAGCTCACAGTTCTTCCTGTTCCCCATGCCCCCTGTTGCCTGGTTTCCTTGCAGACAGAGTTTAGTTCTTGCTTCCTCACGTGACCAGCTCTGGGCAGTGGGCATGAACAGAGTTCACGCACACCCTGCCTGACCAGATGCTCTGAGTGTATTGGGGTCGGGTGGCCCTGTCGGCTCCCCTCTGCTCCAGGAGAGGAGCAACTCCAGGGGACACTGGCCTGGGAATGAGAGAGACGTGGAGCAAACAGAACCTGACCTGCAGCTGAGGCAGAGCCTCCCAGCTTACTGCAGTAGTCAGCAAGAAATAACTGTTTGCTGTTTTAAGCTGCTGCAATCCTGGGGCTGCTTGTTAGGCAGTGTTATTGTAGCAAAACCTGAAAGATATACACACTTGGATTTTTTTTTTTTTTTTTTGCTACTGGATATTGAGCCCAGGGGCACTGAACCACTGAGCCACATCCACAGACCCTTTTATATTTTATTTAGAGACAGGGTCTTGCTGAGTTGCTTAGGCCCTTGCTAAGTTGCTGAGGCTGGCTTTGAACTTACGATCCTCCTGTCTCAGCCTCCCAAGCAGTTGGGATTACAGGTGTGCACCACCATGCCTGGCCATGCTTGGATTTCTTAAGTGCAGCTTCTCATTTCTCCACTCTGTCTCTGCATGGCGTAATAACAGTATCATTACCACTTATCAGGCAACTGAAGCTCTAAGAGTTCAGTAACTTGGTCAAGGTTTCCCAGCTAGAATGCCAGAGGATTTGAACCCAGGACTGTTTTGCAACCCTACTCTTGCATCTGTCTACACAGTGCTGCCTCATGAATGAGCCAACTTCTGGGAGATACATATTGACCTGTCAGAAACCTCCTTGCTCCCGAGCTGGGGAGAGGAAGGATCAGGGGCTGACCTTGGGGTTTGAAGAGGGGGTGTTAGGACCACCATAGTGGATCTGGGCTCAAAGCAATGCAGGAAGATTCTCCTGTTTCTGCCCAGCCTCCATCCTTTGAAGTTGGTGCATGGGTAGGACCAAGTCTGGGGGCTCAGGGGCATCCTGTAGCCAAGGAGCAGAGCTTTTCCTCGTGTAAAGCAGAGTTGAGTCTTGATCGCAGCAGCAGTATCAGCAGCAGCAACAACCCCAAAATCCTGGCCATTTTCCCTACTGATTTTGTCATTTGTCCCAGGGAAGCAAATCCCATTTAAATGTCTTCAGAGAAAGGGAGATCAATGAGTTCAAACAGAAGACTATTTGCTGACCAGATCAGGAAAACTGCCTTTGTGCTAAAATGTTCTATGAAAATCCTCTTAGTCCAATTTTTCAGGAGTCAATGTGGTAGAAGGATCATTTCCCACCGCTGCCCCCTGAGATCTGTCCCCTGCCTGGGATAAATAAAGAAGGGGTTTATTAGCCCTCTAGATGGTTAGAATTCTGCCCAGGAGGTTGGCTCCTGAGGCTGGCTGGAGAGATACCCTAGATTTCAGCTGCTTTTACCTCTGCCAGACTCTTTAGACAACATGGGAAAGAGCCCACGTGAGACAGGGCATCAGTCTTGATGAGACACCTTGGCCCCCATGGCCCTGCAGCTTGCAGAGCCTCCCCAGGGAGGAGAGACGTGTGCGTGGTGAACTGGCTGCATGTGCTCACTCTGTCATCAACAGAGGGAGAACTCTGTCTCCACAAGTGATGAGAAGCATGGTCTTTTGGATCACAGCTCTGGGAATTTGTGTTTTCCCCCAGGCAGCTTTGTGCCTCTGAGCCTTTGCATGTGCTGTTCTCTCCATTATAGGATTCTCCTTGTATCTCCAAGGTCTAGACAGGGTTTGTGAGTTGCAGCTTGGTCCCCGGCACCAACAGCAATTTTGTGCTAATTGGAAAAAGAAAACCCTTTTGTGGTGTACTTTATCATCTCCTAGTGGAACTTTCCTGTAATCATTATCATTAGGCAAACCTACCCTGGCCATGACATGCCATCCTGTACCCCCTCACTCCATCACTGAATGCTTGTTCCATGAATGAGTGGATGGATTTCCTGGGGTCAGACGCATCTGAAAGCAAATGTAGAATTGTGTATGGAGCATATGTGTGCCTTTCTTCGCTGATTAAATCCTCTCCCCATGATTTCACAGTGCTGGGCAGATTCCTCTTCTCTGCTCATCTACCAGTGAAGATTTGTCAGGCACCCATTCTTTGTGTTGGTGCAAAGAATTGAGACATGGAGGCAGTTCCTTGAATCAAGAAGTCAAGAGCCTAGTGGGCCAGCAGCCGTGCGAGTGTGTGGTGAGATACAGCCCCCTCCCAGCACTCTGGCTCAGTCCAGAAGAGTCAAGAAGCTTCCTGCAGACGTGATTGCCATCCCAGAGGATTCAGAGCCCTGATCCCGGTGGCAGTCTCCAAGTAGCGTTGTGTCCAATGCCAAGAGGTAATTTCCAAATCCACTCTTTGCTTGCATTTCTGTGGGTGTAGCGGGGAGTCCTGCTCTGATTCCCTCTTCCTCCCCTCTCCATTTCTCCCATGCTCTGATTTCCTCACCTCTTTCACAGTCTTTCCTGGAAAACACTATCCCATTTGTTTCTTTCTTTACTTCACTGTCTCTACACACTCGGTCTCTTCCTTCTGGGGCTATTCTCTCCTCCTCCAGCCTCCAATAATGCATCCACTCTGGGACTTGCCATCACAAAAGCCAGAGGAGACTTCTCCCTGGAGAGCAGCCCGGGGCAAGGAGTGGCACAGGTACTGAGAGAGGAAGGAGGGGGTGCAGGTCACCCATGCATCAAGTCTTCTGGCCTCATCACATTTACCACTTCAACTAGTACTGTTACCCCATTTCCAGATGAGAAAACTGAGGCCAGGAGAGATCAAGTCATCTCCCCAGGACCCCAAAGCTGGGAAGTACCTGTTCTTCCCGCCTGCCGTGTCTTTCCTTCTCTGTCTTCTCCTGTGCCTACTTCACCTGTGACTCAAATGCAAAGAGAAACTTCTCCAGGGAGGTCACTAAACATCTTGTCTCTGCCAGCCCCCTCCCAGTGTACATTTCCTTAACACTTTAAGATTTTCCTCCATAGCACTTATCACAGTTGAAATTATATATTTCCTTGGATGATTCTTAGGTTAACATCTATCTTTAGCATTAGATTGCAAGCTTTTAGAGGAAAGAAAAATCATACCTATACCTCTATCTGTATACCCAGTGTGTAAAATGGCATCTGAAACAGTAAGTGCTTAATAAATATGTGCTGAATGCAAGAATGAATAGACAAACTTCAAACCCCCGCCTCAAAAGCCCAGCTCCTTTCCTGCACCAAAAGTTGGTGTTCTCCAGGAAGGGAGAGGGGACGCAGGTCATTTCTGGTTCTGGAATGACCACCCAACCCATTTGGCGAAGTGCAGTGAGTGATCAGTTTTGCTTCCCTGTAGGTGCTGGTGCCTTTTCCTGGATGGTGTCCCTGGGTCCCCACATGGAAGAGATGCAGCAATAATTCTCTCACGTTTGCAGATGAAGAAACCAAGGCTGGTGAAGTAAGGTGGGGCGCTCAAGGCCGTGCAGTCAGGAATAGAGTCTGGATTTGGGGCTCAGGTCAGTGAGAAACCCAAAGCGGCCTTCTTCACCCTGCGAGGTTTCCCCCGTGCCTCCCCCAACTCTCTGCCTCCCAAACGTTCCCAGGGCTAGAGTCGCACGGCGGGTCAGGCCAGGCTCGGGCGAGCGTCTGGCAATGGCGCACTTCTCTCTCTGGGAGTGTGGGCTGCCCCTAGGCGCTGGCAGGCGGAGCGCGGGAATTAGAAAGCCAGGGCACAGGTGGGGCGGGAGGCGGGAGGAGAGTGCGGTGGGGAACCGCGAGAGCGCGGACCCGGGCGGCGCGGGCCGGCGGCGGAGCTCCTGCGCTCTCCCTGCGCTCCCGGCCCCCGCCCCCTCGGTGGCGGATCTCTCTTCCCTTCCCCTGCTCCGAACCAGACACGGACGCTGCTGCCACCGCCACCTGGCGCGCTGCTGCCCTGGGAAACAGCCCTTGCCGCCCGCGGGCACCAGATGCCTGCTGCCCCAGCTCCGGAACTGGAGCGGTTCAAGGCGTCCACCGCTCGGGGTCCCAGCGCAGTGCACGGTGAGCACTCCTCGGGGATCGGGGGTCTCTGAGCTGCGGGTCCTGAGGTGCCCCCTGGGGTGCCCGATGGGGCCTCCTGGGGGGCGCAGGGCTGAAGTTGCGACCACGCATAGCCTGCCGCTGCCCGCAAGCCCGGCATGCTGCCTCCAGGGCGCAATGGCACCGCGCACTGGGCGCGGTTCGGGCTGCAGCAGCAGCTGGAGCAGGGGGGCTCCCTGGGCGGCTCAGCTGGGGCGGCGCCGCTGGGGCTGGTGCAGGTGGTCACCGCCGGCCTCCTGACACTACTCATTGCCTGGACCCTGTGTGGCAACGTGCTGGTGTGCGCCGCCATCGTGCGCAGCCGCCACCTGCGTGCGAAGATGACCAACGTTTTCATCGTGTCCCTGGCAGTGTCCGACCTCTTCGTGGCACTGCTAGTCATGCCCTGGAAGGCGGTCGCCGAGGTGGCCGGCTACTGGCCTTTTGGGACATTCTGTGATATCTGGGTGGCCTTTGACATCATGTGCTCCACCGCCTCCATCCTGAACTTGTGCATCATCAGCGTGGACCGCTACTGGGCCATCTCCAGGCCCTTCCGCTACGAGCGCAAGATGACCCAGGGCGTGGCCTTGGTCATGGTGGGTCTGGCCTGGACCTTGTCCATCCTCATCTCTTTCGTTCCTGTCCAGTTCAATTGGCACAGAGACAAGTCGGGCTCCTGGGGCCAGGAGGACCTTCCATCC
Organism: Geosciurus inauris; assembly: GCA_004024805.1. NCBI lineage: Eukaryota > Metazoa > Chordata > Mammalia > Rodentia > Sciuridae > Geosciurus > Geosciurus inauris. Next base: position 231,582 of record PVHX01000908.1, on the reverse strand, counting down.
AACCTGGCCAACGGGACGCCTTGGGAGGAAGCCAGGGAGCCCGAAGTGAGGGCAGAGAACTGCGACTCCAGCCTAAACCGAATGTACGCCGTCTCCTCCTCGCTCATCAGCTTCTACATCCCTGTGGCCATCATGATAGTGACCTACACGCGCATCTACCGCATTGCGCAGGTGCAGATCCGCAGGATCTCCTCCCTGGAGAGGGCCGCGGAGCATGCGCAGAGCTGCCGGAGCGGAGCACCCGGGGAGCCCGACACCCACCTGCGGACTTCCATCAAGAAGGAGACCAAGGTCCTCAAGACCCTGTCAGTGATCATGGGAGTGTTCGTGTGCTGCTGGCTGCCCTTCTTCATCCTTAACTGCACGATGCCCTTCTGCAGCGGGGACCAAAGGGCCGGCTTCCCCTGCGTCAGCGAGACCACCTTCGACGTCTTTGTGTGGTTTGGCTGGGCCAACTCCTCGCTCAACCCTATTATCTACGCCTTCAACGCTGACTTCCGGAAGGTGTTTGCGCAGCTGCTGGGGTGCAGCCACCTCTGCTCCTGCACTCCGGTGGAGACGGTGAACATCAGCAATGAGCTCATCTCCTACAACCAAGACACTGCCTTCCACAAGGAGATTGCAAGGGCCTACATCCATATGATTCCCAACGCGGTGGTGCCTGCAGACAGTCAGGTGGACAACGAGGAGGAGAAGGAGGAAGGCCCTTTTGATCACATGACCGGGACCTCTCAGACACCCCCAGATGGTGATCCTGCTGCCGAATCCGTCTGGGAGCTGGACTGCGAGAGGGAGATTTCATTGGGCAAAATAACCTCTTTCACCCCAAATGAATTGCATGAAACTGCATAAGAAATGCCCTCATGGACCTACACAATCACACAGACGTCTGTGAGCAGACACACATGCACACAACGCACATTCTCAGTGCCGCTCCCTTCTTCCCTGTTCCTGTCTCTGTGTGCATGTGCTTAGAAGCCCTGCCCTATGGATTCTTGGCAGAGCAGTGGGAATCAACTCCATCAAATAGACCCAGCCCAGCACAGATGGACCAGTGGTCCTATGAGAGAAGAGAATGTGGAACTTAGTCCTTTAAAAATACACTCTCCTTTCCCCTTTCAAACCAAGGGCTTGTTCAGTGACTGGTTGAGTTTTAAACACCATGCTCAGAGTGATGCTGGGGTGGGGTGTGGATGTCCACATCTTGCTTCTCTGGTCCTGCTCTCCTGCAGGCTCTTTACGGAGGCTGAGGGATTCTTCCTGGGTGCTTATGTGTCTAATAAGCACAAGGCATGTGTACTCTGGGGTGATTCCCTTTGCTTGGCAAGGTGGTTGTCAGGACTGCTCCTGTGATGGCATGCCCCCTTCCCCATAATTGGAAATTTGAGTGCACCTTTAGAAAGCACTGGAGATGTTCACTGTGTCTAGAAGCATGTGTTTATTTGACCTTGAATGAACACACAGGACAAAGGACCTTGGAGAGCTTCTGATTTCTTGGATTCTTTTTATTAGAGGAACACGTTTCAAAGTATGTATTGAAGGCTGGTTTCATAGCTACGGCGTTAGATACGTGGACTTCTTAAGCCTGGGGCTCTGATTTTTTTCTCACTTGGCATTTTCTATTTAAATGAACATAAGATGATTCTCTGGATTCCTAGATGGTGGCTGTCAGTTCGGTTCACTGAAGAGGTTATCTGAAATAACAGCACTAATCTAGGGTGTGTTTTAGAATGACGTGGTTTTTGGTAAACAGTTTTCTGAAGGGCTTTGAAAGGTGTGAGTCAATACACTTTAAAAAAGAAATCTCTTTTAAATGGACACTTTTACTTGCAGACAATAGTAAAAAAGAGGATTCATTTTAACTGAGATGACATTGGGATGAATTTGAAATTGGAAAATCTGTAGGTTGAGGTGCTCAATAAAAGAGGTCAACTCACACCCGTCTCTGTGCTTTCTTCTGCACAGTGCAGAACGAAGGCTTTTCATTCCAGCATCACTGCCATGGAGGGCGCGTCATTGCCCTTAGACTACATGTAAGGACTGCTAACAGGAGCAAATGGAATGGCAATGTATAGCTTCTCACAAGTCCCGGCTTTGAAGCTGCCTTATCAAGGGCAGTCCAATCAGTTCTGGTCCCCTCAAGGATAATTTTGTTGTCAGTCTTCTGTGTAACCATGTCTTGTTCACTGCAGAAACTGCAGTGCTTGGCACATAATGCTTAATAAATATTTGTTGAATGAACAGCTATTTCAGGAATAGTGAGATTGAAAGTAAAATCCCATTTGGCACATTTATTTTCATATTTGATTTCATAAAACTGATACTAGAATCTGAAGTCTGTTTTTTGACTTTTTATGAATCAATTGCTAAGCAGAGCAGTAAGGCAACGTCAGGGCCAGTAAATAGAACACTTCTTTAGGATTCGGGAGATGGCTGTGTGACCTTGAGTGAGCCTGCTGACCTCTCTGAGCCTCACTTTCTGTGGCAAGAGGGGCTCCTATTAGATCACCATTTACCAGATTGTGTTTAGTGATGCTAATGTTAACAAGCAGGGTCCATAGTGAAATAAGTTCAGCAAACTCACTTTCAGTGCTTGTTTACAGGGGGCCTTAGAGCATTTCCTGGGTATTATGAATCCTCAAGTCGGGGAGGATTTGGCCTTGTTCCCCACCATAGTCTTTGACTTTGAGAATCCTGGTTTGGTGGAGTTCCTGTCACTCTTTCTCTGGAGCCTGCAGTTCCAGGTAGCACAGTTTAAGAAACTTGATCTGGAATTGTCTAACATGCAGCCATTCTATTCTAGAGAACAGATTGTCATGAACAGAATCTTTTGGGGCAAATGCTGTTCTAGGCCCCAGTTTAAATAAGTTCTGTGTTGTGGAGAGTGCACCATGTGAGGACTTTGGAACTCCCTTCTGTGAATATCATCCTCGCGTTCTGTAGTGACTTACATGTCCTGTGTGCTTGCATGGCCCTAGGTGCTGCGTGGGCCGTCATGGTCAACCCCTCTGCCTCTGGGAACTTGTGGGGAGTTATGCCCAGGATGCTGCTGGGTCCTGGATGTGCGGTACTGTGCTCTCCTGACTACTGTGCTCAGGGTCAGGCAGTGGTCACCACTGCGATGCACCCAGCAGGGTGGTCAGCTGCTCTGTGTGAAGGGAGGCTGGGGAGACCTCTCAGAGGGAGTAGAGAAGGAAGTCAGAGCCAAGTCGAGGTTGCACAGTGCAGGTGTCTGGGAGGCAGAGCCAGGAGGGAGCAGATGGTGCTGAGGCTGGAAACTGGCTTGTGCTTTGCACAGCCAGAGAAGAGGAGGGTGACCAGAGTGGCCGGTGAAGTGGGGAGTACACTGGGCTAATGCAAATGACAGTGATGGGGACACTCACTCTGCACAGGCCCCACACATGCATTGATTCATCTGACCCTCATGACCCCATGCAGCAGGCAGACTGAGACCGGGCAGCTGGCCACGGGTTCTTCAATCCTAACTGTGCTTTGACAGTGAGAGCTGCCAGGGCCTCCCTAATCGGCAGATGCTCTAATGCCCAGATGGCAACAGCTGGCTCTGCACATTTGTGTTAACCGCTGATGGATCCATTCCCATGTACGCGCTGCTACCAGACCTTCACTGTGCCCCTGATCCGGGCTTGAAGGGAAGGCAGCTGAGGGTAGTGGGCGAAATAGCCGCGGAGCAAGCCCTGACATAGATAGGCCGTGGTCTTTCTTGGATTCTTATCTGATCTTCACCTTAACCTCACGTGTTCTCATGTCTTCCTGTTTTACAGACAGGGACACTGAGGCACGGAGAGGTCACGTTGCTCGTCCAAGGTCATAGATAAGTGGTAGAGCCAGTGTTCACATCTAGGTCAGTGCTTCTCAATTGGGAGCAACTGAGAATTTGCCCCCTCTCCCATGGTGACATCTGGGGACATTTTGGTTGTCACAATTGGGTGAGGGGACTCCTGCTGTCTCTCATTCAGGGTCCAGGGAGGCTGCTAAGCATCCTGTGGTGCACAGGACAGTCCCTACAGCGTCATCTAGCCCCGAAGGCACAGAGTGTGGCAGTGCAGGGGCTGTAGCCCAGGCTGAGGGACTCCAGGTCCCAGTGCCCACCCAAGCCCATCCTGCCTGGGCTTTGCAGCTCCCCACCCTGAGTTGGAATTTGAACCTTGTAATGTATTGGTTGTCTGGATTTGGGCACCTTTCTGAGCTTCTGTTTTTTTATTTGAGCAGTGGGCACATTGACACCAGAGGGCGCGGGTAATGCACAAGCTACTTATGTGTCATTACATCCTCTTGTAGAGAACTCTGTGCCTTAGGACTTTGAGGCCCCGGGCCTGGGAAGAGCTACCTCCAGGCTAAGCTATCTATCTTGCCCAGCACTGCACACACACCAGTGCTGGGCACTGTAATGGAGTGAGTGGCTCAGTGATTTGCCCAGAAAGTCCCATTAGACAGCGGTCTCTGCATGTCTGGGGCAGCACTGGTCCGGGACCTAGAGGATGTGCAGGGCTGAAAGTTCCACAGGAAAGAAGATCCATGAGCCACAGCAGTGGAACTTCTTAGAAGCAGGGAAGAGCCTCTGCAGGATCCCCAGGCACTCAAATGCCAGGTGAGGCCATGCAGCTGCCCACGGATGAGATGAATCACTTGAGGTGAGGAGGGCCCCAGGGACGCCCCAAGGCCACCCATCCAGAGTCATGAGACTGAATTCAAGTGTGCCCACCACTTCTGCACCTTTCCCCCAACTTTTCCATCTCATTTGCCTGACTCTAGTCCTGGTGTGTGTGATGACAGGAACGAACTGTCCCCCACTTGGAAGAAGTTCCAAGGCCAGTTGGTGAGACAAGATGTGGCCACTTTGGTGGGAGGGGGATTCTTGTCTTCTAGGAGTGGCAGGGGCTCCCCAGGCATCTCCACCTTGAGGAAGTCTCCCAGTGGTCTCCTAGCCTGGTGGCTTCCTGGTGGCTGGACTTCCTGCACAATTGCCCAGAGCTCCTAAGTGTGTGCTGCAGAGGAGAAGCAGGTGGACACAAGGTCTCCTTCGTGACCTCGCCGCCTCGTCCACACTCCCTCTTTAAAAGGGAGTCACCACATCCAGACCATGTTCAAGGGGGTGGGGATTGGACTCCACTTCTCTATGAGAAGAGCGTCAAAGAATTGGCAGAGGGATGCTTCATGCTCTGTCTCATTCAAAACATTTATTCTGACACACCTTCAGCCTTGCAGAAAAGTTGCAAAATAGTATAAGGAATCCGTTTACCCAGATTCCTCACACATGAATAGTTTACTTGCTTGTCTCAATCACATCACCTAGGATGTGACGCCTGTTTACCTGTGACCACTTGGGCGCATGTTGCCTAGAACCAGGGCACTCCCCATCTAACCAGCAGGCCTCACTTGGCTGTCTTGCTAACTCCCTCCACAGCACAACAAGACAAGACTGAGGGGTGCGTTGAAGTCACTGTGCTGCTTTCCAACCTCAGTCTGAAATGGTTGCTGCCTCTTGGTCTTTCATGACGTCGACCTTTGTGAATGGTACCTCGCCAGTCACTCCATAGGGTGTCCTCAAGCTTGGATTGTCTGGTGTTTGGTCCTGGTTGGATTCTGCACGAGGAGCAGAACTCCCACAGAAGCTGAGCTGAGTCCCTCTCCAGTGTCATCACAGGAGACCTGTGCTGTCAATTAGCCCATTAGTATCAGCGTTCCTGTTGCTCAGGAGGTGACTGTGGTGTCCGTGATCAAGTTTCCCTTTTACCCTTAGTAGTGAGTATGTATCCTGTGGAGAGAGACGACTCTGCAAATATCCCATTAATCCTTAGACTTTCACCCATCAGTTTAGCACCTACTAACGATCCTTTTCTAAATAAATTATTGTGGCTGCCAAGGGATGTCTATTAAAAAAATCCATCACCTTTCTAAGTTTATTCTTGGTTTTTCCCTGTGAAGAAGCACATTTATGTATTCGTTTATATCAATGTAGATTCTTGGAGTCCTCATTTTTTCAATAGGTTATAATCCTTTACTCTCTATATTTATTATGATGTTTACAAGGCCCTAGATTTAACCAGTGGGAACCCTTTCAAATTATCTCCTATGTCTTTTTGGCATGTGTTAATATTCTTTGAGCAGCTTTCTGCTTTTTGACACAAGTTATTGCAGGCACATCTTGGATATTCTCTGCTTAAATCCTGTAGCCAGCCATTTCTCTGAGGAGCCTTAGTTCTTTTTAGCAGAGAAAGGTATTTAGAAATCAAGATTTGGTCACTGAGGTGTTCATTGCCTGGGACATTGCTAGGCCTTCTCAAAAGACAGCTGAGAAATAGATGCATGTGTATATACACACACAGATTCATAATATTCGTATGTGTATGTATACAAACCCACAAGCACCCGTGTCTATGTCCAGCTAATGACATATTCAAGTCCCAGGGGGTCATCTGACACCTGGTAGACATGTTCTACAACCATCTGCCTGGCTCAACCCTCGTTCCCTGAGGTCCTAGTTCACAAGACCTAGAAATAGAAGAGATCAAGTTACCTGCCTGGGTTTTTCCCCTCTCATATTAAAATGGTTAAGTTGCTTACCTTGTATTGTAGTTTATTGTCAGGGCTGTGTGATGTGATGCGTGTGGAATGTGTGAGAAGGAGCACTCAACAGTGGGGACTTGACGCCGTCTTCATGATAGCTCTAAAGCTGTCAGCTCTGAGACTGTGCCCTGAGAACCTGAGAGCACAGGGCAGGGCCTCTCTGCTCCCTGTCTTGGCTTTGTGCTTCATTTAAGGGAGCTCCTGGGGACAAGAGCATGGGGCCGAGATCTAGGAGGAGGACAGAATGGCTGTACAGGGGACCGTCCCCAGCACAGGAAGAAACAGGAGAAGGTGGTGAGCTTGACAATCAGGAAATGACTGATATGTGGCAGAGTGAAGAGGAGAGTGTTCTGAAGCCTGGGTGGGCTCTGCGAGGTCTCTATGCTCGTTTTGGGGAAGGACCGTGGGTACGTCCACTCACAAGCAGGGGCCAGAGTCACTGGACTTCTGCTTTAGCCCTGATAATAAGACACAATTTTGACATTCCTGGTATAGGGCCTGGGGACACATGAAGTGGGATATTGACGTGTAGGCTGTTAACACGATGCTGTGCACAGGGGAAACACTCAGAACACCATTTTCTATGCTCCTCTAGGACCATCCAGACCCTCAAAACCCTCAGTGAACTGGGCACCAGCACTCCAAGGCACCAGGATCGAGGTGATTGGTAGCTGGCATTTGCTGACCACAGACTCCGTGTAGTGTTTTATGTACGTCTTCTGATACAAACACTGCCATCTCCAGATTAAGTAGGCACCATCATCCCCATTTGAAAGGTTCTGAGGCACACAGGCTCAGGGGGTGCAGTACTCTGTGCAAGGTCCTGCTGCTTCTAGGGACAACTGTGGAATCTGAAGAGAGCTTTTCCTTGGGCCTTACAGAATCCTTGGAGAGACCCGGATGGACTCCTTCACACATGAGGCCCTCAGGGTCCTTTCCAAGCTAAACACCCCGGGGTTCTGAAGCCATTTACCATTAGGTCTCTCTCCACCTTGGCCCTCCCGCACTCTTCAGATGGCCCTGTAACAACCAGTCACCAGCCCTCCGTTGTCTCTGTCAGGTGAGGTCTTCTCAGCATGAGAGCGACCTACCTCTGCACACCCTTGACAACTTCTAGAGTAGGAAAATTATGCCCAAAGTGCTTGTGGGCAACAGCAGGGATGTCCAGCTCATGTGTCCACGTGGCTTCACTGTAGTACCTGCTTGGGGTCCTGTGATGAGACTACAAGGCTGCAGTCCCTACAGCAACCAGGGGCCTGACTGAGAAGGAACATCTGTCAGGGGCTTTGGAGGCAGGGCCTGCGACCTGTGATGAGCTCTATGCATCTGCCATTCTGGGTCTACCAGTAGTCCCCAACTCTGATGCTTGGGGCTATCTGAGGGCTAAGATAGCAATGTCTGGGACTTCCTCCAAATCAGTGGAGTCATAATTTCTGAAGAATAGGTTCTAAGCCTTTTTAACCTTCTAAACACCTTTTGGTGTTTTAAAAATTCAAATGTGCTTGAATGCGGAGCCACAGCCAAGACACACTGCTGGTCTTCAGTATCATCAGGCACGTTTCAGATCTGCCTCCCTTTATCCCAACACGCTGCCTGGAGCTGTGCTGTGGCTTCAGTGTGAGGCTCTTATTAAAAATGACCATGTCTAACAACGCTCCAGGTCTCTTATTGGCTTGAATTACTCTTAGACACTCTGCCACATTAAAGATTTCAAATAGGCACTCTTTTGCTTGATGATCTAAACAGCCAAACCCACTGAAAGCTCACTACTGAGATGGCTAGAATTTCTTATGGATGGACAACCCCAGGGATCCTTTCACTCCAGGAGGAACAGTCCAGACCCAGCTGTCAGAGATTGCCTCCAATTTTCAGATTTCTTGTTGGTAAAATGCAAATGCAAAAAAAAAAAATGAGGAATAGATGGTAAATACCTAATCAATATTTGTTGAGTGAATGAATTGGTGAAATAAAAAATCAAAATACTTGTTAAAATCTAGGAAGAAAAAAGTCAAAGAACACAGTAGCTACCCCGTGCCTGCCTCGCCATTGTTTGCTGGGTGAATGGAGCCAACATGGTCTCGTCAGCTTCACAGGCCCATGGAGAGGGAGGACGTATGTTCTAGGAGTCATGTGCGAGAAATTACTCTCAAGGAGACTTAAGAAATCACTTTGTCCATTCCTTTCATTGTAGGATGCACAAACGAGGCCAGAGAGGTTGAAGGATTTGCCTGAGTACCCCAGAGAGGTGTGTGTTCTCCAGTCTGGGTCTCTGGACTCCCAGATCCCTGCTTTTTCTGTGGCTCTGTACAGCCTTGGTGGGGGGAGCTCCCCTGGTCCTTGGGAATACATTTCCAAAGGAGATCATGAGTGCAAACCAAGTTCATACCGAATTACTCCTTCCAAGTGCAAGAAGTTGATGGCATTTATGCTTTTCCCACAGCATCTTCTGTTAAGATGGAACATCAGTCAGTTATTTGTGGATTAAATACAAATGTGTGGGGATTTGAGGACCCCGATTAATTCTCGATTGAAGGAGGCCTGGAGAGTGATAATTACAACGGACAAATGTTAGCTCCTAGGGGGCCACAACAGCATTTCAAAGGCCTGTGTTTTATTTGTTTTTTGTACTGCATGAGAAAGAGAGAGCAGGTATTTCTGTGCAAAGAGGCAGGAAGCCAGTTTCAAAGAAGAGCTAAGGGGAAAGAGAATTTTAAAAATGGATCAAAACCAAACTCAAGACACTAGGCCTTTATTATAGTGAGCCCTCCTGCAGGGTGGGAGGCTGTTAAGGTGAAATCAGGAATTGAAGCTACTTTCTGTCCCCACTTCTCTGTTCTGTAAAAATAATTTGCACATTTCAGGCAACAAAGAATGAATGTTGGACTGGGGAGCAGGGGGCTCGTGTTTGAGTCCCATTCTTGTGACTTTAAGTAAATGATTCAACGTTTCTGTGTTTGGGCCACTCGTCTCTAATGTTGAAAAGTGTCATGGTCAGTGAAAGGGCATTATTAATGCAAACAAAACAAAACAAAACAAACAAACAAACAAAAAAACTTCACTGGAGTTTATACAGGGGCCATGCTGGGCCTGTACAGAGTGATCCCTTTGAGCCTTTATAGCAGCCCCAAATGGCTCTGTTTATGTGCATTGAACAGCTAAGCGTGTTGAGGGTCAGAGGTCAAGCTCCACTCAAGGTCACACAGCTAAGAAGTGACAAAGACAGGGCTCAAACGCACGCCTAGCTAGCTGGACACTACCCCAATGGGAAGTTTTGCATATAGAAACAAAACCTGTACACTCCCAAAATGTCCTGATTTTTCCCAGTGTGCTTTTGTGTTAGGGGCCTAGAGTTAAAGACAGATCAACATCAGCCTCTCTTCCATGGACCCAATGTCATAGTGTATGGAGCCCTCAGTGGCCTGGGGGTGGTGGGCAGAGGGGTCTGATGCTTTGATTCAGCTTCAGACTCAGGCTTAAGGTACACACAGGCCACCCAGGTGGGCTTGTGAGGTGAGGACCAGAGCAGAGGTCTTGGGGAACACTACCACCACAGGTAATTGCCAGCACTCACAGACTGTTGAAATTGAGCCAAGCACTCTACCAAAGGTCCCCATGTATCAGCCCACTCATGACGCCGTGACATAGCTGCTATTATCCCTGCAGCATGGCGTGGTGAGGAAATTGCTCCTCAATCACGTGGCAGTGAAAGCTAAAACCTCAAGGAGGACGCTTCTTGGAAGCCATCTGAGCTTTCCCACTTGGTGAGTCACAGGTCAATCTCACTCCCAAGCCCCTGTGGCCCCTCTGGTGTGAGCCACTCAGTCTTCTAAGAGCTCTCTGGTGACTTTATTTGGCTTCATTTGAATTCTTCTGGACTTAGCATGTGTCAGAAATTTTTCTCCCTGAGAGCTGGAAGCTTTTTGTGATGACCAGGCTGAAGGGCCCTCAGGAAGATACATTTGCAAAGCAATAGGAGGGTCTACACCTCAATCCTACCCAACAGGCCCCAGAGCAGGAGGAGCCTGGGCAGATATGGTAAGGGAGGACTTGACCTGTGTGGGTTCCAGCCCCCAGCCCCAAGTCTTGTTTCCCTGTGTGAACTGATGGAATTCTTAACTCTGTCCCCAGAGACCACAGGGGGACCTGAATGGCATGCTGAGCAGAGGGTCATGATAAGGGGAGTATGGGAGCGTGCTGCATGCAAAGGCTCTGACTAAACATTTTATAACTATTAACTAATGTTCCCAACAAATTCAGGAGGTAGGGAATAGTATCAAGTAATGTCAGCATTTTGCAGGTGAAACAATCGATCAATAGATTTGGTGAATGTGTGATCCAAGGTCACATAGTAAGTGCAGTGGATTTGGGATTCAGACCCAGCAGAGGACTCAGCACCCTCCCCCCCCTTCCCACTAAACCGTCCTTTTGTGGCCATGTGGCACAGGCTGCCTTAGACCTGAGTCCTGGGGGCCAAGAAACGGTCCTCAGATATCCTGTCCAGAGATGTTAAGCCCCAGTTCTTCTTGAGTCTGTGTGAGAGTCAACTATCATTTAAGGCCATTGGGAGTATCTTTCTGACATTAACATTGTCATTTCAAAGCATTTGCTCAGACCATGCCCATCACTCACAGCTATGTCTTTCTCCAAAAAGCATGTCCTATGGTTTTAATGAACATGAGGGGCCTGGTTCATTCAGATGCAAGAAGAGAAGGGGAATGCATGAACAAGGTTCGCCAGATGTGTTGGTGGAATATGCGTTACCTCTGGGTGAGAGTTTCATCTTCTGAGAGGGAGACTCACTCTCCAGCATCTGCCTCCCGGGTTCTCATGGTCTAGGAATCATCTGAGAAGGGGTCAGGGGGTTCATCCCACGCATAAGAGGCAGACCTGTTTAGGGAAGGTATGTGGACTTCAATTCACACTGGTGTGCAGTGATCAGTGCCAGCTCTTCCATCCACCTGATATTCCCCAGTAATTCCCAGACTAGCTCTCAGATGCTGGGGTTCTTAACGGGGCCAGGGACTGCAGAGGTGGGCCTGTTGTGTAGACTCCATTAGGAAGGGCAACTGCTTGATTCTATTAACTGTAATCAAGGCTAAAAGTCCTTGGTGCCACGAGAGGTGAGACTAAATAAGAAGCTCAAGGAGGGTGAACTTCCCCTCTAGACGAGGCCTCAGATTTGATCCTGTTGTTTCCCTTAGCTCCAGCCACAGGGAAAACAATCAACACAGTATTCAACACGAGGCACTATAAGAAAGAATTGAGTTAGCAATAGAGGGGACCACTCCGGACCAACAGACCAATTCTGGAGCATCTGAGGAGACCTGCTCATAAATTTCTCAACACTCCCTGCCATTTGTCCTTCCAGACAAAGCTCGTGTGTCATTGTCCTCATGGGTTATTTATAACCAAGGCACCGAGAGAATCATTATGTACAGAGCATCGTTTCTTTACCTTGTCCCCAAGTGTCAGTCTATCCATTTTACTTAAGGCTTCTGGCTGCTGTGATTAGATGTAATGAATGTGATACGGCCGGGTTATGAATTGGAAAGAGCGAACGGCAGAGGCGTTTTGTTATTCGTCTCCTTCAGTGAGAACTGAGAAAGGAATGGCAATAAGCCACGGTGATGGATGCTGCCCCCGCAGATTGCCTCATTTTAACATGTCTACTTCTTTGGATAGACATTTTGCGCCCTGAATGAGTGGCAGTTTTGTGTGTGTGTGTGTGTGCGTGCACATGCGAGTCCAAGAGAGAGAGAGAGAGAAAGAGAGACAAAGTGTAATAAAAAATTTGCCCACTCCCAGTGCTGACAACACTGACTTCTCACATTCAAGGTCACCTGTGGCTCTGCTGGACTCTGCTGGGCTTGGCTCCATTCTGGTGAGCCTGGCCCTAGGCTGAGATTTGAGTGTGTGTCTGCTTCACTTGGTGCTCACCAGAGGAAACAGGGCAGTAGCAGTGCCCATCTGAGGCATTATCATCGCATGTCAGAGGACAGGACCCCAAGAGGCCATGCAAAGCACATGAGAACGATCATGGCCCCTGCTTGGGTGTGGTGCACGGTCTGTGCATCATTGGCCAAGGCAAAGCATGTGACCAAGCCCAATGTGGGTGGGCGGGAGGTACACCACTCCAGTGAGTGTGTGCTAATGGTACAGTCTACCACAGTGTCCAGCATCTCTTGGGTGTGGAAGGGCTCCCAGGAGGTGATCAGGGCACCAGGGATTCAGAGATGAACCAGCCTCCACCCTCAAGGGCGTCCCCACTACAGAGTGAACACTACAGGACAGAGGCAGCCCCCAGGCCCAGGTAACCCCTCCTGGGCATCAGCAAGAACTATTTTAATCCTCAAATTCTCTGCGTAACTCATGTATCCCCGTTCTACACACGAGAGACTCAGAGAGTGAAGTGACTTCCTTTTGATCCCATAATAAGAGAATGGCTGAGTCTGAGACTAAGGCTGCTCTTGGTGTGACCGTGCTGGACTCGAGTGTGGAGCCAGACAGGCAGACATGACAGGAGACCGACTGGAACCCATTTGTGAGAAATCAGCCGTCCGGGGACAGCACTCGGTGTGAGAAAGGCTGATGGCTGAAGACTGAGCCCAGGGTCAGCCAAGGAAGCCAGGCAGGAGGGCGTGGAGCGGGAGCAGACCCAGGGGCTGGGATGTCCCAATTCACTGGTGGGCCAGGAGAGCTTCCTGGAGGAGGTGTCATCTAAACTGTGCCTTGAGCAATGACTGCAGCTGGTAAGGAAGGAGGGACACTGGAAGCTCAAGTCGCCTGATGTGCAGCATGTACGGCTGGCAATATGCCTGGGGAAACCCAGAGGTGGGCACGTGGAGGGCTATTGTCCTTGTGCTGGACCTCTTTTCACAACAGCCACCCAGCACGTCATTCTTGTGCTTCAAAAGCATCCTGAGTCTCCCAAGGCCCTGGGATTCCCCAGGGTTCTGAGAGACAGCCAGGAAGGTCTGCAGGCTGTCCATAGGTTTGGGAAGGAGGAGCCAGAGCTGATGGCTTTCTTCACGGAGGGCCCCTCACAGCTTGCCATATGCTAACGAACCTGAGACTCCCCATGAGAGTGGATTGTGTGAAGGTTTTCCCAGACCCGTTTCACCCTTGAACCCCTCTTTCCCAGGGCTCCTGGGAGCCAGGATTTCAGGGAATGTTCTCTGGAAACAGCTTGCCTTCAGCACAAAGCCCTGTTCCTCAAAAGGAACTCAAGGTCCTGCCTGTTTCTTGAGTCTAGAATCTCCCTCCATCTTCCCACCCACAGAAACATTCTGCGGTCTGCGGCAGGTGTGTGCTCATGTGCCACAGGGGTCTGTGTCATGGAGCCCCTGGATCACAGCTCTCTCCCCTGTGCTCAGGGAGCACCCCCCATTCCCCTATGGCTCCCTCCAGGGAAAGTCCCCTTCTTCCGGGGGGACTTCTCTGATTCTCTTGGTTGATTTTGGGCCCTGCCACAGCTCCCTGGTGCCCCACGTCCCACTCTCTGCCAACACTCTCCCCCACTGAAAGGGTTCCCCTGGCTGCCTTTATCACCAGAGTTCATTAACAGAGCATGCATTGGATTTGCCCCCATATCCTCAGTGCTGCCCCCAGTGGGCAGGACACTGGGTTCTCCCGCATGGTTTTAGAGTTCATGGAAAGGTGTAGGGAGGCCAAGGCAGAGCTTGCTGCTGCAATTTCACCTGGAGCCATATTCTTTGCACAGCTGTTATCCACTCACCAGCAGTCCCCTACACTGGGAGTCCTGTTCACATATGCGGAGGTGCTTTCTCTTACACCTCTCTTACAGACTGAGATCATAAGAATGGCTCCTTATTTATTTATTTTGGCACTGGGGATTGAACTCGGGGGTGCTTAACCACTGAGCCACATCCCCAGCCCTTTTTATTTTTTATTTTGAGACAGAGTCTCGCTAAGTTTCTTATGGCCTTGCTAAGTTGCCGAGGCTGGCCTCAAATTTGCAATCTTCCTGCCTCAGCCTCCTGGGTGCTGGGATTATAGATGTGCCCCCCACACTTGGCAGTGGTTCCACATTTCAAAGAGAGACTTCAGAATTTGTCCACTAGCACTTTGCACCCACCCACAAATAAAGATCTCCCACGTGCAGCATGAAGCTTAATAAATCCAGATTTTGAGAGAGGTTTGTTCTGTTTTGCAGCATGCTTCTGAGGTGAGCCATGTGACTCTGGGAGGAGCTCTCCTTGTCTCCTGTTGGATTGGGGTCAGGGCTGCTGTCCATTCACACACAAGGTGCAGCACAGAGCATCAGTCTGGCCCTGTCCTGGGAGGCACCAGTTCTTCTCATACCTGACACCAGGGTTTTCACTGTCGCTCTGGACGTGACAGACGTTTGTGTTTGGGGCCACTGGTATTTCTTGGGAGGTCTGTGATGCTATTAAAAAGATGTGTCTGTGAGCTTCATGCTGAGGATGACTCTAATTTGCCCCATGGGAAAACCTGTTCATGTTTTGGAGATTATGAGGCATGTAGCATGCATATGAGCCCAGGGCTTGGGGTATTCAGGGTGGAATCTAAACTCTGTCACTGATCTGCTGGGGAATCCCTGGTAAGGCACAGAATTCAGGCTTGAATTTTAAGTCATAAGGAGGGCAAACAGCCCTGCCTTAAAGGTGGTGGCATGGTGGGTGTATCATAAGTCCTTGGGTATCCATATTGCTGCCCCCATCCCAGCTGTCCCATTGCTGGGCCCACTGGAGGGACCCTTAGTGCTGGGATGTGGCCGGGGAAGCACCTGGTTAGTGAGGCTGGCTGTGGGTAGCCAGTTGCCCTTTCCATCCAAACAGAAATACTCTGCTGACCACTGGGAGCCTGGTCTCAAGTCTCTTGCATGTCTTGTGGCATAAAAGGAGGAGCAGAGGGGCCTAGATGGGGGGGGATTGAAGGAAAGCTGAGCAAATTCCAAACAACCTTTCAACTCAGTCTGCATGGCTCATGGTGCTCTGCCCCTCCATCTTGGGATGAGTTATCTCAGTCCTCAGGGAATCCCAGTTTCCTCAATGGTTAAATAGTAAGACTAAAACCTACACTGGCTGGACTGTCACACAGGCTAGAGATAATTCATTCTGAGTATATCAGAGTATCAATAAATTATAGGTGCCACTCTTACTTTAATGGTTTTAACTTATCCTGATCTATGAATGCTGACCTGTCTGCACCCATCAATCCTTTACTCACATGATGTGTTAGTCAGCAGGTCTCCCCAGCTGATTTATGCATCAAGAGAAGGTCATCTTGTCCAGTCATTCTATTATCTTGGGGGATAATTTCAGCCCATGAGTAACACTTTTGCACCTGTATTTGTCTGTTTTCTGTTGCTATAGCAAAATGCCTGAGGCTGTATAACGTCTAAAGGAAAAGGGTTTATTTAACTCATGTTTTTGGAGGTTGAAAGTTCAAGATTGGGTGGTTCTATCTTATTATCAGAGAAAGAGTCAAATTGGGAGATGACTCATAGCTACTAGTCTCACAAGGTAGCTGATATATATTTATCACTGACATATATATGTCACCAATATGTATATATATCAGTCCTTATGGATGTATGTATGTATATACATATATATACATACATACATATCAGCCATGATAATTTTCTAATTTTTCTATGAAAATATAATTATTAGGAAATATCAGAGTTCAAATTGGTTTGAATAGTTTGCTGGAAAAAATTTAATCAGAAGACTGCAAAGGGATTATGGAATGAGAAAAAGGGACATGAGCTAATTGGTGTCAATGTTTGTGACTTCTGGTGCCAGGCTTGGGGAGTCATGCTTTCATTTCCAAAACAAGGAACAATCCAACAGGTCAGATCTGCAGGTCAGGGCATCCTTGTCCTTGTAGGGCCAATGGGCAGGGCCTGGTGACATTCTGAGCTCTGTCTTCAGGCTTTCAGAGCTGGTCCTCACCCTTTATGAAGACTAGAGCTGCCCTGGACCGTGCTGGCTGTAGTTCTGTCTCCTGGACACACTTCCACCCTCCCTGGCTCACTGAGATTCCAGCGGCTCTGGCAGAGTTACTGATTAGATGGCACCACTCTTTGCCTCTCTGTTGCCCATGCTTCTGGGATGGGCACATGACTGAGCTGGCCAACCAGAGCAACTTGTCCTTCTGGGCCACCATCACTCAGGCAAACACATGTGACCTGGTAGGGCCAATCAGAATCTTTGTGAGGTCCACACTCAGACATTGGGCATGGTAGATTGTTTGCAAAGCTGGCCATGATAATGCCTTTCACCTCCTGTGCCCCTTTGTGATCAGACGGTATGTGCTCCCTCAAGAGCTGGAGTCCGTTTCCCTTCCCCTTGAATTTGGACTAGTCCATGCTTTGGTTTGAGCTGTCGAAGCAATATTGTGAGTGAGTTCTGAGCTACATACAGCCTGGAAAGGCCTTGCAGATTCTTCACCCTATCAGGACAACACTGCCCGTCAGCCAGCCAGGCTGGGACTCAGAGATGGAGAGGCTTCATCCTGAGAGAGACCATATCAACAGGAGACATCCCAGCTGCTCCAGCCATCCCAGCCCAGGCCCCTGACATGTCAATGAGGCCAGCTGACCAGTCACCCAGATCACATCAGCTGGCCACAAATGCCTGGCTGAGTCCAGGAGACACCACATGAATCTAGAGGACTGCTCAGCCGAGGCTTCCTGCACTGCTGGACCAGAGGTGTGAGAAAAAAAAAAAAAAAAAGGTTGTTCTTGCAAGCCAATAAATTTTGGTATATTTTGTTCCTCAGCAATAAAAAACTGATATATCAGGTGAGAAAAATTCTCCCCCCTTGGGTGGCCATGCTGAGAGGGTGCAAGGCTGGGGCTACTGAAGGCTGCCATATTGAGAATCTTTGCCTGAAGAATAGAACCAGCAGAGACGAGCAGAACCAAACACAGGACACAGAGTTGGAGCCATGGATTATGTCATTTGATTCTCTGAATCCAGAAGCTTATCAGACATAAGCCCTACTAGACTTCCTCCTGAGGCCAGTGAAAAACTTGCTTCTTTCATTTTAAGGTGCTATGAGTGAGGATTCTTTCACACTGCAGCTGAAGGAGTCTTCACTGGCACTTATTTTCTGGATGTGTTATTACATGCAATTCGATTTTAGCCAAATTTTACCAGCCTGGCGTCTTCTAATATCTTTGCTGTTAGTTCCTATCTCTTTCTCAACAATCTCTGGTTTGAAAATATTCTCTTATTCACAGATTGTTCATTCAGCAGGCTCTCATTTAGCTGACTATCACAACTGGTGAGATGACACGTCCAATGTCCTCACTCTCCACTCAAGTTATTTAGTGAATGCCACAGGTTTAGAACTGCTGTAAATTCGAGAGTCACGTGGTCATGGAGCTGTTGGAGGTTGGGCCTCTAAGGCACTTCTGAAATCAGCCTCTCTTGTCACCACCCATATTCCCTGCTGAGAACCCGAGTTTTTTTTTTTTTTTTTTTTTTTTTTTGCCTTTATTACTTCTAAGCTCTAGTTCTTGGCTGAGACAAACTGTAGTCCCCAAATGCTGTGACTTAATGAGAGAAAATTTACTTGACTTGATGTACAAATTTGCCAAGGAAAGTGATTCTGATAAGGATAATTACATCCACATCTTAGTATAAATTACAGCAAATGTCTAAAATGTGAGCAGCTGCTGTGTTCCTGTCACTCAATGTGACCTCTGTTCTCTGGGGTTCACAGCCTGCTAATGAATGTTCAGTGAAAGCAGAATGAGAAGAAGACTGATTATAATGATTTCACCTTCTAGAGTCTCATCACTTATTCAATTAAGAGGCAGGACCAGAATCAGGTGTCTTTGGCATCGACCTTTGTTCAGCCCTGGATGGAAGATGTGGGGCAGGCTTGGTCCCAGGACTGTTTAGCAAGTGGTGTTGGCAGTCCTGGTTTTCACAATGTCTGTGAGCCAGTGACCAGCCTCATCTCTCATCTTTACCCTGGTAGGCACCATGTCTGGTTATGCCATTGGCTTGCTCTTTTCTGAATAGGACATCTACCTGTTCATTCCCAAGTCTTCAGCCTGTTGGTTTGAATTTCTCCTTCCCGTCTTCTCAGTGTGACCCTGTCCTAATCCTCATCTGAGCTGTGGCTCAGGTATCACTCAGAGGGCCAGTCCTAACCATTCAGGCCACACTTGTTCCCTGGTAGGGTTCCCACCTCAGTCTGCTCATACCTGTGCCGATCTGCTCATACCATGTTTGCTCATTTGGTAACCATGTAATGAGCCCCTACCAGGTCCTAGGCACTGAGATAAATCTGATGTCCTGAAGGATCTGAGAGTCAAGCAGAGGAGAAAGTCATGTGACAAAAATCACAACCACTGTGAATCAGTGAGAAATCCACCAACACAGGAGAGTGCAGGAGTCTGTGGAAGTCAAGGGAAGAGCTTAGAGAGTTCCGGAGGCAGCGGCTCCTTAGCATAGTTATGAAGGATGAATACAAGTTATCCAAGTGAAAAGGAGAAGAAAGTCAGTCTCCACAGAGGGAACCTCAAACACAGGATGGCTGTCAATGGTTTGGCTTCCATTTTCTCAACTTGAAGGTAGTGTTGGGTTTCATCTGTTTTTTATTTTATTAGGCAAACATTAGTTGCTCAAAAATGTTTGGGAGATGAATGAATGAGCCATTAATCCAGAGAATGTTAATTCTGCTCCTGGTTGGGCATCTGGGCTTTGAACACTATTAAGGAATTCACTGAATAGTGAGAAAAATGTAATCAGAAATAATGGGTCTTTCTTAGACAAATTTCAATGCCAAAAGTTAGTGGCTTAAAGCAACAGTGATTTATTATTTCTTTTAATTCTGGGAATCCATTGGGTGGTTATTCTGTTACTTTTTGTGGGATCTCTTACACAACTTCATTCACCTGGAGGGTTCCTTGGATTGGGGCTCAGCTGGGACCATGGAGATCCTGAGCCTTTCACTTCACATAGCTTTCCATCCTCAAGGAGCTGGGTGTCTGCACTCCCTGGGCTGAGCTTGCTCACACAGTGGCATTAACATCTAAGAGGGAAATCTCTAGAGCACACTGATTATACTCTTCTGCTTGGGCCACCTTTTTTGGTGTATCCATGGACAAGGAAACATGCGTGGCTAAGTCTAGAAACCACTGTGGTTGTGGATTTTCCGTGGGCAGGAATACCAGAAGAACAACAAACCAAGGCTACTAATGTTACAGTCCACCACAGAGACAGCAGGTATCAGGTTGCCACAGTGGAAGGGGTTAACATATAAGGGTGGTACCCACATGTAGAGAGACAGAGTCTTCATTGAGAGGCAGAGAAGGCCTGTAAAGTAGTAATGGGAGCATCGATCTTAGCTGACCTTGGAGCTGGAAGAACAGGGTTTGGACCATGGAAGATGAACCCAGTAACACTTGCTTCACAGGTTGTTCCCAGCACCATAGGCAATAATAAGAAAGTATTGTCTCAGACTCAGAGAGAGCAGTGTTCTTACAGCCTGGGTCAGCACCACGGACAGCCCCACGCCTCCCGGGAGCTGCAATCACCTCTGGCCTCCAGGCAGCTGTGCTCCTGGAAGTCACTTGCCAGACTCTGAAGAATTGCGTTTGCTTCATGCATTCTCGTTTGCCTGGGGCTCTTTCCTGTCATGACTTGTACGAATCCAGCTTAGGTTTACTCATGAGTAAGAAGAACCCCAAATAAGAGACACTCAAATAAGACAGAAGTTGTAACTGTCAGAAGCAAAGGCCGGAGGCAGAAGCCCAGGGCTGTTGGGCGGCTGTGCTCGTGAAGTCCTCAGGGTCCTTTCAGCTCACTGCCCTTTGACATCATGTTCAGGTGGGAGACAATACTCCTGTTGCTGTCTACGTTCCTTGATTAGGTCCTCCAAAGAGACCAATTTTTCCGGTGCCTACTATGTGCTATGGAGAGACTAAAAGGTGTTAGACGCGTGGGATTAAAAGTCAGCACTCCTGGGATTCTGAGGAGAGGAGGAAGAGACATTTCCTCCAAATGTCTGTGAGGAGGTAGAGCTGAGATGCATCATCTCAGTAATGGCTAGTCTGGGTAGGGGTGGAGTTTGCCTCATGTAAAATGAGTCAAATGATATTTACTTCAGAAGGAAAGATAGAAGCAGCCTTTCCCATTTTCCTCTCACAGTCCAGTGAAATTAATGTGGGTGCCTGCTCACCACCCACCTTGGAGGTGACTGCTTGGGTGCATCTGTCTTGGTTTCCTATGGCCACTGTCAGATGCTGCCATGAACCCAGTGGCTTAGCAGGGAGGAGCACTGTGGTCACCAGGGGCTGGTTGGAGGAAGGTGTGACATTTTGGTTATGCCAGGTGAGTTAGTTCTGGAGCTCTAACCAGCAGCCCGGGGACTGCAATTAACAATGCTGCAGCTTGGAATTGGCAAGAGGCTAGACCTGAAGTGTGCTCACCACTCGAAAAGGAAAAAGAAAATGCCAAAAGTGTGAGGTAATGTGTGCACTGATGTGCTTGACTGTGGTAACCATTTCACAGTGTACACATATCAAAACATCAGGTTGGGGCTGGGATGGTAGCTCAGCGGTAGAGCGCTTGACTTGCATGCGTGAGGCCCTGGGTTCGATCCTTAGCACCACATACAAAGCAATAAAATAAAGACATTGTGTCCATCTGCAACTAAAAAAATATTTAAAAAAAAAACATCAGGTTGTCCACTCTAAAATTTTTGTCAATTATATTTTAATAAATATTGAAAAAAATATAAAATATTGGGAAATCTGGCTAATTTTTGTCTTATTTTTATGGGTTTTCCATAGATATGAAAGTCTTTTAAAACAAAGTTAAAAAATAAAAATTAACAAAAGAGTGATACACACACATCATTTTAGTGATTTAAAGCAACACAAATTATTTTACAGTTCTGGGAAGGCACTCGCTGGCTGCAGTCCTCCTCAGGTCTGGCTTCCTTGCCTCTTCTGTTCTGTAGAGATCGCTGGCAATTCTCTCATGACTCTTCCTCCACCTTTCAGGCCAGCAGTCCAGGCTCTGCAACTCTCTCTCCCCTCCTCTGGCATTACATCACCTTCTCTGATGTGGACCCTTCCACCTCCCTCTTATAATGACTCTTATGATGATATTGGGTTTTCCTGGATGATCCATGTTAATGTCCCAACTCAAGATCCTTTGCTTAATCATATGGGCAAACTTCCTTTTGCCATGTAAGGCAACATATTTGCAGTTGGATTTGCCCTGGATGTCTTTGGGCAGCCATTGTTCTGCCTACCATGCTACCTGTTCATTCGTTTATTTATTCAACCAGTATTTATTGTGCACCTGCAATGAGTCAGGTAGGAGGTAGGCTGAGTACAGTGTAGAGTCAGACAAGGCTCCTGACACCCTGGGTTTATTCCTCAGTTTTCTAAGTAGGCCCAGAGCAGGTGGATGCCACAATAATATGAAGTGATGTTTCATATGCTTAACACACAGGCACAAACACACTCATTGGCTCACATAAGTGCACCTGTACCACCTGTCCTTGTTACTATAAATGGTGCAAAGTGAGTTCCCTTTTCTAAATGGCAGGACTTTCTAGGAAAAACACTTCTCACTTTCAGTCCCACGAAACAATAGAAAGCAGGGAGATGCTTGGTTCCCTAAATCCTCTGCTTCTCAAGATAATCCCAGCTTTCCAGTTGCTGTGGGGACTGTTGGTGACTCCAGCCAGGACTGCAAGAGCAGCAGCCAATCCCTACTGCCAGAAGCTAAGCCTGGCCAATTGCTGGCTTTGTCCTGCGCTACTTGCTTGCTAGCGATTGGCTGGGCAATCGTATCATTTTCTTGGACTAGCCAATGAGTACACTTGCTAGGCACTATTTTGAGTGACTGCTTTCCAATGCTGCATTATGTCTAAAGTTTCCCAAATTGAAAGACCAGCAGGGGCTGTAGATTATAGGTTGTCTTGTTACCTTGTTGTCAGAGGCCCAGTATCTGGAGGTCCCTTTAGTGTCTGCACTCCCTGAATGAGACTGGACCAGGTATGTCTATCCATCCTGAGATGTTCTTTGCAAGACTTTCATTTCCATTTGACACCATGTCTCTTATTTCCTGTTGTTTCTATTAACAGAAACTTCTTTTCTCTAACCTTTTTTACTTCTCCTCTAAAAAAGGAAGATATTTTCTAGCTCAAAATTTTTAATTGGGTAAGGTAGATGGATTTAAAGCTGTGTACACAGTCACCCCTTATCTGAGGGTTTTTTTTCCCCTGCACTTTCCTTTCTGTGGTTTCAGTTTCTCATGATCAACTTCAGTCCAAAAATATTAAATGGACAATTCCAGAAATACGTATAAGTTTCAAGTTGATCACCTTTCTGAGTAGCATGAAGAAATCACACCATTCGGCTGCATCTTCCCTGGGACGGGAATCATCCCTTCGTCCATGCTACAGCGTGCTCTGTGTGCATCCTCCATTGAGCCACCTTGTAGCCCTCGGCCCTCAGATCCATCGTCACTGTGTCACAGCCCTTGTGCCCAGATAACCTTTATTTTATGTAATAAGGACACCAAAGTGCAAGAGTCATGTTGATGACAATTTAAATATGCCAAAGAGAAGCCATACAGCCCTTCCTTTAAATGAAAAGGGAAAAGTGTTTGACTTGATAAGGAAGGAAAACAATCATATGCTGTTGCTAAGATCTCCAGTAAGAACACATCTTCTGTTAAATTGTGAAGAAGGGAAATTCATGCTAGCATTGTTTTACCTCAAACTGCAAAAGTTTACAGCCACTAGTGCATGATAAGAGCTTAGCTAAGATGGGAAGGCATTAAATTTTTGTATGTATGTATAGACAA
Source organism: Geosciurus inauris (assembly GCA_004024805.1). NCBI lineage: Eukaryota > Metazoa > Chordata > Mammalia > Rodentia > Sciuridae > Geosciurus > Geosciurus inauris. The sequence goes on along the minus strand of PVHX01000908.1, from coordinate 208,162 downwards.
AAACAGTACAAAGGATTCAGTACCCATATAGTATATACATTCAGTACCATTTGTGGCTTCAGGCATCTCCCAGGGATGCTGGATCACATTCTCAGTGGAGAAGGGGGGACTACTGTTTTACTCTTTTTATGTGGTTGATTCAATTTATTAGTATTGCAATGATAATTTTGTGCCTATGCTTATGATGGATATTACTCTGTGGTTTTATTTTCTCATACTGTTTTCTTTTTGGTCTGATTTTGGCATCAGCTTTGTGTGAGTTTCATAAAATGTTAGGAAGTATTTCACCTTTTCATATTGTCTGGAAGAGATTATAGAATTTGTAAGATTTCTTCCTTTAGTATTTGGAAAGATTTTCCAGAAATCTTTGTTGGAAAATTTTAGCTATGAATTCAGTTTCTTCAAATGGATTTAGGACTATTATCTATATTTTACAGTTGTTATTTGGAGTGTTCTACAAATGTCAATTAGATCAAGCTATTTAATAGTGTTGCTTGAATCTTCTATAGCTTTGCTGTTAACTACTGCTTCTATTGATCACAGAGACCATTGATATCTTCAAATATTTGGGTTTACTTTTTCTATCTGTTCTCTTCTTTTGTTTCATGCATTTTGAAACTTCAAAATTGCTTTGAAGTATGTACACAGTTAAAGTTTTTATGTCTTTTTGTGATTTGACCCATTTCTAACTACATCATTTCCCTCATTTTTACTGTCCATTTTCCTTGTTCCAAAGTCTAATTTTTCTAAACTCAAGCACTCATGCTAGCTCTCTTTTATTCATGTTTGCATACTACACATTTTCATACTCTTACTTTTAACCTATCTACAATGAATTTAATGTGGGCTTATCAGAAAGAGCATAGAGATGGGTCTTTTAAAAATGAAAACTGGATTAATAGTTTTTTTTTACAGCAGTTAAACAACATTGATATGGTTCCAGTATCATCTGGCCAATTTCTAATGAGAAATTTACAATTATAGAAATCATTTTGTCACTATATGTAATGTGCTGATTTTCATCTTCTTGGTATTTTTTTCTTTAAACTTGCTTTTCATTAGCTTGAACCTAATGTGTTTGAGGGTGGTTTTCTTTGAATTTATTCTCTTTAGAGTTTACTGACCTTCTGGAATCTGTCAATTAATGTCTTTCACCACATTTGGATAGTTTTCAATTGTTATTTCTTTAAATATACTTGTATATTATTTCTCTGCATCTATCACTTCTCTTGCTCTTCTAGGACTCCAATGACATAAATGTCAGGCATTTTAATATTGCTCCACAAGTCCCTGAAGCTCTGACTATTCTTTTACTCTTTTTTCTCTGTCCTTGGATTCATTAATTCCTATTCGTCTATTTATAAGTTCACTGACCCTTTTCTCTATTGTCTCCATTCTTCAATTGATGCCATGAAGTTGATTTTTAATCTCAGTTATTGCATTTTTCAATTCTAAAGCTTTCATTTTTAGATAATTTTTTATTCCTTTGATGAGAATTTCTATTTTTTTCCATTAATTTTCAGAATGTTTTCCCTTACTTCACAGAACATGGTTATAATAGCTACTTTAAAGTAGTTATTATGTCTAGGTCATTTTGGAGTTGGCACCTGTTAATATTTACCCTGAGACTTGGTGAGCTATTCCTAGATGTTCATATGTCTAGTAATTTTGGATTATATTTTGGACATTTTGAATGTTATATATAAGGTACTATTAAAACCTTCTGGACAATTTTATTTTAAAGCAGGCAACCTTGTTATGCTGGTTATGTTTAGAATGAAAGTCCTCATCCACTTTATGTGGACTGTGATTCCACTTTCAGCTTAATTTTGAAAGTATTTGTAGTACCAATTGGGTCTACTCAGTGTGTGTACCACCTGAGAGTCCAGAACTTTGAAACTGTCTAGGGTGTCTATGGACTCTCAAAGCTTTTTGATATATTGCTTCCTGTTAATTTTATGCATGTGGATTTTACAGATGAGCTCAGGTTTCATACATAGATTGAGGGTCTCCCTTTATCCTCTCCTCACCATGATTTTCCCTTCACTCTCCATTTTCCAGTTTTCACTTCCCCTGGTCTTTTAGCTTGACACTCAAGGTTTTGTCCTCCTCATTGTTTGTATCAGGGTGAAGCATCAATAGGAAAAAAAGAGAGAAAAAGAGCAGGCATCTCCACACTGGCCCACAGAGGTGTGTTTTTCCAGTTCCTCTCAGCAGAGAGAAGGGTCTTTCTTTAGGTGTGCATTTGGTCACCACTGCTGCCACCATACAAGCAGTTTAGCCTCAGGGTCTGCATTGTTCTTCCATAAATTCACCTCTTGCTTTACTCTGGACAGGGACATGGGGAAGGTTTCTCTTGGAGCCTCTTCTGTCCATGCCAATTGCACAGTTCTGGGAATTGGCCTGTCCTGGAGTTTAAGCCAGAAAGCACTGAGGGGAGATGTAGAAATCTCACAGCCACATTCGCTGTTCTTTTGATTTTGATCTCCCTTCTCCATTTGCTTGCTGCAGTTTAGTTTAAGAGTCTACCTGTTTGAATTATGATTCTGTCCAGGGTTGTTAGTTATAACAAATGAGAGAAGTGGGGTGGTGTGTGCTTACTCCAGCTTAGCCAGAGCCAGTAGCTGAAAGACTTACTTTTCCTTTCTTTTCATTTTTTTTTTTTTTTTTGGTACTAGGGATTGAACTCAGAGGTACTCAATCACTGAGCCCCATTCCCAACCCTATTTTGTGTTTTATGTAGAGACAGGGCCTCACTGAGTTGCTTAGCACCTTGCCTTTGCTGAGGCTGGCTTTGAATTCGCAATTCTCCTTTCTCAGCCTCCCAAAATGCTGGGATTACAGGTGTGTGCCACCACGCCTGGCTAAGACTTACTTTTCTTTCAGCCAACCTGAAAGGAGAAAACACCAGCCTTCATGGTTTGGATATAGAGAACAGGTAAAACAGAAAGATAAGGGCCTAATCCTTAACATTTGGGCAGGAATTAGGAAAGGGGGCCTATCAATTTGACTAGAGATTCTTTTTGGGTCTATGTATGAACACAGGAGGCTGTAAATGTTTTGTGCCTTTCAGCAAAGCACCAAATACTGTAGAGTGAAGCTCACAGAAATGTCTATTTCTCTGACTCATCACTCCACATTATCTTTCAGTGTCTGAAAAACAAATTTATATAAGAAAGATTCACAGCAGTGGATACTAGATCATGAGCAAGGCTTTGGAATTGAGATGCTGTGCTTTGATTTAATATTAAGTAGAAAAAGCAGAAGAGAAAGACAATCACAGTTGTATCTTACATATTTTGTGATTGAAACTGGGCAAATAAACAAATTGGGCACGCTGTATGAAAATTAAAATGGTCGTGTTAGGCAGAAGGAAGCACATGAGGTGATGTGTCTTACTGTTTTATTTAAAAAAGTCTTAATGTGGCTCTACTATCTTTTCAAATGTAATAGCCTGTAAGAAAAGTCCCTGTTCTGTCACCTTATTTTATTTTGGTCACTTATTTGGAAAGGCTTTTTGTTTCTTACCTGTCACCTCAACTGTTCTTGTCATGTGTTCCTATATCAATGTCCCCTCCCCATGTACCGCAGGCACCTTACTAAAAATCCTCTGATTTTCCACCTTCGTCAAATGTGAGCTTGTGCAGGGGAGGACAGTGCATTGTCCTGTGTATGCAGCTTCAGTGCCAGCTAGTGCCTGGTTCATGGTGGGCAACTAATAATATGTGTTGACTATGTGCCAAGTCCCCAAGTGAATGAGAACAGGCTAACATTAAGATTTCTAGTTTACACTTTATTTGGCTCTGTTTTGCTTTTTGCATCCACACTTCACATCCTCTCCACATTGACAATTGCTGCCCCAATTATCCAGCCATAGCGAAGCAGGATGGCACAGTGCCTTGAGTTGGACATCAGCCAAAGGAGAGGACCAGGTGCAAGAATACTCCACAGGTAAAGAAAATCAGAACTCAGGTTTGGGCTAACCCTTCCTTTGTCATGAGTGGTCAGAGGAGCCTGAGGGCTCAGTGGAGCTGCTAGGTCCACAGCTTCTCCTCTCTGGACCCAGACACTCGATGGCATCCTGAACCCAAACATATGGGTCTAATTCAAGAACACTGTCACTTAGAAAACTTGTCATTTGCACTTTGGTTCATTTTGGAAGTGGGCATGTGGAGTTAGCCAAATCATAAGGCTGGTGTGATGATGGCAGGCTATAGGTCATTCCGGCCACATGACCCTGGCATTTTGGAAGGGCACTCAAGCATGTGTATTCCAAACACCTTTTTTGAAAACTGTCACTCAGATTTCCTTAACAGCAGATGAGTCTCCACTTAGCCTTTGTGGAGCATTTGGAGTGATAGTGAGCCTGCCATTTTCCAAGGTAGCTCATGACATGTTCAGATGAATCCCTTTAGACTTGGCCAACATGGGGCACAGGAGCTGTGCCTGAAGAGGATGCCATCCATCAGTCACAGTGTTCTTTCCCATCAGCTGAGGTCTAGGCTTGGAATTATTATCAATACTGTGTTTCAATTGAACAGAGTTGAATTTGCCGTCCCTGCCCCAGTTGCTGGAAGTGCTTTCTTCCAGCTGCTTCTCTGGGTCTTCTTCATGTTGATTTTTTTATGGTCTCTGTAACAATCCCAGCTGAAGATAGCCTACTACCTGGCAGTCTCAAATCTAGGGAGAGTTTGGACAGAAGCTTCAGGGTGGTGCATTGGGGTTAGGCTCTCCTAAGTCTGACGCCCATAGGCAGAGCCAAAGTTTGGCAACAGGCATTTGTTAGGAGGTACAAAGAGTTGCCATGAATTCTGAAAGCCTACATCCAGGACTAAAGCCAAGATCACTGAAGCTCCAGGATCCAGGCAGAGGGCTGGGCAAGGCTACTTGTGGGAGCTGGGAGTGGAACCTCCACCTGTGACTTCCATTCCAGCGAGTCCTACATCAGACGGGATCTTTTTCTTTTGAGATGGGATTTTGATACTATTTTCCCAATTTCCAAAACTGGGCTAAGTCAGGAAGAAGGGAGGCCACCAAGCTGCAGGAAGAAGGTGGGGTCTCGTGAAACACAAGATGATTTCAAGAGTCGGAGGGGTTCCGCTGTGAATGAATGGGGCTGTGCCAGAGGAGAGCAGGCTGTTTTGTAATGGAAGACTTGCACACCTTCAGCCAGTTCCAAGCCTTCCAAATGTGGCAATTTGTGGTTTCCTGAAATGGGAATCCAATAAATGGGATCCACTTAGACAACTCTGTTTCTGACACCGTTATCCAGCATGGAGGAGGAATCGGCATTGGGTTCTCCATTGGCCTTCTCAGCTACAGCTGGGTCCCCTTTCTCCTCTGGTGGACTCGCCTTGTTTCTCTTGGCAAACCCCTGGCTGATTTCTGCTTGGGTTCTGTTTTTGGTCTCGGGCAGAACGAAATAGAAGTAGAGGGCACCTGCGATACATATAGCAGCGAAGACTAGGAAACAGTAGGTGTCCAGACTTCTCTGTGGAAAGGCAGAGGGGAAAAATCAGATAAGCAATCAGTGAACTAATGGGCCATGAAAGTGTCCCTGGGAGGATGTTCTGTTTTATGACTCCCCACTCAAATGTCAGGACTCCTGGATAAAACATGATGCCCGGGAGGCTGGCTCTGTGAGGCAAGGGGCTGTCTGCTTGCTGTGTTCTCAAATGAAGCAGAATCAGCCAGCTTCCTGCCCTGGTGAGGACGAGGGAATGTCAGGTTTTATTTACTTTTTGCCAATTAGGCATTTCAAAGTGAATCATCATGAAAGCAAAATGTAATGCTGAATATTATCTTAAATTTATATTTGCTGTTAATCACATTCTCTCTCCTCTCCTGCTATGCACACGAGACCCGGGGAAGCCAAACATGAAGAGAAATGTCTCGGATCATAAGAAAAATATAGATCATAGTTTAGGCCAAGAAAATACCATTTTTTTGCATGTGCAAAAGGGGAGACTAAGAATGGGACATATTGGAGGCAGCCTCTGTCAGATGTGTCCTCATTACTGCTTGGACAGACCTTGAGCTCTGCAGTAACATGGTCACCTTGGTGGCTCCTGGGTGTTTGTGAAATGAAAGACTTTCTGGTCTCAGGGCTGTGACTCTTTCATGCAACACATATCTATCGATCCAAAGAAAAGGTGACACTGTCTTAGAAGGATGCTTCACAGAAAACAACATCTAGCATTTAGTCCATTTCATTTAGTTCTTTGATTTGAAAAACATTTCTTGTTGGAGCGTAGCATAATGCTTAAGAGCTTGACCTTTAGCTTACATCCCAGATCCACCAAAGAGTCTGACTCTCCCCCTCGGTTCCCATGGTTATAAAATGAGGATAATAGTATTGGATACTATTATCTATTATACTATTGGATAATAGTATAATACTATTATACTATTGGATAATAGTACTGCAATCTCAGTGACTGGGGAGGCTGAGAAAGGAGGATTGCCAGTTTGAGGCCAGCCAGTATTTCTTGCTCTTCTATTCAAAACCCACCATGATGTCCTAAGTCAGTCTGTGTCAAGCCAAAATTCTTACCATGGCCTGCGTGGCTGCCAGCCCTGAGCCCCTTCCTGTTCTGCACTCACTTCCCTTGCTTCCTCCTGGCCCTCGTGATTTTCCTTACATATTGGGATCTTTGCCCATGCTGGCCTTCTTCTTGGAACGATGTCTTAGACAGCTGCTCAGCCTGCTTTCTCACTTTCCTTTCATCTCAGCTTCGCGAGCTCTCTGACCCCCATTTCTAAAGCCCTTCCAGCTCTGGTTCTTTGTTCTCCAACGCTCATGCCTGCACAGAACTATTGCAGGTAACTGCTTGTTCATCAGGCCTTTCCTCACAGGAGGCACGCTACCTGAGGGCAGGCACTGCTATTTTTCTTGTGTCCCAGAAGCCAAGAGTGGTTGCTAACACAGTAGAGTCTCAATAGGCATCTACTGAGTTCATACATGGACTGAGATTCAGAGAGGCCCCCAAACCACTCATGGAGATGTGTGAGGCCTCTCTGCCACCAACAGAGATGCCACCTGTTGGGCTTCGTTTCCCAAGATACCTAATGGGTGTTGCTCAGTTATTCTGTTTCACAGAATTCAGTTAAGAACCCAGGATTGTTGTAGCCATCCCAGGAAGGGAAGGACACTTGCACCCCCCCCCCCCCACTTCAGGAACCTCAAGAGTGAAGATATAGGAAAAGCAGGGCTTGCGGTCCTTGCGGTCCTTGCTATTGTCTGAATGCATGCCCCAGAACTCATGTGCTGGACCCTAAACTCCAAAGTGATCACTGCAAGAGGAGGGGCTGTTAGGAGGTGATTAATCCAGGAGGGATGGGATTGGGGCCTCAAGAAGGGGATGTAGGGAACTAGGTAGGCCCTTTTGGCCCTTCCATCTTCCGCCATGTAATGATGCAGAAAGGGGCACCATCTGGGTAGCAGAAAGCAGCCCTCACCAGACACCAAATCTGATGGTGACTCTCTTGGATTTCCAGCCTCCAGAACTGTGAGAAACATATTTCTTTCTTTTTTTTTTTTTAAATGTTTATTATTTTTTAGTTGTAGGTGACAGAATATCTTTATTTTATTTTTATGTGGTGCTGAGGATCGAACCCAGTGCCTTATGCGTGCTAGGCGAGCACGCTACCACTGCGCCATAATCCCAGCCCCTATTTCTTTCTTTTTAAATAACCCAGACTGTAGCATTTTGTTACAGTGGCATGGACAGCTAAGACAACACTTGCCCCTGCCTTAGAGGACATGAGGCCTTTGGCAGACACATGCTCACCACCTCTCCTAAGTTGCCCACAACATCAGAGCCGTGATCCTAACTGCCAGCTCTGCAGTCACCGGCTCCTTAACGAGAGGCATAGGTGAGGGGTGTTGTGAGGTTGGCCCAGGAGGAGAGAGGGAAGGAAACCAGTGACATAAACATCTACTCCACCCAGTTATGGAGCCTGGTCTTTGGCCTCACGCCCGAGGCCTAGTTAGTTCCTTTTTACAGATGAGGAAACCTGGGTGGAGTGAGGCTGTGCTGTGTGCCCAGGGTGGCACTGTGGGGAAGTGGCAGAGCTGGGGGCACAGCTCACCCATGCTCTCCCCTGAGCTGCACTGCCTCCTGTCAAGGTCTGGCTGGGAGCAGAGGGAGAGGCTGGTGATGGCAGCAGAGGTCTGTGATGGCTTGCTCTGCAGGCCTTGTTGGTCCCTGACCTTCCTTTCAACCCTGGGGAGCAGGTGCTGTTCTATAGATAGGGATCTTAAGGGCTGAAGATATTGGTCCAGGTTTTTTGGGGGATGGGGTGGGGTGGGGCACTGTGCAGCAAAATGAAGATCTAAATCTGGCCACCTGACCCCGGAGCCTGTGTTTACCACACTGTGTGCACTGCTTGGAGAGGAAGGCCATGTGAGAAGACACGCAGGGGCCTGGCCACAGTCAGTGGGAGAAAGAAACAAAAATCCTTTAGCTTCTGCAATCCTGGAGGTGAAAGAGAAGGTCAGGACCAGGACTGGGCAGGGACAGGAAGGGTGACGTGGACAGAAGGAGCAAGATTCGCTACAGGACTGCCCCCAAGCCTTCCTGGCTAGGAACTGGCAGTCACCAGTTCTGGCAGATGAAGGACATTTTTTGGTATCTATCTGCTAGAAATAATTTTGTGCCCATGATCAGGCAACAGACCAGTACTGCTATAAGTAGTGATTGTCTATAATCCGAGAGGAGAAATGCACTTTAGGCACCTTCTGCATGCCAGCCATTACATCATATGATCCCCATAGCCATGCTGGACACAGCTGTTTCTATTTCCTTTTTAAAAAAGATAAAATTGAGCATTGCAGGGTGCTGAACATGTCCAAGGCACAGAGGAATGAGTGGCGAGCTGGGGTTCAGTGAGCCTAGCTGGCGGCTCTCGCCCTCTGTGGGTTCTATCCTGACTCCCTCCCTGGTGTACAGGGGCAGCCAAAGGGTGCTGGGGTCCCACATCCCTCCCCTACTGCCCCTGTGAAGTAGGGCTCTGGCACTTTCTCTCACAGGAGATGAGAGAGGGTGGTTGTGCACCTGAGATCGCCAGCTATGAGGGCTGCATCTGGATTTGCACCCAGGTGGGTGACTGAAGCCACAGTCTTGCTTCTGTACCTGCCTTTCCTGTGCATGCACATTCAGCAAAGGCCACCAAGCAAAGGATCAGCGCAGAGGACGTGTATGCTACCCTCTTCCTGCCTCAGCCTCTTTGACTCCAAAGGGATTCAGCAACCTGCACATGCCCAGCGGCTTCAGAGCAAGCCAATCTCTCCTGGGCTACTGTGGGAGGGAGGGTCTTCCCAGCGTCTCCAGCAAGTGGTTTTTAGACAGCACTTCTGAGGTAGGAAGGACTGTGTCAACCCATCATGTGACCCTGGAATGCACCCCCACTCTTGGGCCTTCTGTTGCCTAAGAGCACATGGGCACAGTCCTATTCGAGGATTTCTATAAATTCACAATTTCTATAAGTTCACAATTTAGAAAGCTTAACCCATCACAAAAGTAATTGATCAATTGGGCTATTTAAAAGTTAAGGACATCTTTTCAAAAGGCACCAGACTGTGAGTAACCGGGCCACAAATAGGGAAGAGATATAGTAACACCTATAGCATTAACCGCAACCGAAGCAGCAGTTTGTACAAGGTGAATAAACTTCAAGTGGAATTGTACCACTGTAGTTTAGCTGAGGATGTTCTGGAGGTCAGAGCTGACCCCTGAAGTCCTGGGGACGTCCTGGGAGCTCCCAAGAGAACTGAGGCAGCAGGAAAGTGATAAACATAGCAGAACCTCACTTGGGGTGGCTGCTTGGTCCTCCCCACAAGGCGAAATCTTGCAGCCATTTCCTTCCCATTCTCCCTTCCCCGCTTACATAAAAACTATTACTATAGTTCTATTACTTCTGTAGAAAAAAACATATCTTTTATATTATTATAAATGGTCATAAAAATGTTCCATATTCTCTGATCATAAGAAGAACATTTCTTTTCAAAATAGGGTATAATGTCAAATTATGCTAAAAATAAAAGGCAATTTTGGCAAAGTGCTGCTTTTAGGAAAAGGTCCTGGTTATTAAAGACAAATCTCAGCTTTTTTCTACTCCCTTTTATCTGAATTGCATGGAAATGTAACAACTTCCATGAAGAAGGAAAATAGATGAGGAGTCTGTGTTGGAAATGTAGCCGTGAGCTCCCACAGATGAGCACCCTGGATTCCTTTGTAGATCCGTGGTGTTGGGTGGGTCATGGGGAGGAGCGCGGGCATTGCTGAGAAACCTAGTCACAAAACCAATTTGCTCTGGAGGTAACTAAATAATAACCTAATGTGGTTCTAGGTTAAATTTAGCAGTAGCCATTGAATCGGTTTATCAAGAGCAAAGAAGTGTTCTGAGTTAATGATGCATGGTTTACGGCTCTTCAACCTGGCAGACAGTTTCCTGGGGACTGGGGCACATGTCAGTCCTCTTGGGTCTCCAGAGCTCACCACGACACTTGGGGTGAACTGCTCTTGTTTTAGTCAGCTTTTTTGCTGCTGTGACCAAAAGATGTGACAAGAACAATTAGAGGAGGAAAAGTATACTTTGGGGCTCATGGTTTCCAAAGTCTCAGTCCACAGACGGCTTACTCTGTTCTCTGGGGCCTGAGATGAGGCAGAACATCAGGGGCAGAAGTGTATGGCAGAGGAAAGCAGCTGGGAACATGGCACCAGGAGGGAGGTAGGGAGGGAGGGGGAGAGGGAGAGACTCCCTATTAGGGACAAAATATACACCCCCAAAAGCACACCTCCAATAACTCACTTTCTCCAGCCACACTCTACCTGCCTATAGTTACCACCAAGTTAATCCTTATCAATTGGGTTAAGGCACTGATTGGGGTTAAGGCTCTTGGAATCCAATCATTTCACCTTTAAACCCTCTTGCATTGTTTCATACATGAGCTTTTGGGGGACACCTCACACTTAAATAATAACTCTGTGAGAGTTTCTGGTAGCATGTTCCAGCACCTGACATCAGGTGCTCAAGTGGTGCTGCTCTTCTCTCTCTTTCTGGAGCTCTGCATAAGGTAGTGAGGGCCATGGGGATGAACTCTGCCAACTGGAAACCTGGGAGTCACACTCGCCAGCCATGTGGGGCCTCCTCTTCAAGTCTTTCCTTTAATTGCTCCCTGGACTAGCCTCTCCTTGACATCATCTCCACTCGGGAAGTATAGCCCAGGGATGGGCAAAGTTCCTGTGCAGGCCACATGGTCTTGGTTAGGACCACCTGGCCCTGCCCTTGCGGAGTGAGAGCAACCCCAGACAGTGGTGCTCCGGGGACTGTGGGAGGCCACATCACAATAGAGTTGTCTTTTCCAGAATCAGCGGAGCACCGGCTTCATCACTGACCCCTCTCTCTCAGCTGCGGCCCTGTCCCTGGGCCTCTCTTCATTGTTCTCCACACTGCAGCCCGAGGGGCTTCCAGAAACAAAAGTCACACCAGTTTTCTGTTCTTGCTGTGTGTCCTTCCCTGCCTCCTCCTCGTCCATTCCTCTGCCTCATTCTGATTCCCGTGTTCGTCCTGCTGGCAGCGTGCCCTGCTCCCTGGACCAGGCCCCTGGATCATAATCCCTCCCCATTTCTCCTTTCTTTTCAGGCTGCACAGTGATCTCCATGGTGTGCCTGATCCAGGACGGCCTCTTGCCAGATGGAGCCCTCCCCGATGGCAGCAGGATCGAGTGTGCCTCTGCTCAACCCTGGGGCCTGGTGCCCAGCACAGCACGTGCATAGCTGCGGGTGCTCAGTGGGTGATCATGGAGCAAGCGAATCAACCTGCCTTTGAGGTTCCCTCTCACTGGAGGCTGAGTGGTGCCCCTCCCCACAATTCATGTGTTGAAGCCACAACTCCAGGGACTGCATGAGGAGAGAGGGCTTCTGAAGGTCATTAAGGTTAAATGAAGTCCTAAGGCTGGGGTCCTAAACTGATGGGCTTGGTGGCCTTATGAGAAGGGGAGAGAGATCTCTCCCTTCACGGGTACACACCACGGCAAGGTCACGGGAACACAGAGCGAGCCAGCTCCTGTGGGCCCAGCTCTGGAGATGTGGTGCATCCTGCCAAGTTACTTTGCACACGGAGAGGACCAATACGGAGGGCACCACGGCCGGCTGGTAGCAGCAAAATGCTGGCGGCTTCTGGCTTCTGAGCTGCCTCCTCCCTGCTCTCACCCTGGAGGCGGCTCTGGCCAGGTCCACACTCAGTCTCAGAACATTCTCCCCAAGACTTTGAGGACAGCGCTTGCCCAGGAGAGGCGAGCTGCCATTGGGCTGTCATTTCTTCTCAGGTTTCCCCATATAAAAATTTTAGGGGTTTCTTTTTAACTCCAGGGGTCTACAGTTCCACAGCATTGTGTCTTGGAGGTGGCCTTTGTGGCAGTGTGCTTGGCACATCGTCCTGCAGGCCTGGGAATTTCTCCTCTGCTCTTGTCTCTGGCCAGTCCTTTTCCCTTGCTGGGGACCACTCCCACTTTCTCCACAGCTCTGTCCCAGGTCCATGTTGGGCCAGGTGTCCTCCATGGGTCATCTGCTCTCCATCTTTCAGAGATGTCTTGTTTTCTTCATTTGGAGTATGTTTAGGATCTAGGGTGCTCAGCCTGCCATGACGTAACACCACAGACTAGGTGGCTTAAACAGCAGACATTTATTTTCTCAAAATTCTGCAGCTTGGAAGTCCAAGGTCAAGGTGCCAGCCAGTTCAGTTCTCTGGTGAGGACTCTCCTTGTGGCTGTGTGGGCAGCTGCCTTCTGTGTTCTCGCGTGGCAGACACAGGGAGTGAGCGCTGGTCCTCCTTTATCTTATGAGGGTGCTAATCCCATCATGGGACTCCACCTCAGGACCTCACTGAAGCCCACCCACCTCCCAAAGGCCCTCCTCTAAATACTGTTACATTAGGGGTTGGGGTTTGTGACATGAATTGGGGCACAGAAGCCATCATTCCACAGCAGGGGAGGAGCTAGGCTTGTAAGCTCAGCCACCCTTCAGTAGATACTTCTCAGTTGAGTCTTCAAGAACGGGATTGTAGCCGAGAGAGGAAGGCACCATAGAGACAAGATCAGTGACATTGTGCACCCTGTAGGCCTCTTTGAGAGGCTGACGATAAGATCTTTTCCATAAAATGGAAAAGGCTCACACATATGCCATTTCAGTACTGTGTCTGGCATCGTACGTCACATTGAAGCCCATCTGGGAGCCTCCTGGAGTCACAGGCCCAGGTCATCAAGGCTGGCTAAGACTGTAGGTTCCATGCATGAGGAGCCACCTTACCTGCTCTCCAGTGTCCCCCCAGCCCTCGACAGTGCCTGCCTCATACTTAATAAAAGTGTTTCGCATGAAGGATGCATGGATGGAATCAGAGGACTTCTATGGAGACACACGGAGGTACAGAAAGCCCTAAGTTAGATTGTCACAATGTGACAAAAATGAAATTCCTCCGTTGAGCATCCACTCCCCTCATAGGGCAAGACCTTGGTTCTTGGTGATGCGCACGGCACTCTTGCCGGAGTCAGGGCTTGTGCTGCCATTAGTGATTGATGGGACATCAAATACTTCACACGCCAGTGGCTCCTCATTCCACCCTGTAGGGAGCTTTGAAAGGTGTGTGCTCTTCTATTCTATGGGCAGAGGAGACCTGAGGCATTAGGATGGTCACAGGGCTGGCTAGAAGGGAGCAGGGATTATGATGGTGGCTTACATCATCCTGAGCCACTGTCATTTGTATACTCAAGATCTTGGAGCTGCCCAAGAACCTTTTAAGTAGACACAGCGCTGCGGGTCCCTGCTGGAAGCCACATCAGCAACCCTGCCTACAGCCTGCCTCCCAGCCTCCTCCTCCCTGGCAAGCCTGCTCCTCCTCCACCTGTTCCCAGAAGAGGCCCTGCCCTCTTCCCACCTGCCTAGGACTCCTGGAAATCACCTTGGACTGCTTCTTCCCTCTCTGCTGTCTCAGCTATTAAATTCTGATGATTTTGCCCAGTAATATTTTTTAAATATTATTTTTAAAAATCAGGCAGAAGTTGCATAGAGTAGTGCACACAGATCTTAAGGCTACATTTCATGGAGTTTGGAAAAATGCAATAGCTGTGTAACCGACACCTCTATCCAGATATAGAACCTATCTCCCACTCCAGAAAGTTCTCTGTGTTGTTTTCTAGGAGAATACTCCACCTGCCCTATACACAGAGTAACACTGTTCTGGTTTCCATCTCCTGGTTTTATGTACCTTTTCAACGTGTCAGTCCAAGAGTGAGCAGCTTCCCCCAATCCAGCTCCTGCTCGGCAGCTAAAGAGGTCCTTAAAAATGTGAAGCAGATCATGCCTTGGAGTCCTGCAACATCTTCCCAGAGCCCCCAGACAGACCCCGAGTCTCTCCAAACCTGAAGGATTTGGCCTTGGCCTCCCTGTGCTCCCTCTGAATGACCATTGGTGCTCCAAGTTCTTTTGACGCTGCTCTGCAAGCTCAGGGCTCTGCCAGCGCTCTCCCTTCCCCCCACCAGGCACTACCTCCCTGCACAGCCCCATGCACCCCAGGCCCCATGAGGGACAGGGCTGTTCTTCCCTGAACTCTGAGGGCAGGATTGTGTCCTCCTGCTCATTACTCCAGACCCAGCACAATGCAGGACAGAGTGACAGAGTGTCTTCCTCCCTTTAGACCCAAGATGCATCACCTGGACCACCCAGAGAGGGAGGGGGCCGTTTTATTTGCCTTTAGATTCCAGGATCCTGGCCTGCATTGGCCCTGCTGCACACCTTCCAGAGGCAATTGGGATACAACCCAATACCTTTTCAAGGTAAAAAGAATTGTTTTCCTTCCACGTCAGATTGAATTCAAACAGAATTTTCTACTCCAGTGGAGTCAAGTAAGCAGACATGTACATGCAATCTTCTCCCAACCAGAAAATGGGGGTGCTCCTGTCAGACAGACCAAGCTGCCTGTGGGGTATATAACGGAAGGCACAAGCCACCCGCATGCGGGTCACAGCAAGGGCTTGCAGGAGAGGCATCCTGTGGCTGCGGACAGAGAAGCGGACACCTCTATCTCACATTCTAGAACAAGGTGTATGGGGGAGAGGAGGAGGAGGAGGCGTCACATTTGGGGCGACCAAGTGAAAAGACCAGCTCAGAGCAGCTGGCCCCAGAGCACTCGGTTGGTAAGCGGGTGGCGGGTGCATCCAGCACTCCTCAGGAACGCTCTTTCCTGTTTGCTGCTTATGTTGCCTCTTCCCGTGGGACAGTAAGGAAGGAAACAACTTTTCAGTACTAACGATGGTGAGGGCAGCCATAGCTGCTTGTCCCCGGGCGGACACAGCAGGAGGAGGTCTTGCCTTTCTTTAGAAAGTCCTATTGCAAAACTGAGGGCAATTCTCTTGCTTTACGGACATAACAGCCAGCCAGGAGAAGTAGGACTAGCCTGCCCATCATCTGGCAGATGAGTGGCATAACTGGGACTCAAGGTCATGCTGTTGGACCCCGAAGTCTGTGCAACTAATTCTTGTGACTCTGTGTCTAGCAAGGTGTCTGGCAAATTAGGACAATGTGAACGAGGACTCAGCACAGTGACTGATGTTTACCAAGCACTTAGGAGGCCCCAGCCGCTGGTGCTGCTCAGGCTGCCTTGGGCTGGGCCCCCAGGGGCACACAGGCAGGGGTGTGGGTGCAGCAGTGTCTTTGGAGTGGTCTAGGAAGCACTGGCGGGGAAGAATGTGAGGTGGGGATGGGACCAACCCTGGGGTGCCTGGGACTGAGGGTTTCTCTGGGATGTGGAGCTTTCCCTGATAGTTCTGGGCAATCTTTCTAGGATGAGTCAGTCACCCTGGAGAGGGAAGGTGTTGGGGGTTCAATCATATCCCCTTAAATGACACTGAAGCGCCGAGCCCTGGTCCCTGTGCACCTGGTGCTGCTTGGGAATTAGGATCACTGAAGATGTAATCAAGTTAAGATGAGGCCATGCCTGAGCAGGGGGGCCTCAGTTCCCATCACTAATGTCCTTATTAAAAGAGACGCAGACTCACACACACAGGGGTCAGACCATGTGACAATGGAGGCAGACAGTGCAGTCGGGCAGCTGCAGGCCAGACTGTCGGAAGCCACCAGAAGCTAAGTCAACGGCACAGAACCGTATCAGGAGGAACCAGCCTGGCAGGCAGCTTCATTCTGGATTTCTGGCCTCTAGACTGAGAGAGCCACTGCTGCTGTAAGCCTCTGCACTTGTGTTACTTCGTCACAGTGGGAACAGACCCAGGAAGCTGGCAGGGAGGGAGGCAGCCAGCTGAGGCTGCTGTTTCTTCTTGGACTCTGGGAGACGCGAGCATACAGCTCACATCATGCACACTCACTGGCTGAAGCCACCCCAACACTTCTGTCCTCTCTGCCTGTGGCAGAGGGGCAAACCCTCTGCAGCGGAGGCCAGGGACTTGCAATGGGCTTCTCAGGGTGTGTGCAGAGGAAGGCAAGGGTGGGCTCGACCTCATGGCCATAGCGGCCTCCTGTCTCCCTTGGTGAGGAGAGGGTGAAGGATTTCCCCACTCTTCAGATGAGGAACCTGAGCCTCTGATAGTAAGTGGGACGCAATGTAGGCGGGATTCCCGCCATCGTCCACAGCAGTGTTGACTCAGGTACTTCATTTGGGAAGAAGCCCAAGGTCCTTGGGAGCTCTGGTGGAGGTCTGGGAAACCGTTGCCACCCACACATTTAAGAATAAGTGAAGGAGTCAGGATGCGTGAGCAGGGGCCTGTTACGGACAGAGTTGCTTCCTGCGTAGTCACGCTACGCCTGTACTGGGAGACAGCCTTTGAGGAGGTGGTTATGTTAAAATGAGGGCACCGGTAGCCCTCACCGACACGCCCTGTGTCCTCACGGTAGGGGAGATCTGGACTCACACATATACAGAAAGAAGATGCTGCTTACAATCCAGAGAGGCCAGGGGAGCCGCCCTGCGGACACCTTGACCTCTGACCCCCAGCTTCTGGAGGGGTGAGGCAGCGAGCCTGTTGCTTAAGCCTTGAGGCACCTGGTGTGCTGGCCCTGGACTGTGGCTGAGATGCTCTCAGCTGGGCTGCACAGTGGCAAGTATCCATTATGGTGCCTACAGCAAGTAGAAGTTGCTCCCACAGGTGGGCCTGGGGGGCTGCTGGTAGGGGTTTGAAGAAAATGTGCAAGGCCTGGGTTTCTCCACACGTCCACCATTGCCCACAGCAGTCCCTAGGCAGGGCCCTCAGATGTGACACGCCCTCTCCAGAAAGGAAACATCACCCGGCCTGCCCTGGAGGGTCGGGTGACTGTCATTTCACAAGGTACCAAACATGACAACTGCGTGGTGTCTCCATGGGGGCACCAGCAGGGCCACTCCTGCTGACTGAGCTTCACCACCAGCTGCACCTGGAATGTTTCCTGGACTGAAAGCCCAGACCCCACCCCGGGGACACTCCACCTCTTGGGAACCCTGTGTGTAGAGGAGGTGGCTGTCACCATGCCCACAGGCACGAGGTTCATAATACAGAGCAGGTGAGGAAATAGAAAGGAAAAAGTCACCTAGTTTTTAGAAACACAAAATAATTACATGTTTGGAAAGAAGGAAGAAAGGAGGAAGGAAGGAAATCGGTGATCATAGTTGTTCATTTCTTTGTTTTTAAGTTTCTACAGGAGAGACTGAAGCAACTGTAACTAGAATTCCCTCAGAACATTAGGGGACAATAAGAAGAGAGAAGAAGGAAAGAGGAGGAGGGGAGGAGCATCCTAGGGACTGTTCCCCGTAGACAACTGGCCCTTTTGTTCCAGCCTCCCAGGGACCCACTGAGACGCTCTCGGAGAGTAGCCGAGTGAAGGAACTCTAAGGACTGGGTCAGGATCCACAAGGAAGTTCATGCCGTCATCCAAGTGGAGCTTGGCACAGAGATGTTGGCGGGAGCAGAGATGTCCTTAGCATGGTGGCCCAAGGGAGTTCCTGCAGTGCTCCAAGGTGCAGGGAGGAGGCTGCCGGAGCACCTCCTCCTCCAGCTCTCTCCAGCTGCCAGCAGCAGAAGCTTGGGCTCTTCCTGTGTTCCTAACTGTCTGTCTGTCTGTCTATCATCTATCTCCTTATGAAAATCCATGATAGTGATTAATGTGTGAGTTTTCAATTTATGCCAACAGTACACGAGCTGCGACTCTGCCTCGGCTCTTCCGGCATGGGGTTCATCTGCAGGGCGCAGCAGGCGGCTGCTGAGGATCTGACTCCTGGCTTCTCCTCCGTGTTTCTTTGCAGAGTGCACCTGCTGTGCTTGGCTATGCTTTCCCCTCCGGATGGCCACCCAGGCCACCTCTTGGTCCCCATTGCCACCAATGAGGGACTAGTGAATATTCTGACTCTCTGTCTTATGGACCTCTGCAGAAGTTTCCCATGGTGTGTAACCAGAGGTGAATTTGGGGGCCATAGAGCAGATGGATGCTCCATTTGATCAAGTGCCAGTAGACTGACTTACCAGAGAACTGGGGTCCCCATTCCTTGTGTTCTTGCCAACACTTGTTATTGTTCAAATTCCTGTTTTTGATAATTTGGTAACACACAGAAGCCTCCTATCATTTCAGTTAGCCTTTCTCTGACCACTGAGAGTCCAGGGCATGTCTCCCTCCCGGGTACCAGGCAGGCCTCCTTTCTGTGAATGCCCTTCTTTTTCTGCCCCCACCTTTTGAGCAGCACCCTGTTTTTCTTGCTCACTTGCAGGAGTTCCTTCATATTGCAGGTACTAATCTCTGATCAGTGGGAGCTGTTAGGAATGACTTTCCCACTCTGTTGTGTGCAGGGCCTTTGCCCACGCCGATCCTTGCTGGGCAGACATGCTTCATTCTGAAAACCGAGCACCTTGTTCTTGTTTTTGTTATTTGTGTTTTCGGGATCCTGCCCTTCTCTAGCCTGGGTCTCACAGACACTGCCCCGCCCCCTGTTGTCCATTGTCTTCTGTTGGATTTTTCATCTTACTTTTCACACATGGGTCTTGAATACATCTGGAATCATCTTATGCATTTTATCTATTTATATCCTCCTTTTTAAGTTTGGAATCTTATACTTATGCAAAACATGTGACCTATGAAATGCTGTCTATGAACAAGAAGAAGGAGGGGACCTGGATCCTTTGCAGGACTCTGTGCTGCTGGACGTCTGATCTGCCAGCTTGTGACACATCCAGACGCATCCCCGACCCCGGGAACAAACCAGGTGTCAATTGGCACTTCTGCTAATTGGGGCAAGTTTGAAAGCACTGAGAAGCAACTGGATGGAAAAGGTCAGACTTTGCCGTGATGTGCCTATGCATAATAAATGGCACTTACTAAATGCTCAACTCGTGGTCACTGTCCCCTTCCTGACCTTCCTGGACAAGTAATCTAGCTGTACAGGCTGAGTGGGCAGCACCTGCAGTGTTTATGGAACGGAGCAATAAAACTGAAGCCCAGACCTGCGAAGTCTAAGATCTCAAGGGAATACCACACTGCGTTTCTACTCTGGGTAGCTGTGGCGGGCTGTGCTGAACCAGATCCTGTGCAGCGAAGCTCAAGTGATCCGGCTTCAGCTGGAGGCCTCTCTGGGAGATGTAGATAAGTATATTTGAGGAATTCAAGGAACTTGTATCAGCATGGGCTTCCATGAGAGATGCAGAGGGATGATTCTCTGTGTGTATTGTAATTTTTTTGATCAAATTACCTACTAGTAATTAGGATGGGGTGGCTGTGGCATCTCCAGGAGCTCCTTTCTCCCTTGTCTCAGGTAAGGATGATAGGCTCAGGATAAGGCCTGGCTCTGCCCTGGCCCAGTGTGACCTTAGAAGCTGCTATGTGTTTCTGTTCATCCCCTTGTCTGTCAAATGGACTGACAGGGGCATCACCTCCTCACACTGATAGGCTGGGCATGACGGGTACACAGTAAGTGCTCCATAAGTGCTGGTGATGAAGAGGCTTGTCAGTGCAGGCAGGAAATGAGACGGCAGTTTTGGTCTGGAGATACGGCAAGACCCTTCACACTGCCCGCCCCCAAGTCCCTCAGATGGTAGTGGTCAGCCCCGTGTGATGGGCTGTGGAAGGTTCTGGAATCTCCCCTTTGTTAGTACAGGTGTGGAGAGGTCATGTTGAGAGAGGACTGACTTGAAGTTGATTTTCTTCATGGTGAGAAACAGCACTACTGACCCCTGGCTCTTGGCTTTGAGGTTTGAGGACAATTGAAAATGTATTTATGACTAAGGGCTGCTGGTGGAGGTGCCCGAGGGGAAGAGTGTGCGTGGCATCTTCTCTAACGCCACAGCCCTGGGAGGGTGCCACGCCACTTGTACTTCAGACTCAGTGTCGTTGTTGGTGAAGTGCAGAGGGGCTTCGAAAGCGGTGGGGCAGGTCAACCTTCTAGCCATGAGACTGGGAACCTACGAGTGGCAGATGTGCTCAGTCCAGGAGAAGTAGTGGACAGAAGGACAGGGCTCCGCACGTCCCATGGGGCCTGGGCTGACCTCGCCCACACCCTGGCCTCAGCTGTCTTGTGTGTAATGGGCAGGGGTGAGAAGCTCAGCTCAGGGCGTGGGAGATGACGTGGGCACAAAGCCATGTGCAGGTGACCCAGCAGGAAGGAACTGCTCTGGGACTCTGAGTGCAGGGGTGACTATCTCTCAGGCTGGCGAGGAGTGCTGGGGTGCTGACCTTAGGTTCACCCACTGGCAGCAGAGTGTCCGGGATGTGCTGGGCTTGGCATTAGTAAATCAACAGGCAGACAGAAAACGGAGGCTCTGGAAGAGTTGGCCA
The DNA here is from genome assembly GCA_004024805.1 of Geosciurus inauris. NCBI lineage: Eukaryota > Metazoa > Chordata > Mammalia > Rodentia > Sciuridae > Geosciurus > Geosciurus inauris. Next base: position 187,361 of record PVHX01000908.1, on the reverse strand, counting down.
GGAGCCCAACGGCCCCTGAGGATGATGGGGGCTTTTTCTCAGGATTCTGATGGAGTCTTGTCTTCTCCAGGTGGTCTCACCAGGTGACATTACCTGCTGTCTTGGGCATCAGAGCAGGGGAACGTCACCCTCTAGGCAGATGCTGCTGGCCATTGCTCTGTGCAGAACCCTGCAGAGTCCTCGTCTTTTCGTCATTTCCCTCATTCACTCTCCGTCCTCATCTTCCCCCGTCATCTTCCTTGCTCACGCTTTTCCAGCCATTTCAGCCTCTGCCGCTCCTTAACTGGCCACCTCGGGTCCTTTGCATGTCCGTTTCTCTAGCCTGCACTCTGTCACCCCCGACAGCCCTGCTCCCTCATGGCACACACATCTCTGCTCCATTGTCACCTCCTTGGAGAGGCCCTCCTGGGCCACCCCATCTCAAGCAGCACTTCTGCCTCGGTTTGCCTCCCATATGGCTCAGGACTGGTGACACAGCTTTGCTTGTGCCCCATCCCCACGGCCTGGACCGCAGGGGCTCAGAAGACACACGCTGAATTAGTAAGTGAGATTCTCCACCTGCGTGGGAGGACTTGACCTCATGTCTGAGTCTATGGGTGGCTTCCTACCAATCACTGACACCCTGGGAACGGTGACCCGGTAGCTATGTGTATGCTGATGCTAACGAAGGTGTCCAATGCATGGCAGGGTTGCAGTGTGCACTGCCTTTTCATGCTGGACTTGTCCAACTCCGGGATGAGCACATTGCAAATGGGACAGGTAAGCCGTGGGCTTGAGATTCAACCTCTGCACCCCCTTGGCAGTGGGTAGTCTCTCCTTCCCAGGCCACCCACAGCATCCAGGCCCAGCTCGAGAAGGACAGGGGGAGAAGGGAATTTCAGGCAAGCAGTTTCTTCCTTGGGACACCAGCATGAGCTGCCCTGTGAACCTCCCCTCCCAGGATGAGGAATCAGATGTGACTCACAGGCCAGAGCCTCGGTGACCATACCTGAATGAATGGGAAGAGCAGGCCGACGGCGAAGTTGGACAGCCAGTTGACAGTGCCCGCCACGATGAAGGCCGCTGGCCGCTGGGACTGCTGGAAGAGCTCGCCAGTCAAGATGAACGGGATGCCCCCTGCAATGCCAGAGGCAGGACCCGAGTTGGTCACCTGAGCAGGCCAGGCCCCAGCCTCCTCCCAGGGTAGGCTGCAGGACCACCCACATGGCAGGGACCGCTCTCTTGACAAGCCAGCCTTGCCCTGGTGAGTGGCCTTAGGAGTGGGTGCTGCAGCCAGGCAATCCCCAGTACTGAAGCCCTAATGCACACAAACCTTTCCTCTGACCTGGCCCATCTACCATTGTCTTCCTGGCTCTCTGAATGGCCTCTGAATTCAGCCGTGATCCATCAGAAATAAAGAACTCCAGGTGTAAGTTTGATGCGTACAACACAAATGACTATTAGTAAGTCCAGGTGGTCCTTGACTTAATGAAAGGGTTATGTTCCAATAAACCCACCACAAGTCAAAGAAAGCATAAGTCAAAAATGCATCTTATACACCCAAACTACCAAGTACCGTGGCTTAATGTAGCCTTCCTCAGATGTGCTCAGAACACTTGCATTAGCCCAGTCAGGCATCTGGAGAGAGTACCACACTGCATATTGCTAATTCAGAAATTCAAAGATCAAAATTCAAAGTACAGTTTCTACTGAGTGCATATCATTTTCATATATCATACAGTCAAACCATGGTAAGTTGGGGACCGTCTGTTTATTGGGTTAGGAATGTTTCCAATTTAATCTCCAGAATAACTCAGTCAGGCAGGAATTGGCTGCCATATCCCTGGATGAGAAATCTGAAGCCCAGAGAGATCATTATGCTTGCCCAGGGTTACCTAGCTCCCAAGTAGCTGAGTCGGAACACAAGCTTGAGCCTGGGACCTCTGAATCTCAGGTTTCCCCCAGCCAATCCCTACTTGAAAGGGAGAGACGCTCCTGCCCAGCTTGGTCCCCTTTTGTCCTTCTTAACTTCCTCCGACTGGGGGTACAGTGGGCCCCTGTTCCTGAGTGGCCCTGTAGCTCAGCGTTACTAGTTGGTAGCAACATCATTGACACTAGGTGGGACAATTCCTTATTTCCAGAGACTGTCCAGTGCGGAATGTTTATCACCTCTCCAATTGCCATGACAATCTAAGCCACCTGCATGCACTCCAGATGCACTCCTGGGTTGGACCCTCCCTAATGACACCTCTTGCTCAGTGAGTCTGGGGGTAGGATCCTGTGCCCAGACCCAGGACCTGGGCTTAGTATGGCTGCTGGAGTCCTGTTTGTACCCCTGGGCTCCCAGTTGGAGTTGCCACTCTTCCCATCAGATCTGCACCTTGGCACTCCTCAGTAGTGGAAGGGGACCCCGAGGGACTTTTACCAAGCTTGTGGGAGACTAGCTGGACTCACTGGATCTGTCAGTACTCAGCATGTATTTCTGGCTGGGGTCAAGAGCAGCAAGGCCCTCCCTTGGTGGAGTCCCTTGCCTGGGGGAGACAAAGTGAGTTGTTTATTGACAGAAAGTGAGTGAATGAATACTACAAAGAGTCATGTGCACTCTGGAGGAGACGCCCAGGACGATGGGTCTACCTCAGTGGTGGTCAGGGGAGGGATCTCTGGGAGGTGACCTTGGGCATGTGAAATCCAGGGAGGTCATAGCAGGTAGCGGGGTGAGAGGGAAGAGGCCTTGGGAATGAAAGAACAGGGTCAGGTCCAGGACAGGGTCAATCTGCCTGGACACCTGAAGGAAGTGGACGGGAATGGGCCAAAGTGGCCCAGGTGAGCAAGGCCAGGGAGGAGCTTCCTGTAGACCCAGGGGAGGGTTTTTCTGTTAGAGGAAACCATTGAGGGTGGAGGTGCTCAGTGTGCATATCATGGAGATCTCTGCTCTTTGGAGAAAGGAAGGAGAGTGTACAGGTGGATTCGGGGTGCTTAGGCAGTGGATTTTGTAGGAGGGTTGGTATGGTGGCAGTGGAGACAGAGTGAGGGGCCTGATTCAGAGACTCTTCAGCCCATGGAGGCAAACTGCTCGTGTGAGCACTGAACTCAACCACGGGCACCCACCTGGCACCCAGAGCCACAGCGCCGGGAGCAGCTCAGGCCTGCCCCTCTCTAGGGCTTTTGCTCCGCCATGTTGCCAGCGAGCCTGGACTCCAGAAAGTCACAGAAGACTCAGGTGAAGTGTTGCCCCTGTCACCCACTAACCATGAGTCCCCCTGGGCAGGCACCATCTCCATTGCCTGGTGTCTTTTACGGGTAGTAGATCTACCATCGATATTTACTAAATGCTCATGATTTGAGAATATTGGCTATGCTGTTTGCTGCATAGAAAGCAAACTCTATATCTTAAAGATACCTATCAAAAGCAGCCCCAAGCAAGAAGAGTAATATGGGGGCGAGCACAACACTCCGTCTCACACTACGCCACAGACCTACAGTAGAAAAACGCCATGGTATTGGCATCAAAATGGAAATGAAGACCAATGGAATAGAATGAAAGGCACGGAGACAGACCCACATACTTACAGCCTCAGATACTTGACAAAAGTGCCCAAAATATATGTTGAAGAAAAGACAGCCTTTTAAACAAATGCTGCTGGGAAAACTGGAAATCCATACGTAGAAGAATGAAACTAGATTCCTCTCTCTCACTCTGCACCAAATCAAATCAAAATGGACCAAAGATCTGGGAATTAGACCAGAAACTTTGCAACAGTTGGCAGAAAGCAGGGTCAACATTCCAGCTGGTAGGTGCAGGCACTGTCTTCCACAACAAGACCCCTAAAGCTCCAGCAGTACAACCAAGAATCAATACGTGGGATGCCATCAAATAAAAAGCCTCTGCATAGCAAATCAAACAGTAAAGAGTGTGAAGACCACGTCTAAGAATGGGAGAAATCTTGGCCAGCTACTCCTCTGATTAATATCCAGAACATATAAAGAACTCAAAAAAGTTAACGCTCCCCCCAAAAATAAAACACACACACAAAAACCTCAAAACCAAACCAAAAATAACACAACTCAATCAATAAATGGGCTAAAGAATTAAACAGATATTTCTTTAAAGAAGAAACAAATGGCCAAAAAATATATGAAAAAAAAAAGTCCAGCATGCAAATCAAAACTACACAAAGATTTCAACTCACTCGAGTCAGAATGGCAATTATCAAGAACATGAATAATAAGTGCTGATGAGGATAAGTGGAAAAACGTACACTCAGGGGTTGCTGGTGGAACCGCAGACTAGTACAACCAGGCTGGAAAGCAGTATGGAGATTCCTCAGAGGACGAGAAATAGAATCACCATATGATGCAGCTACCCCGCTCCTCAGCATTTATCCAAAAGAACTGAAATCAGCATGCTACAGCACCACAGTCACTCAGTGCTTATAGCAGCACAATTCACAACAGCCGAATTACGCACCAGACTAGGTGCCTGTCAAGAGATGAATGCATTAAGACGACGTGGTATATAGACACAATGGAGTTTCACTCAGCCACAGAGAAGAATGACATCATGACATCTGCAGGTAAATGAACAGAAACATGGGAAGTGAAATAAACCAGACTCAGAAAATCAAGGGCCAAATGTTTTCTCTCACGTGTGGAAGCCAGAGGAAAATACAAAAAAGAAGTGAGGAGGGGACTGGATATCATAAAGATAAAGGGAAGATCCATGGAGTAGGAGATAGAGGAGGGAGGAGGGACAGGAAAGGGAAGGAAATGCAGAACGAATGTAACAAATTCATATTGCATATATAAATAAACCTCAGGGAATTTCCCCTTTGTGTGCATGGGGAAGGCACCTATCAAGGACTGATAAGTGGATGAGCAAGGTGAGGATCCGTGGAGTGGAGGGGGCTGGGGGTGGGGGAAGGTAGGGAGGAACGGGGCTGAAATGCGGTGGTCAGATTCCAGCATGGGTGATTTTGCCAGGATGAACCCAGCTACTATGTGTAACTATAAAGCTCTAATTAAAAAAGAGGGGGGAAGCTATCTATCAAAATGTGTGAGAATAATGGTTACACAACAAAATGTGCTAAAACCAGCCTCCAGGCCTGCAGATGTAGAAATGTCATTGCCAGGAGGTGTCTGTGTTACACTTCCCGTAGCGCCGCTGCTAGAGGAGCTGGGACCTTGCCACTCTCCAGGGGCTTGGTTCACAGCTGGTCTGAAGCCCGTTTGGGGGTGTTTTTAGAAGTGCCTGAGAGACTCCACAGCACTCCCACGCTGGAACCTCAGCAGGGCAGCCGACTTGTGACACAGAAGGCATTGGTCACCTCCATCACCACACGTCTCTCTTGCTTCGGGACCACCGTGGGCTGGAACAGGGCTCGGGGTCAGTGAGATGGCAGATGACTCACCTCTGACACCCTTTCTCCTGATTGCCTTCTACTTGTCTCCCCCTCAAGTCACAGTGTGAGGGCTGAGAACTCTTTCAATGATGCATGTGTACATTGAGGAGAGGAGCAGCTGGGGCGGGAAGGAGACCAGGCTGGGCTGCCCACACCTTTCTGGGGACGTGGGCTCTGCTCTCTCTCCTCTGAGATTTTATGGGGTGACTTGTACTGGAACTTATTCCACATGGTTCAGGGTCTATTCCACTCCAGGGGGCTTTAACTGCTTTCCTCAAATTAGGACCAAGTCTTGGAAAACAGCAAGCCAGGGCCCTTGGAGAGGCTGTGGCAGGGAAGGTTTCTTCTCAGTCTTACCCCTGGATTGTCACTTATGGTCACTTGCTCTTGTCCCTACTCTCCAAATTGGGGTGCTGGGGTAGTTCTGACCAGTGCTGGTCTCTAAGGAGTAGAGGTAGAACACACCATGGTGGAATTCCCCTTCATCAGCTGCCAGTCTCTAAGGCCTACGGTATGCTTCTTTGTTTGGCTACTGTTGGCCAATTTTTCTCCCCCAGGAAAAGTTTGCTTTGTTTGCTTTATTGTTTTTTTAAAATCAAATTAAAAAATTTAATTGACATAATGATTATACATAGTTGTGGGGTGCAGTGGGCATGATCACATTGGATAACTGGCATGTCCATCACCTCAAATATTTGTCATTCCTTGGTATTGGGAACATTCCAAATCTTCTTTACAATTTTTTTTGAACACTATTTTTTTCTGTTCATTTTATTATATATTTGTGGCAGGCAAGGCTGTAAAGACCCCGTCTTCTTAAAATCTGTGGCTTTTTAGTTCTCTAAGGGTCGGTTGCTGGCATTTCTTATGGTACGTGTGTGGGTGCTGCTCAGTAAACAGTAGGCTTCATAATTGTGGGCTGGGGTGGAGCTCAGAGGTAGAGTGCTTGTCTGGTTCCTTTCAATGGAATCCCATCAACCAGTCCCTCACACCTCAACTGGTGGCGGGCTTACTCCTTTGGAAAGAAAGAGATCAGTTTTTCCTGATAAAGCCCAAATCCGATCCTTGATCTTCTCCTGGGCCCCGGCTCAGACACCACTTCCCAGGGGCCGCCTCCCTGAAGCACAGGCTGGTGCGTGTTTCCTGAAGCTTCCACCACACCTGAGCTTCGTCTCCTGCACTGAGTTACATACGGGCCTCAGCCCTGAATGCCCTTCTGGCCAAATCCCCAGACCCTTACACAGCCACCTCTCTCTTGTCCCCCAGATCTCTGTTTCCTTGTCACCTGGGTCGAGAGGCCTTCCCTGGCCACCCAAAGATGGCACCTCCCACACCATTCTCCTCCTTGTTCTGCATGGCCTGTCCTCAGAGTTCCCCTCACTGCTGGACACTGACTGTGTCTGGGTTTTCTGGAAGCCTCTCCAGCAGAACGCCTGCTCCTCTGCGGCCAGGATTTTGTCTGTTTTGTTCCACGCATGTCCCCCACTTCTAGAGCAGTGTGGGAGCTCAATAGACAGGACAAATGAAGGGAAGACTCTCACTCAGCTTTGTGTCTTCCTTTGCCCCAGGCCTAGTGTGAAACCAAGTGCGTGGTAGGTGCTCAGTAACTGCTTGCTGAGTGAACAATTGAAAGTAGAGGCACATACCTCACACTTGAGGGGCAGCTCAATTCCCCCTCTGCTTCCATCTCCAGTGGCTTCTCACAGCACTGAAATCCAACCCCAATCCCTTACCAGGGAGCTGTGAGATCCTCCATCAATCCCCACTTCATGTCCTTCCAACTTCATCTCTAATTTCAACTCTTTCCTTTGCTAATGTGGGAGGCCAGACTATGCTTTCCCAAAACAGGAGGGAGAAGGACAGAAGGATCTAGAAGGATTGCTGAATTGAAATCAATTAAGAGGAGGCAGGTGCGGGAGACCCCCTGCTCTTGCTCTATGTGCCTCAACCAGATTTACAAAGACAAAAGGCGTCCTGCCCACCCCTCCATGGAGAACAACAGTTAACCACTGAAAATGGCTTTGGGCCTGGGCCTGGTGAAGCCGGTTGGAATTGAGACCTGCGTGGGTGATTCGCACTGTCTCCCAAGACCTAGCGTGGAGCAGGGACCTCTTCTATATGTCAACAGGCCCCAGTGATAATGTTTTGGGTATGCTGGGCTGAATAGGATGTACTTAATGGAAGTGTTTCTACACATTATTTTTTTTAATGTAACTACTAGAAAATGTGACCCGGGTGGTTTGAGCTCAGCACCATTCTAGAACATACCCCACAGGTTCCTGCCTCAGTCATTCCCTCTGCCTGGGCGATTTCCCCTTTAGCTGCCCACAGGGCTTAACTGCCAGCTTTCTGCGATCTTTGTATGAACTTCACAGGCTCAGGGAGGCATTTCCTGGTGACCTCAGTTGCAAAGCATGTCCCCTCCCTCACTACTCTGTTCTGTCACTCATTTCTTGAGCATGCTCCCCCAACAAGGACTTGCTGTGGCCTGGCTTCCATTTGTATGTAATCTGGCAATCACCCAACTCCCTGCCTAGAAGTGGAAGTGCCACAGGGCTGTTCTACCTGCTTGGCTCTCATCGACAGACGCTGGAAGCACAGACACGAATGAGGAACACCAAACTCTTCAACAAGAAAGAAAGACCAAGCCACTTTGTCTCTCCTGTGCTCAGCTTCCCGGCTCAGGTGAGGAACCACCTGAGAACTGGGGAAGGAAGACCGGCTATACCTGGGACACTTGGCGAACGGCACATCCATGAACATGGCCCCAGTGCCAATGGTTGGTACTTGTCCTTAGGAAGGGAGCGCTGCAGGCCTGAGGGACACTCTGCATGTGTAAGGAGTGCCATTTCCGCACCCACTTCTTTATGGCATCTCACCTGATCCTCACCACGCCACGACCACCCTCCCTGTGGGTAAAGTGGTGGCAGGGAGGGTAAGAACAGCCAAGACCAGCTGTCTCTGCCCAGGGGATTCAGACCGAGGTGGGTGGACTCAGAGCTTCCAAGTCTCCACCCCATGTTGCCTCTCTGCAAAGTCACCTTGTGCCCTTCAAGAGTCAGGTTTGGGTGCCTAAAATCTCCTTCTGATGCTGGTCATACTGTGGCCAATATGAGGAGAATGGAACCCCTCTGAGCACTCAGCCGTGTGAATCTTGCCTTCCCTCAGATCAACGGATCATCACCGCATGGCTCTTGAGGGTCATGGGCCACTTTTCCATTTTTAACAGTTGATTTTTGACACATTAGAGAAACAAGTCCTTATCATGTAATTACCTCTCACTTGGAAATGTACAAATTAAACAAGGTCAATGCTGAGCTCCCAGCTCCCACAAGAGCTTGGTCATTAAACCAGGAAAGAAGAAATGAATGCTTCCCTCACAACTGCTGCCTGTCCCAGCCTGCAGGCCGCATCGGGGTCCTAACACCAGCCTCATGATCTCCCTCAACTAACTCCTGGGCTTCCTGTTTGGGGCGATAACACAGGTAGACTTGTGGCAACATGCCCAGAGCATAAGTGCTTGTCAATGGCCTGGCAGTGAGGGTGCTGGTGACAATGACGATGGTGATGATGGTGGTGGTGGTGGTGGGGTGTTGTGGGTTGAACGCCTGTTCTCCTGGGAGTTCATATGTTGAGATCCAGACCATCAATGGGATGGCAGTACGAGGTGATTAGGTCTTGAGGGAGGAGTCCTCATAGACAGGGATTACAACCTTAGGGGAGACCCTGGAGAACACTCTCACTCCTCTGCCATGTGAGGACACAGCAAGCAGACAGACAGACTCCCCCGACACTGAATCTTCCGGTACATTGATCTTAGACATCTCGCCTTCAAACTGTGAGAAGTAAGTGTTTGTTGTTTAACTCACCCAGTATATGGCATTTTTGCTATGGAAACCAGAATAGACTAAGACAGGTGATGATGATGGTGGTGATGATGATGGTGATGATGGAGGTGATGGTGGTAATAGTGGTGGTGATGATGGTGATGATGGTGGTGGTGATGGAGGTGATTGAGGGGATGATGGTGATGATGATGGAGGCAGTGGTGGTGGTGGTGGTGATGGTGGTGGTGGTGGTGGAGGTGGTGGTGATGGTGGTGATGGTGGTGATGATGATGGAGGTGATGGTGGTGATGATGACGGAGGTGATGGTGGTGGTGATGACGGTGGTGGTGGTGGTGGTGGTGGAGCTGGTGGTGGAGGTGGTGGTGATGGTGGTGATGATGGTGATGATGATGGAGGTAATGGTGGTGGTGATGACGGTGGTGGTGGTGATGGTGATGATGATGGAGATGATGGTGATGGTGGTGGTGGTGCTGGTGGTGGTGATGGTGATGATGGAGGTGATGGTGGTGGTGATGATGGTGGTGGTGACAGTGGTGGTGAGAATGAAGAGAGCTATCTAACTTCAGTACTCTATTGAGATCTGCTAGTCCCCCTGTTGAGCACTGAGAGTGGTGTTTTGAGGCCACCTCACACCCAGAGCCAGTGTAGAAGTGGGGAACAGAGAGCTGGGAATAAGGCATCCAGGATGACATTAGGTCAACAACATGGTCTTCACCTGGCTGGGGGACGTGGAAGGAGGAGCAGATTCAAGGAGAATAGTGGGGACATCTGAGTGGGCACGCCGAGTTTCAGGAGCTACGTGAGGCTCCTGTGGAGTTGCTCTGTAGGGAAGTAGACACCTGGGTCTGGAATTCAGGAGAGAACTGCAGGGAGACATGGGTTGGGAACCTCCAGAGAAGAGTGGATGTTGACATTGTCCCTCCTAAGACAGCGTCTGTAGCGAGTCCGTGGGTCAAGGACTGTACCAGGAGCAATCAGACACAGGGAAGGGTGCTGGGGAGGAGCAGCCAGGGGTAGGGAGATGCAGGAGGGAGGCCTGTCAGGGACCAAGGGAGATGAGAGCTGAAAGCAAGGGATTACCAAAAGCATCCCACTTGTGGGGACAAAGAGGATGGTAGCGTCTCAAAACTGCATAGGCCAGGTTTGGGTGACATGCTACTGAAGCAACAGTTGTTTTTTCCAAGGTTTTTGGATTTTGGAACCATGGGTTAGGGGATGTGGACCGAGCAGACATGGAGGTGCACCATCCAGAGCTGTTTTGGGAAGGGCAGCTGCCCAACTTCAAAGGACTGAGGGCGAGCTGTCAGCAGATACCTCCACCTGCAGGGTGGCCTCGGTAGCAGACAGCTGCCTCCCCAAGGCCACATCCTCTCTAGGGAGCCCACTTTCAATGATTGACAGTAATGGGTAGAACCACGGGCTGAAAGGCTGGACACCTCTGACGCCTGTCAGCAGCCACTCTCTGCAGGGTGGTGGAGGCTGTCACTGCTCAACATCACCCTCTGCCCACCTGTGAAGGCAAGCACCTCTAATAAACACCCCTCACCCCAAACTGCATCTTGGGTGAGATTTGGTCACTGTCCTGGGTCTGGGGCCTGTGCTTGATGCCCACCTGTGCCAACCCACCTGCACCAGCCCACCTGCACCAGCCCACCTGCCTGTGCTCAGTGCTCACCTGCGCTAGCCCACCTACCTTGCATGGCCCACAGTCAAGTTGGCCTCAGTGTGACCAAGACTGGCCCTCAGCTCCTACCCTTTTCTGTTAGTGGCAGCCCCTGCTTGGAGCCCCCCTAGCTTGTGACATCCTTCACACCCACAGCAGCCCGTCAGGCATTCCGTCCATTAAGATGCATAAATATACTCAAGACCCACGGTTTCTCATCCCTCCTCCACGGCTGCCCGGGTCTGTGTGGCCTTCACCATCCACCTGGGCCTCTCCCAGCTTCCACGCACAGCAAAGAATCTTTACTACTGGAACGTAGACCCTGTTGCTTTTCTGCCCCGAGGCCCCAGAGGGTTGCATCTCTCCCAGAGAGAAGACCCAAAGCCTCAAATGCCCTGTGGAGATGCGCGTGTGTGCTGGCCTCCTGGTCCCTTCATCCCAGCTCTTCAATCTCCTCTCCCACCGTTCTTCCTCCCCAATCTCTCCTGCTGCACTGGCTCCAACATCAAACACTCCTGCCCCAAGGCCTTTGCATAACCTGCTCCCTCTGCCCCAGGCACTCTTCCTGCAGCTCCCTGGCTGTTGTGTTCCTTCACTGTCTTCGGTCTTGGCTCAGATGTCCCCTTGCCATGGAGGCCTTCCCTGACGACTCACTTTTGGTTGCAATTCCTTCTCATGAGCTTCCCATCTCCCTTCCTGCTCTAGTCTTTCCCTTCCATATACCACTGTCCAAGTTCCTTCTCGTGTTGTTTCATGTTCTCTTCCTCCACTGAAGTGAGCACTGCATGGGACAGGCATCTTTGCTCTTGCTCATTATTGCATCCCCAGCACCTGTGGGACACCTGGCACTGCTCAGCAACTATGGCTCAGATGAGTCATCGATTCAGTCCCGTCACAGCCCAGGGAGGTGTGTGCCATTGCTCTCTCTTGTTTTCTGATGAGGCCAGAGAGGGTAAAAAGCTTTCCCAGAGCCACATCGCTGGTATGAGTTAGTGCCTGGGACCTGGAGGCCTCCAGTTCCTGGACCCCAATCCTTAATTGCCACGCAGGTTGGGAGCACGCTGCGTGAGCTCCTCTGGGCCTGCTCACCTCAGCTCCTCCCTGCTGGCTGCTCCCTCAGGACAATGCAGACCACTTTCCAAACATTGCCTTTCAGCCTCAAGATATGCCGTTGTGGCCTGCAGTGTGCCCTTCCCCCAATATGCCCGTGTCTGCTCCAGGGCCTGTGCCAGTGCACTGCTAGAGTTTGGATCTTGGATCTCCCGGATGCCGGTGTGTTGAAGACTTGGTCTTCAGCCTGCAGGACCATTGCGGGGTGGCAGGACCCATGGGAGATGGGAGGAGGTCAGGCCATGGGGTGTGCCCTTGGAAGGGGTATGGCAGCTTGGCCGCCTTCCCCTCTCTCTCTTCCACCCATTCTCCATGAAGCCAGCTCCTCCACCCCGCCTGTGCTGCCACAGCCCAAAGCACAGGGCCACAAGACCTTGGACTGAAACTCTGAAACCTTGAGCTGTTTGCCTCAGGTATTCTGTCACAGTGATGTAAAGCTGACTGGTGCAGATGTGCTTAGGTCCAGGGCTTTGAGGGGAGAAGTTCATATTTGGTATCAGCCTGGTCCTAACTGCAGCCCATGTACCCTTATTAGTGAGAGGCGGAGGGACAATTGGGACACACATGGAGGAGAAGGTCACAAGGGGGCGGAGGTTGGAGCAGAGCAGCCATAGCCAGGGGAAGCAGGGCTAACCAGAAGCCAGCAGAAGCACTGGCCAGAGTCCCTCCCAGAGCCTCTGGGGAGCTGGGCCCTGCCCAAACCCTGGCCCCGGGCTTCTGGAACTGTGGCAAACATGCTTCCACTGTCTGCAGCCCTGGCCTGTGGTCCTTTGTTACAGTGGCAACAGGAAACTAATACACTCTGACTGAATCATGTTTGCACTGTCTTCATGGTTGTGAGGAACAATTAAATGAAGAATTCCTCTGCTGGATTCCCAGGGCCTGCCAAGTCAGGAGGAGGGCCACCGCCGTGAGACCACTGCAGTGCCTTGGAAGCCAGGCGGCTGCTAATGAGTCCAGGGAACCAGTTTGGGAAAGTATGTACAGGTCTGTCAAAAATCCAGGCTCATGTGCTGAACCTCGAGGGGCGCAGAAGCTCCCTCAGGACAGCGTTTGCCGCAGATGTTCTGCCGAGAACTTGGCAGGAATCGTTAAGAATGCTGCCATGTTTTATACTCAAGTTCCAGGTGGAAAGCTCACTGATTAACTCTGCCTGAGGCTGTGGAGAGATTAGGAGGAGGGTAGGGAGATGAGGCTGAGGCGGGCAGGCTCCTGCTCTGGCTGTGCTACCTCTGTGCCCTGCCATGTGGCCAGAGCGGGGCTCCTGGAGCTGTGATGTCCCCCTTGGGCAAGACGCTGTGAGGAGGGGAGGTTAATTCTGGAAGCTCCGGTGGCCTCCTTGGGTGGGTGGAAGGTGCGCCATCACCCCGGTGAGCACTGGCCCTCCCATCCCTGTCCACACAGGGGGCTTCGGGGTGCAGCCATCCAGCTGGAGAACACTGTCCAGCCCTCATTTCACGGATGGGAAAACTAAGACCCAGAGAGGACCCAGGTCTTGTCCATGTCACTGCAGGTTCCTGCAATGTGCAGCGAGATCTCAGAGCACGCATGCGTTGTCGCTCTAGAGCCTACAACCCCTCTGCCAGGTACATGGGGCAGTGGGGGGTGACCTCTCCTTGTCCTGGCCAGGAATGGGGGCTCAGAAGCAATCCATGCAGGTCACATGGTGGGCTCAGGGTCAGTTCATTGAAAGCCAAAGATGGCACATGCGATTTTGAATAAACCACATAAATGAGAGATGCCCAGCGTGGGATGGGCAGAGGTACCTCAACATGGGAACCTGTGCCATAGACTCGTTTTCCAAACAGGAGTCAATCAAATTAAGAGAACTATGAGATGCACCCCTGCTCTCCAAATCCTGTTTCTTGTTACTGTGTGAACCTCAGGAGCCACATGGGCTGGAGGGGCGGGGCCCAGCATCTTACTGAGGATGAGAAATACTTCACCCACCCAGCAGTGCCTTCTCTCTGCCAACAAATCTTTGGCTACAAGGACAGAGAACTGAAGAAAAGGAAAAACAAAATGTAGAATTCATGATTCAGACAAAACGAACAGCTCCATGGAAATCTGCAGCAGCTGTTAAAGCCATTCTGTTCCTTACACAGTCCTGCGTGTTCCTGGTGAATCGTGAAAGGAACTAAGGCCAATCCAGCAAATCATTCTGCTCTCGGATTTGGCTTTCAGCAATTTGACCACTCACTGCATTGACTTCTGATGAACTGACTTTTTAAGAAATTGCTTGGCTTCCTGCACAGCGTACAGGCGGAGGAATGGAGCCTGGGAATGAGCACCACATACTGAAGCTGCCCCGACAGTAAGGGTCCTTGGCTTGGCCAGAGTCTTTCTGTGCTGCTGTAACTTGTCACTTCATCAAACACTCCTCGGATTGTCCCTGTTGGAGTGCTGGATGCTCCCAGGGTGGAGGGACGCTTCTCTGATCCTCACTGACTCTCCCGAGGGCAGAGACTTGGTGCATATCTGTGTTTCGTTCCCCAGTGCACCCCGGGGCCATAGCAGGCACTCGACCACTGTGCAGGGTAGACAGACGAACGATGGCGGTGGTTCCTCTCCATGATGGGAGTCCTTATTGTCACCTGGAGCCTACTCTAGGGTTACGACTTCTGGGGACGTTGTAAGCTGACCATGGTTCTTTGTAGCCCCTCCCATGGGAGGTAAGGTCTCCTTCTCCACCCCTGGATTCTGGGATGGCCTTCTCACTTGCTGTGGCTAAGACACTGCAGCAGAAGGACCTCCCAGCCTGGGCTCAGGCAGTTTTGCATACTTCCTCCTCTTCTCTGCACACAAACTCAGGTCACACTGCTGAGTGATATGATAGATGTGTGACCATGTCATCCCACTCCATGCCAGACCAATGAGTGGGGCCAGTATAGGCTAGCTGGTGTCTGACCAACTTAGCAGTTGAACACAAAAGGACTCTAGCAGAGATCAGAAAAGTCTGACTTACAAAAGCAAAACCACCATGTTGACGCATAGTCTTGGGAACAAGAACAATATGCTGTTATTTAATTCAGTAGGTTTTGGGATTATTTGTTACACAGTGATAGCTAACGAATACAAATTCCTTAATGATCTCCCTGAATTCACCCTACCAACCCTCTCCTTCCATACTTTATTTCTAATTTATTCTCCCCACTGAGACTGTTTAAATACCAATCTAATAATGCCATATCCCAGCTTAAAACTGTAGTGGCTGCCCACTTTCTTGAGGACAAACTAAATATTTCATGTGAGGTCCATGATGATTTGCCCACGACACTGCCTGGCTGTGGCCTCCCTGAGGAGCCCTCTGCCTCCAAGCTCTCTCTCCAGTCACACTCGTGTCCTTGGCTTCCATCCACACCCACTCCATGACATTTGTCCTTCACCCAAATGTTCTTCCTTTTCCCTTTAGCTGGCCACCTCCTGGACCACTGCTAGCCTAAATGGCACTTTTGTGAATTAGAAAACATGTCTCTTCCTTACATGAGCATCGAATTGTCCAAGCTGGACTATCACAACTGTGGCCAGCCCAGAGAGAGCTCATGGCAATGCTCTCCAGGTGCCCTCCTGGCTGGCAGCAGCCCCAGCAGGTCCACGCATGTGTCCCCAGTGCTCTGCTCACCCTGCCCATAAACTAGGGCACACCACACCCTGCCTCCCTCCATACCGGGCCACCATGCCGGACTTGGCATCAAGCAGGGGATGGGGATCTGGCCCCTGGCAGTGGGCTAGGAAGGAGCCTCAGGGAAGACGTGGAGAGTGGGTGCTCATGTGCATGTGAGTGTGAGCCAGGGTGCCAGGTGGCCATGCCTGTGGGTGCTGACTGCTTTGACTATGGGTTGATGGAGGAGACAGTGTCAGATCCTGGCTGGGAGACCACAGTTCTGCAGGGTGGGCCCATGTTCCCTTGATAAGTGTCTGTCTGACGTAGGAAGGATGCATCTTTAAATGTGTCCCTTTTGCAGAGCAAACTTTGGGCACTAGGACTTGGTGACCCTGACTGTCCTAACGCAACATTCAGAAATCTGCCTTTTACCTCCTGCAGGTACCCTGACCCCCACTTATCCAGGCATGCATCTCCTCTGCTTCTGTAGTGTCGGGGAACTGCCTTTGCCTTGGAAGCCTATTGTGGCCCTTAAGAACACAGGCTTGGAGTCCAAAAACCTGACCTGAAATACTGGCTCACTGCTGTGTGACTTAGTTAAAGCTCCTAACTTCTCTGAGCCTCAACTTTATCCATCCAACTCTTCTCCCAATGACACAGTTAATGACTGACTCTTCCATTTTTTAAATTAGGAGCTGGACTCCAAGATCCTAATGGAGACCTTCTCATTTCTCCTGTGCTCTCAGGGCTGAGGCACTTCAGCATTTTTTTTTTGTACCAGGGATTGAATTTAGGGGTACTTGACCACTGAGCCACATCTCCAGCCCTATTTTGTATTTTATTTACAGACAGGATCTCACTGAGTTGCTGAGCACCTTGCTGTTTCTGAGGCTGGCTTTGAACTTGGCAATCCTCCTGCCTCAATCTCCTGAGCCATTGGGATTATAGGCATGCACCACCACACCTGGCCACCTCAGCATTGTTGACTACATCTAGATTGGTACCAGGAATTGCCTGTAAAACAACATCCAAGTGTGGGGCTGAGCTGGGGAGCCCAGCAAGGCTGCAGGTAGGAGCATATCCCATTGTTGAATTTATCTGCTTAGTTATCAGGGTCTCAGAATTATTTTTAAAATCAAAAACAGAAACAAATCTGTGTATCAGAAAAGAATCAATGTCTGTCTACAGTGCACATTTTCCATGGAAGTAGACATTGGGTTTGGGGGACGGGCAAGAAATCTTACATCTCACAGCGGCTTGTGGAACTTCAAAGCTCAGTTCTGACAAAAACATTGCTTGGCATGCAATTTGGAGAAATTAATTGTAAATAAAATCAAAATTATGAACCACTTAGTCAATTAATATAAATAAAGTAGCTTAAGTGATTAATTAAGATTGATCTCCATTAAATTTAAATTAAACTTTCATCCGCACGGGACAATAATAAAGAAATGATTGAGAACTAATGATCTCTACATATGTATTGTATCTGTGTATCTGTCTGTCTGTCATCTGTCTAAATGCAGACAGATGTGTTGTGGTTCACGAGCCTCTTTCCCTTCCTCCCTCTCTGCCTGCTTTCCTCTTACACTGCTTTGAGGTCAGGCCACTGGGATGGATCCTGGCTAACAGTCCACCTGGGTGATCGTGTGCAAGTCATGTAACCTTTTCCATCTGTAAAATGAAGACAATAATACAATTTACCTTCTGAGATGTTCTGAAGGTTAAGTGAGATAATCCACATAAAGCATTCTGAATCATGCCTGTGACACTGCAAGTGCTTACCGAATCATCCCTGGTGTTTTATTAGAGTGTTAATCATGATTGTGTCTGGCTGCTGAGGAGACACATTTTTTTTTTTTCCTTTGAGCATAGTTATATTTTAAAATTTCTATTACGTGCATGCATTACTCTTATAGGTTGTCGCCCAAAGCATATACATGTAGGAGTCCTGGCCTCTGGTACCTGTGGATGTGGCCTTGTGTATTTACAGCAGTGATCAAGTGAAATTGAGGCCATCGTGAAGGAAGATGGTCACACCAAGAAGGGCCACAACCAATGGAAGGCACCTGCATTCAGTTAGCGTCAAGCAAGTGCATGATTTTGACCCTTGTATTTTTGTCTCTGGCCTCCCCATCCCAGATGCTTCTCCTGGGTCGGCTGGCCTCATCTCTGCCCTTCAGGATCTACCAGGCACCCACTGTGCCATGCAGAACCATACTGGGATTCTCCACGGCCTCTGGGAAGAGGGGTCCTCTCAGCCTTAGCCTTGGCTAGCTGCTGACATAAAGGAGGCCTTCTGTTCCCATCCCTCCCCTGTGGCCACCTACTTCAAGGGCTTCACAGTGCCAGGCGTATGTGGGTCAAACTGTCGCAGTGGACACCTGACCCTGCATCCCTTCCTGCTGTGGCAGGGACACTGTCTTGCTCAGCCTTCCTCACCCACCCTTGGCCCAGGCTCTGGCACTGTGTAGAACAAAGACTTGGTGTGTTGGGTCTTTGTTCCTGGTTTCTGGCACAGAGCCCCTGAAGCCCTCCCGAGGTACAGGAGTGACTTTGGTTATTCGTAAGATGTGCTTTTCCAACACTATGCTAATGAGTGACCCAGGCTGGGCCCTTGAGGCAGGAGCTGGCCATGCTCAGAGGGAGGGAAGAGCTTCCAGCTCTGACCTCCAGGGATGCGGAAGGGGCAGGAAGTGGGGTTGAATCATCAATGGCCAATGATGGAATCCATCATGTCTACATGATGAAACCTCCATAGAAACCCCGAGACCATGGGGTAGGGTCTTCCAGTTGGTGAGCCCCTGTCAGTGCACACATGGGAGGCCTCAGAAGCTCTGCACCCCACCCCATGGGTCTCTAACATCGGGCAGTTCCTGGCTACCCTTCATAACAAAGCTGTAATCTCAAGTGGAGCATGTTCCTAAGTTCTGCGAGGCATCCCAGTAAGTGAACAAACCTGGAGGGGGGCCCGGAAGTCTCCAAACTCAGGACAGAAGCCTGGGTCACCTGAGGACCCGACTTTTGACTGACATGGGGACTTGTAGGATGAGCCCCTTAACGTGTGGAGTTTATGCTCGCCCTGGGTAGATAGCACTGGAATCAAAGTGAATGGTCCTGCAGCCGGTTGTTGTTGTTGAACCGGAAACCTGACATGCAGAAACGACATGTATGTGGTGTCCAAAAACACCCACATTCAGCCGAAAAAACCACGAACCACACAATAAGAACTCGACACGTGTGTGTTGAACGGGTGCAGGAAACTACCACCGCCTGCAGAGGCTGAACAGCTGTCAGGCGCGGTGTCTGGCATGCAGGGTGCAGAATTAAAGCTGCCTAATGTTAACCTGTCCTTTGAAAATGTGTTATTTTTCTTTATCTTTGTCCAGCATTCTCAATTCTAAAGAACCACATTTAAATGATTAAGATAGAGTCAACTGTTTCAGGAAAAAGGAACAAAAGATACACTGGTCCTGAGACCTCCTAGTCAATCATCTTTCTTTAGACTGCAGAACCCAGCACATCTGGCAA
Organism: Geosciurus inauris; assembly: GCA_004024805.1. Taxonomy (NCBI): domain Eukaryota; kingdom Metazoa; phylum Chordata; class Mammalia; order Rodentia; family Sciuridae; genus Geosciurus; species Geosciurus inauris. The sequence continues at coordinate 168,227 of PVHX01000908.1, read as the reverse complement.
CCTTCAGATAACATCAGAAATGTGCATCCAGGAAATGGACCACTAAGGATTAATCATTATTTTAGTGACCACCTGTCTGTTGCTAAGAATACATTTCTTTTAATTTCCTATATAAGCCCTTAGCTTGCTCTTGTCCACTAAGAGGGTCCTTAGCACCACAGTCTGGCCGTTTTCCAATCAGCTAGCTCATTGTGATAAAGTTCTTCTCCTACCATTACCTGCATCTTGACTAATGGCTTCTGATTGTGTGGCTGCAGACTGAACTTTGCACAGTAATAAAATGAGAGAGACAAGGTCCCTGTTCTCAAAGCAGCCCAGCTATTGAGGAGCTGAGAACCACAGCCATTACAGTACTGGCAGTGAGGCCACCCCCGCAGGAATGCAGAGGCCACACAGAGGGACTGTCTAGTTCGAAGAAAGGCTGGAGACGCAGTATGAGCTGATTTGTTGAAGATGAGAAGTGTCCTTCAAGTGTCTGGAGAGAGGAGTCTGGGTGGGCGGGAGGGGCAGTGTGTGCAAAGGCTGGGATCGTGTGTGTGTGTGTGTGTGTGTGTGTGTGTGTGTGTGAGCTGCCTGTGGCTCTGGGTGGCTGGAGCTCAGGGAGAGTGCACAGGTGGGGTGGGGGAGATGGGGCAGGTGGGGCAGGCAGAGACAGATCATGAAGGTCCTTCATGTGGGGCCGTTTTGCAGAAGAAAACCACAGGATAAACAGGAGTCTCTTTTCAACCCAGGCCTCACTAAGCAGGAGCTTGGTGTATCTCCTGGAGTGCCAGGACCTAATTTCCACCTTTAAGATCACAGTGACTGTGATCCCTCTTACTGGCCTGTCCTCCCTTGGAGGGCTTAGTGTGGGCACATAGTCAGGCCATAATAAGATCTTCCAAACTGGAATTGCCAGGCATTGGCAATGACCGCTTTGTCCTCAAAGGAAAGGCTCTTTTACTGTGCCTCGTCTCTGACCCTCTTCTCCTGCCTCAGGGTTATGTACACAGATAAAATATGTGGCAGGAAACTACCTCCCTTCTCTCCCTTCACCTAGTTTCAACTCCCTGCCAAGTCTCTGTAAACTGATCTGCTCACCAGAGCAGTGGCTCAGGCTCACTCCTGGCTTCCCTCTGGGAGGACCATCCCATCATGGAAAGCATCCCCAAATGAGGAGTCCCCGCTTCCATCACTGGCATCTCCCAGCCTCACTTGTCTTGAGATCTGCTCCTTCCTGTCCACTTAGGGGGATAGAGATGACCTCACAATCCAAGCAGCCTCTTCCCCCAGACAGGTGATTTCCTGGGACCTCAAGTTATGAACTCTCAATGCAAGTTTGAGTGATGCTTCTGACCCAGCCTAACCTTGTGGTGAAGGTTGCCGCTAGCTGGGGTGGCCTGGCTGCTGGGTGAACACAGGGATTTGGGAAGCAGAGGGCAGGGGCCGCCAGCTAATCTGTGATTGTGGGGTGCAGGAGCCTTCCTTGGAGGGAGTCTCTAGGCACTGGGGAGGTTCAGCATCTGGAGCCATGGAGATGCAAGATACTCTAAGGGTGACAAAGACTTGGCAAACATATAAGGGGACTTCATCACCCCAAGAACGGGGAGGGTTTGAGGAAACACGCAGAAGGCAGAGCTTTGTGGTTCTGGCTGGCAGAGCACCTCTGGCAGCCTCATAGATGTGCCTGGCTTCCTCGTGTGAACCCATGGGAGGGAGGCCACGCTTCTCATTGAGGCACAAGGCAGACACTTATTGTTCTTGGGAAAATAGCTGCTACAGACGAAGGTAACTGGGAAGCACTAAAATCACACAGGGAGAGGTGAAGTTTCCTTGCACTGGTGACCTGCGCTCACCCCAGGGTGGGTGACCCTTTGCAGGGAACAACCTCAGCCAAGTGTTGCTGGGCACCACCCAGAGATCCTCTCAGTGGGCATCAGCTGAAGCCAGTGTTCACTAGTATTTTAGCTGCCCAGGTGGTCTTACCACATCAGCCAGGTTTGAGAAGCCCCGCAGTAGCTAAGGTTCTTGGCTGTGGCTGTACTTTGGAATCATACATTATTAGAAAATCCTGAGCCTGGGTCTGGCCCCCAGAGATTGTGACTTGCCTAGCCTTCAATGCAGCCTGGGTGTCGGGGCTTTAAAAAGTTCCCCAGGTGGTAGAGCCATTTTTGAGCAATGCAGCTCTGGTCTAAGTGGTTTTATTTGTGGTTCCATTAATATTAACTTCATTTTATATTCTGACAGTTTTATTGGCTACTTCTGCTGCCTGAAATTTCTTCTTGTCTCCCCTCACTCTCATTACTTCTGAATATCAGAACAGAGGGACTGTAGAAAGAACTGGCAAACTTTTTTTCTGTAAAAGTAGATGATTTTCTGTAATATCTGTAATATCTGTATTAGACTTTTCAGGCCACAAGTGGTCGCTGACATATATTCTTTATTTTTGGCTTTGAGACATAAAAGTCATTCTTTTGCTCATGGGTTGTGCAAAATAGGGCATGGGCCAGCTCTCACCTGCTCTGGGTGATAGTGAATTCCCCATCAATAGGAGCAATTAAGAAATAGCTGGACAAACTCATGGCCAGGAAACCAGAGCTGGAACTTAAGCTTCCAATGAATGACTGACCTAGAAAATCTTCAGGTCTCTTCCAAACTTGAGATACTTGAATTCTAAATCACTCCAGACCCTGCAATGCTCCTTCATTTTCTGAGTGACCTCTGAGGTTCCCACAGCTCTGATGTCATTCTCCTGATCTGTTCTGCCTCTGTATGTTTTGAAGCTCCGCATGTATGGGAACAGCCATCCATCCAAACAAAGTGCTATGATGGGGGGGTCTGATTTAAAAGACAAAGACTGAGGGCTGCCTCTGGCTTCTGTGTTGAGACAACACATGATGCTGCAGTGGCTATAGTTTGTGCCAATCAAAATGCTTTGCATTCACACACAGCATGAAAAAAACAAGGGAACAAATCTCCCCAAACAAACCAAGATGCACCAACAATAGAATCCAATGACACCACAGTGGAAGAAATGTCAGAGAAGGAGTTTAGAATGTACATAGTTAAACTGACCCGTGAGGTAAAGGATGATATAAGGAGTGAAATCAGAGACAAAATTCAGGAGGTAAAAGATCACTTTAATAAAGAGATAGAGATTTGGAAAATAAATCAAGCAGAAATTCTCAAAATGAAGGAATAAATAAACCAAATTCAAAATTCAATGGAAAGCATCACCAACAGACTAGGATCACTTGGAATATAGAACCTCAGGTGATGATGACAAAATATGTAATCTTGAAAATAAAGTTGGCCACGCAGAGAAAATGTTAGCAACAATGACTAGAACTTCCAAGAATTATGGGACAACATGAAAAGACCAAATTTAAGATTTTTTTGGGATAGATGAAGGCACGGAGATACAAACCAAAGGACTGCACAATCTTTTCAATGGGATCTTATCAGAAAATTTCCCAAACCTAAAGAATGAAAGGGAAAATCAAATGCAAGAGGCTTATAGGACACTAAATGTACAAAATTACAACAGATCTATACCAAGGCACATTATGATGAGAATGACTAACATAGAATAAGGATAGAATTTTAAAGGCTGAAAGAGATAAAAACCCAAGCAGGCAACATTTATAGGGAAACCAATCTGGATCTGGTGATCCGTCATTGCAGACCCTCAAAGCTAGGTCTTGGAATAATATATTCCAAACTCTTGAAGAAAATGGATGCCAGCTGAGAATAATATACCCAGCAAAAATAAGTCTCAGATTTGAAGATAGAATAAAAACCTTCCAAGACAAACAAAAGTTAAAAGAATTCACAACTAGAAAGCCTGCACTATAGAATATTCTCAACAAAATATTCCATGAAGACAAAATTTTAAAAAGTGAAAACTAGAAAAGGGAGGAACTACATTAAAGGAATAGCCAGTCAAAGGAGAAACTAATTCAAATTAAAAGACAGAAATAAACCAAAATGACCAGGAACACAAATCATATGTGAATAAGAACCTTAAATGTTAATGACAAGAATTCATCAATCCAAAAGACATAGACAGTCAGATTGGCTTAAAAAAACAAGTCCTAGCTGGGCACGGTGGTGCACATCTGTAATCCCAGCACCTTGGGAGGCTGAGACAGGAGAATTGCAAGTTCAAAGCCAGCCTCAGCAATGGTGAGGCACTAAGCAACTCAGTGAGACCCTGTCTCTACAGAAAATACAAAATAGGGCTGGGGATGTGGCTCAGTGGTCGAGTACCCCTGAGTTCAATCTCCAGTACCAAAACAAAGAAAAAAACAACAAAAGAACCCAAGTCCTAACAATATGCTGTCTCCACATCATAGGCAAAGACATCCACAGACTGAAGGTAAAAGGATGGAAAAACCATATCATTCACATGGATCTTGTGATCAAGCAGGTGTTGCTATCCTGACATCAGATAAAGTGGACTTCAAGCTAAAGTTAATTAGAAGGGACAAAGAAGACCATTTCGTACTGCTTAAAGAAATTATACAACAAGACATAACAATCATAAATATTTATGCCCCAAACAATGAAGCATCTACACACCTCAAAGAAACCCTTCTCAATTTCAAAAATCAAATAGACAATAATACAATAATACTGGGTGACCATAACACATCTCATTTACTACTATCTAGATCCTTCAAACAAAAATTAAACAAAAAAACTATAGGACTAAATAATACAATTGATAATTTAGACTTAACAGATATATATATATAGAATATTTCATCCATCAATGAGCAAATATACTTTCTTCTTGGCAACACATCAGTCCTTCTCTAAAATAGATCATATCTTATGTCACAAAGCAATTCTTACCAAATACAAAAAAAAAAAAAAATAGAAATAATACCCTGCATTCTATCAGATCATAATGGAATGAAATTAGAAATCAATGGTAGAATAAAAACTAGAAGCTACTATAATATCTGTAGACTAAATAATACATTATTGAATGATGAATGGATAGCAGAAGAAATCAGGGATGAAATAAAAAATACTCAGAGGTAAAGGAGAATAGTGGCACAACATGTCAAAGTCTCTTGGACATATGAAGGCAGTGCTAAGAGACAAGTTCATTGCATTGAGCTCATTCATTAAAAAGAACAGAAAATCAATAAAAAAGCAACCTAATATTACATCGCAAAGCCCTAGGAAAAAAGAACAAATCAACAATAAATGCAGTAGAAGAAAGGAAATAATTAAAATCAGAGCTGAAATCAAGGAAATTAAAGCAAAAGAAACAATTCAAAAATTGACAAAACAAAAAGTTGGTTCTTTGAAAAAATAAATACAATTGCTTCACCTTTAGTTACATTAATGAAGAGAGAGAGAAAACTCAAATTACTAAAATTCATGATAAAAAAGGAAATACAGAAGATAATCAGAAAGTATTTTGAAAATTTATACTCCAATAAAATAGAAAATCTTGAAGACATCAACAAATTTCTAGAGAAACATGACCTGCCCAAATTGAATCAGGAGGACATACATGATTTAAACAGATCAATTTCAAACAATGAAATAGAAGATGCCACCAAAAGCCTACCAAGAAAGAAAAGCCCAGGACCAGACCGATTCTCAGTTGTGCTCTACCAGATCTTCAAAAAAGGACTAACACCAATCCTCCTCAAATTATTCCATGAAACAGAAAGAGGGAACCCTTCCAAACTCATTCTATGAAGCGAATATCACCTTGATACCCAAACCAGACAGACACATCAAGGAAAGAAAACTTCAGACCACTATTTCTCATGAACATAGGCAAAAAGTTCTCAATAAAATTCTGGCAAATAACATACAAAAACATATTAAAAAGATAGTGGGGTTCATCAAGTGGGGTTCATCCCAGGGTTGCAAGGTGGTTCAATTTACAGACATCAATAAACATAATCCATCACATCATAGGCTTAAAGACAAGAATCATATGATCATCTCAACAAATGCAGAAAAAGCAATTGACAAAATACAGCACTGCTTCATGTTCAAAACACTATAAAAACTAGGAATAGTAGAAACATACTTTAACATTATAAAAGCTTTAATGCTAAACCCAAGGCCAAAATCATTCTAGGTAGAGAAAAATTGAAAGCATTCCCTCTAAAAACTGGAACAAGGCAAGGGGATGCCCTCTTTCACTACTTTTATTCAACATCATCCTTTAAACTCTAGCCAAAACAATTAGACAGAAGAAAGAAATTAAAGGAATATGAATAGGAAAAGTAGTACTCAAAGTATCTCTATTTGCCAATGACATGATTCTATATTTAGAAGATCCAAGAAATTCCACCAGAAAACTTCTGGAACTAATACATGAATTAAGCAAAGTAGCAGGATATAAAATCAACACCCATAAATCAAAAGTGTTCCTATACATCAGTGATGAATCCACTGAAAGAGAAATCAGGAAAGCTACCCTACTCACAATAGCCTCAAAAACCATATGGGAATCAATCAAAAGAAGTGAAAGACCTCTACAATGAAAACTACAGAATAGTAAAGAAAGAAATAGAAGAAGACCTTAGAAGATGGAAAGATACCCATGCTCTTTGATAGGCAAAATTAACATTTTCAAAATGGCCATAATACCAAAAGCATTATATAGATTTAATGCAATTCCTATTAAAAGCCCAATGACATTCTTCACAGAACTGGAAAAGCAATCATGAAATTCATTTGGAAAAATAAGAGAGCCAGAAGAGCCACAGCAATACTTAGTAAGCAAAGTGAAGCAGGAGGCACCACAATCCCAGACCTTAAATTATACTACAGAGCCATGGTAACAAAAACAGCATGGTATTGGCACCAAACAGACATATAGACCAATGGTACAGAATAGAAGACACAGAGACAAACCCACATAAATACAGTTCTCTCATACTAGACAAAGGAGCCAAAGCATACATTGGAGAAAAGATACTTCAACAAATGGTGCTGGAAAACTGGAAATCCATATGTAGTACAATGAAATAAAACTCTTATGTCTCACCCTGAACAAAACTCAGCTTAAAGTTGGTCAGGTACTTAGGCACTAGAACAGAGAGCCTGAGCCTAATAGAAGAGAAAGTAAGCCTAAATCCCCACCATGTCAGCTCAGGAACTGACTTCCTTAACAGGACTCCTAGAGCACAAGGAGTAAAATCAAGAATCAACAGATGGGATGGAATCAAATTAAAAAGCTTCTTCACAGCAAAGGAAACAATCAAGAATGTGAAGAGAGAGCCTACAGAGTGGGAGAACATATTTACCACATGAATGTCAGATAGAGTATTAACCTCCAGGATATAGAAAGAACTCAAAAATCTTAACACCATAAAACCAAACAACTCAATCAGTAAGTGGGCTAAGTATGTGAACAGACACTTCACGAAGAAGAAATACAATCAATCAACAAATATATGAAAAAGTATTAAACATCTCTAGCAATTAGAGAAATGTAAATCAAAATTACACTGAAATTTCATCTCACCATAGTCAGAATGGCAATTATCAAGAATACAAGCAACTATAAATGTTGGCAAGGATGTGGGGGAAAAGGCACACTCACGTATTGCTGGTGGGGATGTATATTGCTGCAACCACTATGGAAAGCACTGTGGAGATTCTTCAGAAAACTTGGAATGAAACCACCATTTGACCTAGCTATCTCACTCCTATGTTTATACCCACAGGACTTAAAATCAGCATACCACAGTGATGTGACCACATCAATGTTTATAGCAGCTCAATTCAGAATAGCTAAACTATGGAACCAACCTAGATACCCTTCAACAGATGAATGGATCAAGAAATTGTGGTATATACACAATGGAATATTACTCAGTCTTAAAGAAGAATGAACTAAGGCATTTGTCAGTAAGTGGATGGAGCTGGAGAATAATCATGCTAAGCAAAATAAGCCAATCCCTAAAACCAAAGGCTGAATGTTTTCTCTGGTATGCAGATGCTAATTCACAATAAGCGGGTAGGGATAGGGAAGAACAGAGGTACTTTGGATTAGGCAGAGGGGAGTGAAAGGAGGTGGGAGGGTACAGGAATAGGAAAATAGTAGAATGAATCAGACATTACTACCCTATGCGTATATGTGATTACATGACCGGTATAACTCTACATCATGTACAACAAGAAGAATGAGAAGTTATACTGTATGTATGTATGACATGTCAAAATGCATTTTACTGTCACGTATAACTAACTAGAGCAAATAAAAAAATAATAACCAACGCTTAAAAACAACAAAAAAATTATGGATACCTACAATGATATCCCTACTGCTCTATCTGAACCTCCTTTTAAAGGAGGGGGGAGATACTCAGATGGCGATCAAAATGGTCAGAAAATATTTGATGGGGTTTCCCAAACATTCCTTCTCCTCCTACTTGTTCTTGCCTCCCATCTTCCCTTGAAGACATAATATTTTTTGATATTAAAAAATGTTTTAATTTCACCTCCAGCCAAGGAGAATCTACTAGATACAAATGGCAAAATTGAATCTTTCCACCTAGACACAAACAGGACTGATATGCATAATCAGGAGAGACCGCATCCTGGAAAGACAGAAATGGAAGCTTCCTTGTCTTATACAGAATTCTCCATGTAACCAGATTTCCTCTGAATAGTTTGTAACCTTGCAAGTCCATCTCAAAATGGATCTAATTCTGCTCACGTTTCCCCCCACAAACAGCTAATGAGCATCAACCAGGCACATGTATGAATCAAAATACTAGGTTCTGATACAAGAGGGTGAAGGTTCAAATCTAGCGTTGTCTCTTAGGGGAAAACTATTTAACTGATCTATGCTTTGGATTTTCTTCTATCAAATGGGAATAAGATTTGTTTGGGAAGGAATGGTTAGCATTTTATCTGAAATCCACTTTCTATTTCCTGGCATAGGGACAGAAACAAAAGGGAAATAATGACCTGGTCCCTTCTCCATGTAAACTCACCAATCGGCTTCATGATGGGGTTCATGAGCAGAAGGGCAAGAGGGTGCACACTGCCTGTGCTGCTGTCGGCAGGCTGTACCTGGTCTGCTTGCTGGAAAGGATAGCTATGGCAAGAGCCGCTGGACAACACCATCGTGCAATTATCAGAGTGTGAAATGAGTAAGATGAACCCATACCATGTAACGACACCCTGCGTGCCTTCCTGCCTCTTCCAGAGACCTCAGGGTTAAATATGGGCCAGAGTGTAGCCTAAGGTAGCAAGGAAGCATGGCAGCTATCTTGATAGCTTCTCACTCCCCCCTCTGTGACAACCTGCATCTTGTGACTACTAATGAAGTTTGGTGTAAGATCTCAGGTTCTTGGGATTTTCAGTTGGCAACCTGACTGTGCTATCTTATATTCACACAGTGTGTGTGTGTGTGTGTGTGTGTGTGTGCGTGCGCGCGTGTGCATGCATTAGAGTTAAAGCACTTAGAACAGAGCCTGGTACACAGTAAGTGCTCAATAAATGTTAGTTGTCATTAGCAGGTTAGTCCCCTAAGGTTCATGTGCTGTAGGCCTGGTCCCCATGTAATGGTATCAAAAGGTGGTGGGAACTTTAAGGGGTGGGGCTGAGTGGGCGGTGACAGGGACTGGACCTTGGAAGGGGTTAATGCTGGTCTTGAGAACTGGGTTGGGTCTGCTGGGGTGCATCAGTCCCATAAGAGTGAGAGCCAATTGCCGCAGAGTGAACCCGGCCCCTCTCCATTGCTTGCTTCCTCCCTCACCATATGAGATCTCTCCCATCTGCTCCCACCATGTGAAGCCCATTACCATGTTGCAACGCAGCCAAGGGGCACTTGCCAGATACTGGCACCATGCTGTTTGGACTTTCCAGTTACCATAATTATAAGCCAAATAAATCTCTTTTCTTCATAAGTTACCCAGCCTCAGGTATTTGTTACTGCAACACATAACAGATTAAGACAGGAACAGATGGGAATATGTGATGGAAAGCTCAGGGCAGTGCTTGGATGCAGTCTTATGCTTTGTAGTGGAATGAAAGGAACACAGACTTCTAAAGATCTGTGTTTAAAGCCGAGGTCCAACACGTACTAGCTGTTTCGTGTGAGGGGATCCTTGCAACCTCTCTGGACTTCAGCTTCCTCCCTTGTAAAAGGAGTGCTTGATCCTAATTTGCAAGGCTCTCTTGTAGTCTAGGGTGACGGATGCCAGGCAGCCAACACTGTGTGGGCTAAAGTCAGTGCTCAAGGAAGCTCAGTGCCCTGAGGCTGGAGTGAGTGGAAACTGAGCAAGTGTGGCAAGGACCCAGCAGAGGGCAGGATGGGGCTGGCCACACCTACGCCACTGCCTCCAGTGGAGCTGATCACTTTGGGGGACCCTGTGGGCTCAGCCCCTCTGCTGTCCACACCTTACTGCTCTCAGCTGTGACAGCATCTGCCTGGCCCCTTCTCTCAGAGTTCCCTGGTCATGGTTAAACCGTCCACACTCCCTTGCCAAGGACCTTCTAGATCTCAGGCCAGGGCCGAGCTTCTCGGGAAATTGGTGTTTGCAGCCCAGAGTCTGCATCTAGGTCAGGCCTTGAGACTTGCTGGAACAGAAGTGGAAGAGAAGGGGTTCCTGGGGCCGAGGCTTCTAGGGAGCTCTCTGCCCAGTCTGTTCCTCTTCTGTCTAGTGAATGTGGCAGACAGTGAGACCCCAGGGCTGGCAGAGCCATAGCACAGCAGGAGCCTGGGCCCAGGCCACCCACCTGCCTGGGATGACAGCCGCAGATGGTCACGTGAGCAGGGAATGGATGTCTGCTGTGCTGGGCCACCACTGCTTGGGCACAGGTTTTTATGCTACAGTGACTAATACGTGCTGTTCAAGTGGCTCAGAATTAGGCTACATGCAGCCAGCATTCAAGGCACATTGCTCAGAACATGCTATTAAGGATTAGTTTTTTTTGGTCAGTGGCCTTGGGATTGTTTTTTTAAGTTAATAAGTTTGGTCCCAAGACCACTCCTTGGGTTGGCCGTGAAGGAGCTCTCGGCCATGTGTTCTGTGTGTAGTGTACTCGCTGGGGGAACTTTAGAGTGGGTGACATCTGTGGTAATACTTGCTCTGCAATTCTGACATTGGAGCTTTAAACGTCCAGTTCTACTTTACGTCCCTGCCTCCGCCTGCTGTCCCCTCCCCCAGCTTGGCAGGAGCTCCAGGTGCTCAACAGAGCTTGGAGAAATCCACGGGAACGGATTGAAACCTCTTCCTGTTCTTTCTCTAATGAAGAGTTGACACTAGCCTGAGCGATCCCTTTCCTACATGCCATTAATCTTGCTGTTTTCGTACTTTTTTCTGATGCCATTAAACCTCAGCAGCCTCTTCTTAGAGCTTCAGGGCTATCACAGAACTGGGGACTTTTGGTTTCCATGTTCTCTCTCATTTTGAAAGACTCTGCTGCCAGATCAGGCTGCTACACTCCGGCTCACGCCACTACAGCCCCTTCCCAGCCTTCCCTCAGTTATTTCATTCATTCTTTAAAAGACATTTATGAAGCACTTACTCTGTCTCAGCCATGGTTCTAGGTTCTCAGGACAAGATTGTGAGCCCAGACACGGTCCTCTCATGGACTTTATTTTCTATCTGGGGGAGAGACACTAAACCAGCCACCAGCAGACGGCAATTCATGGGCCAAACTTGGCCCACTGCCCACTTTTGTGAATGAAGTTTTATCGGAACACAGCCCCGCTGTCCATTCATCCGCTCATCACTGTGGCTGTGCTTACACTACTGAGGTGGAGCCGAGCAGTCACAAGAGAATGTGTGGCTGGAAAGCAGAGAAGCACTCACTGCCTGGCCCTTTGAGAAGAAAAGATGTCTGTGTTAAACAAACCAGCATGCTGGGATCAGATATGCCTGGGAGAAGGAAGCAAAAGAAACAGAAAGAGTGCATGCTCAGTGCCAGTGTAAAGTGGCTGGGAAAGGCCTCACCCAGAAGGTGCATCTCGGATGGGGCTCTCACACAGCCCAAGAGCCCCTGAGAGCAGACACTGCCTCGTTCCCAGGCTAGCATAGGCCACTGGCTGGGCACCTCTAGGGCCATAGATGTAGTGTTGGCTCTGCTGGTGAAGCAGATGTGCTGTGGGGCTGAGCACATCTACTCCTGAATCCACAGCTGACCACAGCAGGTGCTGCTGCCCATCCGCCTGCTAATTCTCTGCCCCACCTGGGAGGTGGCTTCTTCACCCCCAGCCGTTCTGATCATCCTCCTGGTGCGGTACGGATGTGGGCGTGCATGTGCCCGATGCCCTCCCCAGCCACTGCATCACACACTCTGCCACCCCATTATGTGACCCGATGTCCTGGATGGGCACAAATGCTTTTCATCCGTCACAAACATGACGCAATCTAGAACATGAGGACCATGAAAATCAGCAACCCAACGACAGAAGTTCAATTCCTTTAGTTTCAATAGAAACTTCACCTTTTCATCGACAAAGAAATAAAACAAAGAGCCATGAACATCATCTCATGGAGAGAGCTCCCAGCCATGTGAGACCCCGCCCTGGCTCACCTTCTCAGCCCCACTTGGACCTCTGTTGGAGGCCTCTGCTGGACATAGACACAGGGTCAGGAGCAGCAGAGCTCTCAGGAGCTCTCCGTTGTATAGACAGGCACACCAAGGCTCAAGAAGAGGAAGGACTTTCCCAATGATGCTAGAAAATGGCAGTCCTGAGCCAAGCGGGGCTCAGGATCCTCCGTGCTCCAGGCTCATGCAGGTCCCACGTCAGGTGGTACTTAGGGTTAGGCCTGCAGCCAGGCAGCTCCCTCACCTTCTCACTCCTATGTCACCTTCCACCTCTGGCTTCTCTAGAATGGCCAGGGTCTTAAATGGGTCAACACACACCTAGTTCTTAGCAGACCACAGCACGCGGCAGGTGTTAGAACAGCATAAACATCTCACTGTTGTCGCTTCCACACCACCCATGACTTCTCTGTGGGCAGAGCACACCTCAACAATCTTGGATTCACCACAAACCAGCCCTGGATTTGGCCCCCGGCCCTCAGAGAGCTGTTATTGGGTGTGTTGCTGTCTGCTTATCCCAGCCAGCATTCGCCGGCCCTCTCTGGGTGGAATAAAGGCAGCCCCTGCTTAAATAAGGCAAAAGGGCAGGCAGGGCCACACCCTTCCCCTGTCTGGCTTGGCTTCTCTCTAGGTCCTGGGCTTCCCATCTGTAAGAACAGCCCCCAGCTTGCTGCGGTCATGAGCCCTGGGCCAGGTGCAAGGGGGAAGAGGCCTTACCTGGCCCGCTGCAGAAGGAGGCGATGACGGCCAGGATGCAGGCGATGCTCAGGTAGGGCACCCAGGGGGCACGTTCCTGTGGGAAGACGGCGATGCAGGCTGGTGAGGAGGCTGCGTGGGACCTTCACCCCCTTCAGTGCACCTGTACGACTGTCATAGGCCACTTTGTGTCCCATTTTCAAAATTCATGACATGTAGAAAATGATAACCACTCAGAACATCTCATCCCCTGATTTCCCACCCTGGAGGAGCACTGGGATGGCTCCTGCAGAGTCTAGCAGAGCCCCCGGCACTCAGGAAGTGGGGAATAAACCAACAGCTCACTGACAGAGGGCTCTGCCTGAAGCAGGCAGTGGGAGAATGTTTCACAGTCACGGTCACACTCAAAACAGTTCCTCTTAGTTGTCCCTCTCACCACATGAAGCACCACATTGGGACCCCTGCCATCCTGTGAAGTGGGAGGGGAGCCCATTCACGCCATGAGAGATGTCCTCTCTGAGGGTCCCTTGAACCCCACCAGGCTGCGATTGCCTCTTTCTAGACATGTTGGGACATTAAGGCATTTGGCCAATGATCAACATGTACCACTTCCAATACTGAGATTCATTCTAGAAAAATGCCATTACCCTTGTGGAGTCTCATGATGGGCAAGTGCAAAAGCCAGGGTTCACATGCAGGTAGTCCAGCTCCAGGGCCCCTGCTGGTAACTCCAGGCTACAGATGGCAATAAGAGGCACCTAATGCAGCCCCTGGCACCCTGTGCTGGACTGGGTGTCCTAGGGGTCATCTGTGCAACCTCCTCTATTCCACAAATGAGTAAATGGAGGCTCAGAGGGGACATATCTTGCCCAAGATCACACAGCTCATCAGTAGCCATGAAAGGGCCAGAGCCAGGTCACTGGTGGCTGCCTGGCAGCTCTGGAGCCGACCCCTTGGGAGGTCTGTATGACAGGCAGCCTAGGGGCAGACGAGCTTTACACACCACAGGACCCGAAGTGACGGAACCAGGAACCAGCTCCACGCTGTCCTCCCTCGAGGTGTGGCAGCTACACCCGCTCACCTGCAGTATCAGTGTGACGGTGAGGACCCCAAAGAAGAGGGCCATCAGCCCGAAGCCACCAATGAGGAGGGGTCTCCTTCCCAGGCGCTCAATGACCAAGCCCTAGTCCAGGGTGAGAGAGAGAGAGAAAGAGAGTTAATTCTTATTCCACCTTCAGCAGCAAGAGGAGGGAAACACGGCCCTGAGAACCTGCGTGGGGCCATAGTTCAAGGCTGGCTTTGACCCTGAGACAGCCTGGCCACTTTCTCCATGGCCACAGCTGGAGGAGCAAGAATGTTCACGACTAAGAAAGGAGGCAGAGAAGTTCCCAGCACCTGTGTGTGTCAGCAGCCCCCGTCCTGCTCGGCACCAGGTGGCCTGCTCTGCTGGAAGGATGTGGTCACTGCAGCCCTTCCTCCCCTGCAGAGCCACCCTGCCATGAAGGCCATTGCTCTGGACCCCCAGGAAGTAACTTCCATAGGGGGAGATGCCGGAGGCTGTGCACAGGGCAGCAGGGCCTGGAGAAGGTGCTGTCCTTTGCTACTCCCCCAAGTCTAGAGGGTCAGTTTCCCAAAGGCCTGGGGGCATTATCTGCCACAAGAGAACAAAAACCACCTCCAACAGCGGTGTCTGGAGGGACAGTGGGTTAAAGACTGCACGCAGCACACACATTAGGTACTCTGATTCTGTTAGGTGCCTTCCTCCCACCCCTATTTCACAAAAAGAGAAGAGAATCAGAGAGGTGAAGTCACTCAGCAGATGCCACACAGCTGGGAAGCGAAGGAGCCAAGAATGGAATCCAGGCTCTCTGTGCAGAAATTCATGGTTTTGCTCATTGAGCCATCTGGCACAGTTTTGTGGAAGAGGCAATAGCTGGCAGAGATGGAGGGAGCTTGTCAGGCAGAGCCCACAGGCTTGGAGGCTGAGAGCACCTCTCAAGAGGGCCATCTGGCTTGAACAAGGAGAAGCCAAGCACGTGAGCCTCCTGCCTGTCGAGATGAACAGTCTCAAGCCTGCCCCAAAGCCTTGGGGCTCTCTCCCAAGGAGGCTCACTGCAGCACATCAGTACCTCCAACTCTCCCTCTTCCCCCACATCCTGCTCTGAAGTGGTGGGTGATGAGGCAGATCTGTGTCCTCCCTGAGCTCAGCAGGGCCTGTCCTTCTGCCTGGTGAAGCAGGCACTGAGGGGTGAGTGGCAGCTGCCCACCTGAAGGACACGCTGGCTGCTTGGAGCCCAGACTGCCAGGGCATGTGGTGGTCGTGAGGCCACAGGCCTCCTAGTCACCCAGGCATGGCATTGAGAAGGGGGAGGAGGGGGCCTCTGCTGCAGAAAGTCAGGACGAGCAGGAAAGCAGGCCCGGCTGATGAACACATGTATGGAAAGTGGTCAGGACTTCTTCTCAGAAAGGCTAACCTCAGGGGCAGGCTGACCCAGGCCTCCAGACTCGGCCCTCTGGAAGCCTGGCCCACCAGGACAGCACCAGCCACATTCAGAGGTGCCTGGGTTCAAGTCCTAATTTTGTACCAACCTCCTCTGCACCAAGGATTGTGACGAAGCTTATTGAAGCTTCAGTTTCACAACCTGAAAGGTGGGAATGATAGCACCTTCTTTGCAGAAGCATGAGATGGGAGGAAGAGAACATGGTACCTGAAATAGACTCATGGACCACGGGGGCTTCCAAGAAATGGTGGAAGACATATTATTCTTTCAATCAAGGGGATCTGGCCTTGGCTCCTGCCTCTAGCTGGCTGTAAGGCCATGAAAAAGTTGGTCATCCCTTTTGTGAATTAATTTCTCCTCTTTTCTTATGCCAATGTGTTTAGATAAAAATAGTTGATGGCTATTTCCTGAGCACCTATGTTCAAGCTCTGTATTAAGCACATTGCATACATCAATTAATTTCATTCTGGCAATAACTTTATAAAGTAGTTCCTATTAACCATATCAGTACATGGATAAAAATCCTGAGGCACAGAGGCTTTGGGAACTTGTCCAAGGTCACATAGCTAGTAAGTGGGAAAGTTGGGATCATTCACAAAGTTTCTTCTGATTCTTGAGACATTAAAATTTCCCAAACTAGAAGTAGACAAAGCCACTCCTTTGTAATATCCCACCATCCTGGACATCCAGCTCCTGGACATGAAGAATAGAGTGCTCAACAGTCTGTGGGAACGGCTTACACTTGAAGGCTACTTGGAGGCCAGGCACCCTCCTCTTTGTTCCCCAGAACCTGAGGAATACCTGACAGGTAGGTGTCAAACCAACACTTGCGGATGGAACAAATGTCCCTCCCTGCATTCTTCATTCTCATGCCAGGGAAGATGTGGAGGTCAGAGAGGACAGAAGGGACAGGAAGCTTACTCCATAGGAGGCAGAAATGGGGAGGGAAGTCAGGGCCAGTGACAGCTATGGAGGAGGCAAAGA
>PVHX01000908.1:0-145672 GCA_004024805.1 Geosciurus inauris | reverse complement strand
GAGTTTGTTTCCGTGACAACTGGAAGGCATTGTATTCAGTTCTTATTGCTGCGGTAACCAATTCCCACAAACTTATTAGCCCAGAACAACCTTCTCCAAGGGGAAAAAGAAATCACTGTGTTAGCACGCTAGTCCCTTCTGAGATCTGTCTTCACCCCTCTCCCAGCTGCAAGAAGTCCCCAAGTTCCTCGGCTTCCGAATTCCTCTTCAAAGGCTGCAATGGCGTCGATCTTGCCTTGGCTTCCTCTATCACACCTCCTTCTCCGTCTTGAGCCTCCTGTTCTCTTTCACTTAAAAGAATCCCCTTATAACCTTGAGCCCACCCAGATAGCCCACCCAGAGCCCACCCAGGCTAACCTTCCTATCTGGAGATCCTTAACTTGACCACATTTGCGACATCCTTTTTGCCATGCAAGGGGACATATTTGCAGCTTCCTGGAATTTGGATGAGGACATCTTTGGGAGCCTAAATTGTGCCTACCACAGATGGCCATGGTTATGCACATTTTACAAATGAGCAAATAAAGTCAGAGATGCCAGACAGTTTCCCAAGACCACTCAGCTGGTAAGTGGAGAATCGGGATTTAGTTCAGCGTTGTTCAGCATGGTCCGTGCCAGACCTCGGCACTGTGCTGTGAGGGGTCTGTGGGTGTCCAGGGCTAGGGGAAGGAGTCTCTGTGGACTGCTCCGTACCTGCCCTTGCCTCTCCAGGTCCTTTAGGTTGCCAAGCACACTCCTCTTCCCCTCTCCTGGGTCCTGCTGCTCTGTCAGCTGCAGGCTTCTGGGTCTCCTCCTCCAGGGAGCCCTCTTGGAGCTCCTTGCAGGAGAGCTTACCCAGTGTTACATGCAGCCATGGTCTGTTCCGGGGTCTTTCTCTCTAGACCACCACAACTTGAAGTTGACCCTTAGTCCTGTGGAGGGCTCCTAGGGTGACTGTGAAGTGGACAGGTGCCCGGGTACATGGCTCCACCCCCAGAGCGAGGAAGTCGTTGCTCCCTTCTCAGGGTCCACAGAGGCCACAGAGGTTCCTGTGCCCTTAGAAAGCATACCATTCCACCTTGGGTCATGTCTGCCTCACTGGATTGTAAGCTCCTGCAGGCAGGGGTCATGGCAATGACCCTCTGTGATCCCAGCCAGGTCAGCAGCCTGGACTCAGCAGGTCATAGGCGCTGGCCCATGGGCACTATGACAAACCTGCCTTGCTCCAAATGGCTGAGATCCACTGTGGAGCCGGGACTGAGTCCTGAGCTTAGCAAGGTCCCTTCTCCTCTCCAGGAGGGTATAGTTGTGGACTCTCCTTTCTGGCACTTCCAATGAATCCTCACCAAATAGCAGCTGTTAACAAGGATGATCTGCCAGTCAGAGTGGCTTCTGGAGTCAGGAAGACCCAGCTTGGATGCAGCACCAGCCTCAGTTTATCCTTCTTTCAAACGAGGACAAGAGTCTGACTCTTAGGGGTGATGCCAGTGTTCCTGAGGTCCACACCTGCACAGCAGCGCCTTGGGGGCACACAAGAATTTTGCAGAACTTGCAGAAGGCGAAGGAAGTCTTAGAACAAGAGGGTGAGGCAGGGGGAGGGCAGATGTACTCCTGGATGGTTTTATGAGGTCCGTTTTTTAGAAGTGTTGGGTTAGAATGACCCCATCAGAATGGAGGGAAATAAAGTGAAATCGAGTCAGAAATGGGACCGGGAGTTTTGCCTGTTTGCACTGGGCATCAACACGGTCAGCTCCATCTGCCAGCAAGCACTGGAACCTAGCTGCTCCCTGGAGGGGGCGTGGCTTTCTGGTTTAGTCCCGCTCCTTCCCCGGGTACTGGGTGCCTGCAAAAGCAGGACGCAGGTACGGACCAGCGGGCAGACCCCAGGGATCTGAACAGGCCTCAACAGGGAAAGGGGCTTAGAGAGTTTGCATTCACGGTCCAACATCACACAGCCAAGGAGTTCCAGAGCTGGGATTTAAATCCAGTCAGGACTGATTTCAAAGCCTGGACAATTTCCTCCTAGACTCAGGAGTTTCCCAGGACCCCCCAAATGTTGACTTAGCACACTGGTGCAGAGAGGGAAGGGGCTCCAAGTCTCTTTGAGCATCTGATCAACGTCACCCTCCCTAGCACAGTTGTCCATGGTTTGTCCTTGCTCCTTTGCTTCCTGAACTCCTACATGTCTGGGGTGACCAAGAGGCAGATGATGGCTATGGAACATTTTGAAAGTCAGGGCAGGAGACGCACAGGGATCCTCTACTCTGAACTCCCAGGGAGGACAGGGCCTCTGGACTGTGTCACTGTGACCGGGGAGAAGTTAGACGGTGGTGACAGTACAGAGGGAACTTTCCCCAGCGGGTCAAATGTCCTAGAGCATCGCCTGCCATCCTCCCAGTCCAGGCCCCGCAGGCACACCGCGGCTGCCCGGGGTCTCCTCTCATCCTTTCCAGGACTTACAGAGAAGACGGCTGCCAACGTCTCCACGCCGCCCGTGCTCAAGGTGAAGTAAGGTGTCTTTTCCTGAGGGATCCCAGCGTTTCCAAAGATGCTGTTAGTGTAGAACCAAATCTGTAATGTGGGAGAGGAAAGGTGGCAGGAAGATCAGTGAGAGCTTAATTGAACTCCTATGTTAAAGTCGGGCCCAGGCAGCCTCTGAGCTTTGTGGCTAAATCTAGAGTCAACATGGAAGCTGCGTGGTGTGTGGGTATTTTTCACCCTTTGCCCATGGTTTCCCGTTCTTCTTTACTAACAAAACTCATGTATTCCTGGGAGTGACATGTACTGAAGTCTGCGCTTACCAGTTTTCCTAGCAGCTGTCTGGCCATGAGATAGAAATGTTGGTGGGACTTCCAGGAAGTCTTCTTTTATAAAAAGAGCATTTCATCAAGAAGGTGGGCTCCTATTTTTCCCTTTCTCCATTTTTTTCTCCTTTCTCCATTCAGAATGGTGAGTTGATGGCTAGGGCTTTAGCAGCCCTTTTGGGTGAATGCCCAGCCCATCTGCAGCCTCCTGGCTGAGGACTCGCCACCCCAGAGGCAACGCACCCATTTTCCAGAAGGAGCAACAATGATTCAGAGTCTGCCTCTCTACTTTTTGAATTCAGGAATTCTACCTTCTGGAACTTTGGAGAGAGAAGAGGTGGCTGCATGTAGCTGGGAGCCTGGAACCTCATACAGAGAGCTACACAGCTCAGGCCCCAAGAAGTATCACTGAAAGTCTTAAGGTTTTCTCAGGACAAAGTTGCAGGGGAGCCAGCCACGCCAAGACATATATATATATTTTTGTACTGGGGACTAAACTCAGGGGTACTCAACCACTGAGCCACATCCCCAGCCCTATTTTGTGTTTTATGTAGAGACAGGGTCTCACTGAGTTGCTTAGTACCTCGCCCTTGCTGAGGCTGGCTTTGAACTCGTGATTCTCCTGTGTCAGCCTCCCAAAGTGCTGGGATTACAGGTGTGTGTCACCACGCCCAGCTTGAGACTTACTTCTTTTGAAGTCATCTCAGCATCTCCCACTCATGACTTCCTAAGTGTCCCTTTCATTGAGTAGTAGGATTCTAGAACAGTAGGCGGCATCAATTGGGGGCTGACTGTAGCCACGGAACTGAGCACTGTGCACGGAGCATCTCTTTCCACATCATTTTATCCCATCCCACAGAGGAAGACACTGAGGGTCAGAGAAGTTCTGTGGTTGCTCAGTGGTGTGGAGTTCGCGGAGGCTGGCAGAGCTGGGATGTGAACTTGGGAACCCAGAGGCAAGCCCTGAACCACCTGCCCTCCCTCCTCACTTCCTCCATTCATGCAGTTTGCCTGGCTGGGGCCCAGTACTCACCGCGTTGAGGCCGCAGAGCTGGTAGCAGGCCATGGTAACAACCACGGTGATGACCTGCCAGCGGAGGAAGGGGGCCCTCAGCAGCTCGAGGACGGACAGCAGGTGGACGTTCCTCTGCACGCGGCTCTCGGCCAGGACCTCCTGCACCTCTTGGGAGACGTCCGCTTTGCCCAGGAATGTCTGGAAGGCTGTGAACAGGGGCAGGCGCATGCTTAGGGCAGGGCGAGGACGAGTGCCATGTCCCATGCAGGCCCCAAGTGCCGGTCCCGTCACTCAGACACACCCCTTGTGTGGGGACTTTGAAACCATGGGAACCAAGCGCTTGTTTAGAGGTGGGGAACCAGAGGCCCTGAGAGGCACAATGACTTGCCCCGGTCACCCAGCTGGCTGAGAGAACCTGAACTCACGACCGCCCCACAGCAGAGCAGAGCACCTCGGTTCCATCTCCACGCCCGGCAGTGGTGTCCCTGTGGTCCCCAGCACCCTTACTGCCTGGCGTGGCTGTTGTGATAATCGCATGGCGTCATTCACATTAAATCTGGCACAGAGCTTCCCATCTGAAAGTGTCTTTCGCTGGGCATTTATTGAGTGCCTGCTGTTTTCCTGAGCCTGTGGGGGTTCCAGCAGGAGTGGGATCCCTGCTGGGCCAGAATGTCCCTGAGTCCTCTCTACCCCTGGAAGGAGGATGGAACCTTGTGACCTCCAAGGCCCCCACGCCCTCTGGAACGGCACTGTGAGCAAAGAGTCCCACAGAGTGCGTCTTCCAGGATTCAAACTCAGCCTGGTGTTCATGCTGTTTCCAGACGGAACAATAAACGTCCAGCCCCAGAGAGACCTTCATCTCTGGCCTTGCGTGAACTATCCACAGAGGAATGATCAAAGGTGGGCTGGCTGATCAGACCCTCCAGGTCCCAATCATCAGATAGCAGAGGACACTTTGAGGGCGGGGATTTAAACAGTTACTGCTCAGATGCTCTGCCTGAGGCGCCTTTTGCCATGGTTGGTTCCCAAGGAAATGCCTTTTCAGACACTGCAGGCAGCATCTTTGACATCATGCTGACCACAGGGTATGGGAAATTGCTCTTCTTAAGCAGGAGGGAGGAAAGAGCGGCTGAACCTGCTCAGGAGGGTTTGGAGTGTCCTTTCTAGCATGGCACAGGAACTGCTTCAAAACGGCCCTTGGTAAACTACCATTTAATACTTCAGCACAATTAAGGGTCAATGAGAGAATTAGCTGAAGGAGGGTGCTTCTGCATTATGGACTATACCCTAGTCTCTCTAATATTTCTTCAAAGTTCAAAATGCCATATTCATGACATAAGGTTATTCTAGAATTTGGGGACAGGAAAATACTTTTCCTCCGTGACATACATATTTACCATTATAAAACAGGGAGGACTTTGTAGTCTCTTTCACTCCCTTTTCACCTTGCCTCCTAGGAAGCTCTCAGCCAGATTCAATGCTCAGGCCTTAACAGAATTTTCTGGAACAAAAATCTTTCTTCTTCTTAAAGTTCTGATATTCTAAAACATCAACTTAAAGTTCCTGTTGCATATATATTAGGAAAGATAGCTTGTTTCCCCTTGTTCCCCACTCCCTCTTACAAAGATGCCATATTGGATAAGGAAGAGAACCTGTGTGATGGGTGCGGCAGACACCAGGAGGCGCTGCTCAGCTCCCCTCAGGAAGGGACTTGCTGCTGGCTTGGGAAGTGTGGCTAACAGCCTCCAGCCCTTAGTTTTGTGGAAGGTCAACTCAATTTTGATGTGCAGGTGATGCTATTCTCAGAGTGGTCCCCAGCCTGTGGCTGAGCAAGGCAGTGTACACGGGCCAGCCATTCCTGCCCAACAGGTGCCTCGCATACGGCACAGGCCTTGCCCCTGTGGGCGTGCGTGGCCTGCAGGCAGCCTGGTGGCTGCCCCGCCCAATCCTGCTCTTGTTTTTGTCTTTCCCACTCCCCATTCCCCAGTGGAGCTTCTGGGCCTCTGCCGTTCTGCCTGCTGGAGGAGCCTGCCTGCTTCAGGCGCTTAACCACTGAGCCACATCCCCAGTCCTTTTTATTTTTATTTAGAGGTACGGTCTTACTAAGTTGTTGAGGGCCTCACTAAGTTGCCAAAGCTGGCCTTGAACTTGCGATCCTCTTGCCTCACCCTCCAGAGTCGCTGGGACTGCAGGGATGCTCTAACATACCCAGCAAGTGGGGAGTCTTAAATTCTCCTGGAGGCTGGTCCCTGCTATAGCCTGGAATGTTTGGGAGGGAATGGTTTAGTTTCACAAGGCCCCACTGAGTGGCTGATAATTGTTTTAGGTTCCCCAGAGACAGATGATAGACTCCAGCAGGTTTTAAGGGCCATGCACCACCGGGGGAAAAGCAAGGGCCTGTTAAAGGAGAGTCTGGGCTAATTGACAGAAATTGTGGCTTCATTCAAAGCTCAGCACATGTTAACTGAGTATCTACTATGCTCTAGGTCCTGTGCCATGTGTAGGAGCCCAAGTAACAAAAGCTATTGCCCCTGCACCAGGCTGTCACAACATTTCCTAAAGTGCTTTTGTGGGATCCCAATCCTGGGCCAGGCTCCACGTAAACGAGAGTCCTCGGTCAAGGAAGTTCAATTTCACTGCACCACATCCTGGTGGCTCAAACTTCACATCAGAATGGTGAGTGTTCTGAATAAGTCCTGCAGCAAAGGTGCTCATTATCTTTAGTTTTGTTCACGCTTCCTAAATGTGCTTGCTGCTGACCTGCAAAGTGCACCAAGAAATGCTGTCCACACATCATGGGGCACATGTCACCGAGAGGGTGAGCCCAAGGTGTCCTGGAAGCCTGGAGGAAGGTCCCATGGGAGCTCCGGGCAGAGACAGTTAACACCAGGTCACTCCCTATCTCTGTCTTGCAAGAGGCACCCCAAGGAGCAGATAGAGCCAGAATACTGGGGCAGAATCATGACACCCCAAAAGTCCATATTCCGACTCTAACGTCCGCATACATGTCACCTTCTGAAGCCAAAGGGACTTTGCAGATGTGCTTAAGGGAGGTTATGCTGGATCCTGATGGGCCTGATATAATCACGTGTCCTGAGAAGAGGGGCACAGGAGGTCAGTGTCCAAGGAGAAGAGGTGACCATGGAGGCTGAGGTTGGAAGGGTGCACTTTGAAAATGCAGGGAGGCCAGGAGCCAAGGCCAGGCAGCCTCTAGAAGGCAGGGAAGGCAAGGAGTGGACTCTGCTCTGGGGCCTCCAGAAAGAGCAGCCTGGAGACAACTCGAGGTCAGCTCTGTATGATCTGTTTTAGACTTCTGACCTCCAGGACTTGAATGCTACCCCTGTGTGGCTTTAAGCCCCTGATTTTGTGGAACTCTGAGCAGCAGCCCCAGAACACTGAGCCAGCAGCTGAGTGACGGTAGCAGTCCACTCCCTTGCAGCTGCCATCCCTGCCAAGGGTGAAAAGAGCACCCATGTCCCGCCTCCAGGGGCTCACAGGTGGAGTGTGTGGTTGCTGTGTCTCTAGGATATTGTCACTGCCACCCAGGAGCCAGGCAGAGCCCCAGCCCTGGCCAGCTCAGCACATGCACCACCCAGACTGTCCCCTGTTAGGGGTCAGTAGCCCCATTGAGAGATTGGCAGGCACAACGGAGGCCATCATGAAGCAAGTGACCAGGCTCAGGCTCATCGCTCCGTGCTGGGTGCTGTGCTGCAGGCTCCAGAGGCCTTTCCTACTTAAGTGTCCTGCAACCCCCGACACGGTTCATCTCCCCATTTTGCAGTTGCTCCTGGAGTACTCCTGCCAATGTCCCTCGTGGTCCTCGGGAGCTGTCTAGCCAGTGCGGGGCTGGACAGCGGGCACTCATTTCTTCTGGTCTGGAGTCTGGAGGCTGGGGCCAGCGTCCCAGCAGACTCAGTTCCCTGGTGAGGGATCCCTTTCCTTCCTGGCTGGCAGACAGCTGCCTTCCCACTGTCCTCACTGGCCAGAGAACAGAGAGAGGAGTTCTTGTCCTTTTCTCTTGTAAGGGTATGAATCCCACCATGGGGACCCTCATGACCTTACCTAGCACTCACCATTTCCCAAGGTCCCCACCTCCACATCCCATCACACTGGGGGTTACAGCTTCTGCAAAGGACTTTGAGGGGTGCACACTTTCAGTCTGGAAGAGGAACTTCGAGCAGGCCTTCTAGGCCTTGGAAAATACAGTCAGTCCTCCTGCCGCTCCCCCACCTTTCCTCCGCCCCTCTTGCTCTCTGGGTCGCATTCCACACCCAGAGTGTCTGAAAGACCAGGAGCATCCCTGCCTTTGGCCCCCCCACCCCTCGGCACTGTGGTGCTGGAGGCAGGGCCTTCAGGAGCCTCTGCGCACCCACCCGTGCCAGGTGGGGGTTTATTCCATTAGGTGAGAAATGCCTGTGCCATCGTTTGGCCGTGGGTCTCCTCACAGCAGGAAGCCCAATGAGGAGTTCTGGACTCAGCGCTGGCCTGCCTTCCCCCGGTAAGACTGCGTCCCCTTCCCCCCAGTCTTCAGGAGGCAGCCTGGGATCTGCCTCTGGAACAGGGAGTGACTCACAGAGGGGCAGCCACCCCTAATGGTTCTCTCATCCCCAGCCCTCCAGCTCAGGGTGGCTGCTTGTACTCCTGTAAGGCCTGGGGCATTTCTTGCCAGAGATGGGGCCGTACTCAGGGCCTGGTATCCAGCAGGTGCTCAAACCATGTTGGATGAAGATAACCGAGCCTACTCATATTTGCTGATGGTTGCTCTGGGAGGAGGAACCTGGATGCAGGTGGGGCTGCCTTGCTGTTCTTGGCTGTAAGGACACAGTCAGGACCTAGGCAGGGGGTGAGGGTGGGCATCTGTCACCGTAGGGAAGGACGGCCTGGCTCTGGAGCAGGGAGTCCCCCATCTCTGGAGGAGCATGAGGGGGAGCTTGCTGACCATCTATGGGAGTGCTGTGGTCCTGGCACCGGCAGGTAGGTGGACAAGGGGATCTTTCAGGCAAGCCCAGGCCCCAGAATGTGTAGCTCCATGGATGGAGTGGAGGTGCTGGCTTCCGTCAGGTGGGAGGGGACGGAACAGGCACCTTAGATTTTAACTGGTGGCCCTTGGAAAGAGAGCAAATGACTTAAGTAACCCGGGGTCTCTGTGCTCATCCCAAAAAGACATTAGTTGGGCTGGGGCTGGGGCTCAGTGGTAGAGCGCTTGCCTAGCATGCGTGAGGCACTGGGTTTGATCCTCAGCACCACATAAAAATAAATAAAATAAAGGTCCATTGACAACAATAGTAGCAAAAATTAAAAAAAAAAGACATTAGTTGTAGAAAACAGTGCTGCCAGGGTTCACTCGTGCGGCTCTCAAGTCATTCCATAGAAGTTCACACGAGGACCCCCAGCGTGCACTCTCCACGCTCTCTCCAACTTGAAAGAGAGAAGCCTTCCCCTGGCTCACACCTCATTTATATTCCTAGCCATAGTCTCATCCCTAGCTCCCCAGGACTTAAGAAGGAAGAAAATGTGCATTTCCCAACTGGAAAGAAACCCCCTGGGCAGCACGGTCCACTCCAGCGTGGGGCTGAGGGAGGAAGCCGGCAAGCGGTCAGATCCGGCACCAGCTACACATTCACCTCTGTTCAGGTCAAGAGCCAGGAGCAGGGGTGAGGAGCCTGACTTCTATGGTGCACCCACTGACCATCAGGCTCAGGGTCAGGTGTCCCGCAGACCCTTGCAACTCCATCAACCCTCGCGGGTGAGCACTGCACGGTCCACTGCACTTCAGGGAACTTAGCAAATGCACTGCAGATGGCCCAGGTAGATGCCGCCGGGGTCAAGGCCCCAACCTACAGCTGACTGATCTCTCTTTCCACACACCTCAAAAGATAGATGAAAAGAAACTGCAGAACAGAGAAGCTGCAGAATCAAGTTCAGTTCATTTCCATTAGCCTGAGCTTCTGAGGGCTTGCTGTGTGCCGGGGGTTGGGCGCAAAGATCTGATGCAGTCAGGGAAGAGCTAGGTGGGTCCCTGCCCCAGGAGGTAGCTAGTGAGAGATCAGGACAACCACTGCCCCTTGAGGGGCCCAGTGCTGGATGCAGGCACTGCTGCAGCCTCTGCATGCCCCTGCCAGGTCAGGAACTTCATTGCCATTGAACCGAAGGGGAAACTGAGGCTCAGCGGGAGAGTCCCACAGCTGAGCTAGCATTTCCATGTCTGCATTGCTCTGCATTCACAGGGGTGGTGCATGCCTGGCTCAGGGGCTTGCATTGAGGGGAGGTGGTCACAGCAGCTGATCTGTACCACACACATCCTTCCTGAAAGAGTTTAGGTCCCACCACCCACACACCTCTTTCCTCAGCATGCTCTTCTGAAGTGTGCAGGCCATCTGTCTTGCAGTGATTGCTTTTGCATGCAATGAGATACCAACTGCTTGAATAGAATCGCTATTAACTGCATTAGTATCTCCACAGTGGGTGGCTTTTCAATGGGCAAAATTAAGCTGGGTGTGGTGGTGCACATCTGTAATCCCAGAGACTTGGGAGGCTGAGGCAGTAGGATTGCAAGTTTGAGGCCTGACTTGGCAATTTAGCCAGGCCCTAAGCAACTTAGTGAGACCCTGTCTCAAAATAAAAAATAAAAAAGGCTGGGAGTGTGGCTCAATGGTCCAGTGCCCTTGGGTTCAATCCCCAGTACCAATCAATCAGTCAATCAATCAATTAATCAATTTTTTAAATGGACAAAATAGATAAGTGATTGTAAGCTCTTACCACTTTTCCTCTAATAAGCCATTGATATGGCAGCAGAGGCCAGCGGCAGGGCCGTTTCCAGGTATTACCCCTGATGAGCAGCTTATAGCCAAACTGCAGCCACCACCAAATAAGCTTGGATGTTGTAGAGCTGAAGGGGCTGGAGCAGGCTGCCTCTGGGGACGTGTCCCAAAGCTTGTTCCTCTGGGGGAGCCCCAGGGGTGATGAGAAGCACTGTAGAGCCTGGAAAGCGGAAGGGGCTCAGGGTTTGCCCAGGCACTGGCCTGCCCACCTCCCTGGGTCTCAGTTCCCACGCCTGCTTGGGAAGGGCTGTGCTGGCGCCAGCTCGATCCGGCCTCCTGAAGGATGAAGCGCCCCGAGCAGGCGGAGCTTGGCTCCTTGTCTCCAGCTCATGTGTCTGCACAGACTGTCTTCCTGCTTTGGGTCACTCTCCTTCCCAGAGTGCGCTCCAGATGCTGTGGGTCTCCAGAACCAGGCTCTGGTGTCAGATGCATGGGGTGCAAGGGGTGGCCCCACTGCTTACAGACTGAGTGACATTTGATGGCTAATGCCAGCCTCCCAAGCCGCTCTTTTCTCATCTGTCAATCTCTTAGAGCTGGAGAATGCAGTGATGGGGGAGCCGAGAGAAAGTACCAGTAGCCACAGGTCCTTAGTAAGTGACAAGGCCCTGCCCCCCCTTCTCCCGGGGCACTGAACCTGTGTTTTGATTTGATCAACCTAATTGATCTGTTCATCTCTTCAGTGCACATCCCTGAGCAGCTATTACCTACTAAAGAGAGCTCTCTCCAGGGCCTACTTTCAGGAATTGGTGCGTGAGATTGGACTTGATAGAAAGGGCCTCCTTTGTCAATTTCAATGTCCAACTAAGCTGCTTTCAACTGGAGCCTGCTTGAGCATGAAAAGCCTGTGTCTTTACTGAGCACTTTGTAAACACGTCCTGGTCTGGTTCCTTCCCTCTCTGCCCACATTAAAACATCCACATCCCTCTCTGTGTAACCTTCCGGCCACTGCAAGAAGACACAAAAGGGAGCGACTCTCTCTCCATCCATCCATCTATCCACCCAGCATCCATTCATGCTTTGGTTTGCAAAGCCCCTACCTGGAGGAAGGCTTCTCAGGTGCAGAGGTAGAAACTATCCAGATAAAAGATCCCAAGCGTTACCTGCAGTCCTGCCCCCGATAACAAGGACTGCTGGCCAGAGCTTCCCCTCCAGTTCCTCGGCCCCCTCCTCCCCTCCTGTTGCAAGCTTGCACGGCAGAGCCTTAAGAAGTAGTAAGCTTCTGTGAGCTGAGTACAGGCCTTGGTTTTGGGTGTACTTTGGCCTCCTACATTCACTCAACATGTACTAGTAATCACCTACTGTATGCTAGGCATTGCTTTGGGTGCTGGGGCTTCAGCAATCAGACAAGCAGAAGTCCCTGTCCCCCTGGAGCTCTTCCTTCTAGTGAGGACAGAGGTATGGATCAAGGTCAGAAGGTCACCATTTCCAGTCACGGTCAGTGCCAAGAAGAAAAGACCAGCAGGGTAGGTGACAGAGAGGAGGGGGATGTGGTTGGAGCTACTGCGGCTGAGAGAGATGTTGGGGAGATGCCGTCTCAGCAGGGATCCAGATGAAGAGAGGGAGGTGTGAGCCAGGCAGACATCCCAGAGAGGAGCCAGCGCAAGGGCGCCAAGATGAAGGGCACCAGGGCATCCTGCCATGTCTGCCCAGGTCTGGCCACTGGACTCAGCCTGGCAACTGCCATGTGGGTGCTGTCCCGCATCACTGGGGCAGAGGCTTGTTCTCTGAGCCTTACCGCTAAGGTTATAATTTGTGAGGTGAGACTTGTGATTTTATAGCAGGAACTCCCATGAAGGTGCAACCATAATAAAGGTCCATCACATTGCCAAAGGACACCTACGGGTAATTTCAAGGTGGAAAGTACTATGGCTGACAGAGGAACAGCAAGGTCAAATCTTTGAAGCTGGGCAGATGAGAACAATTGATTAATTTCTGCCAGAGTGCCTCTAGCTTCTGGAGTAATCTTAAGCTTTCTAGAAGGATGTTTGCTGCCTTTGAGTAGATCATAGAGGGGCTCAAATGCTTTTGGAGGTTAACAGCAAGAATGGCCTAATCCAGTTAATATTACCACATAATTTTTGTAATTCTGTCAAGGAGATGTCATTGGGGATGTCAAGGGAGGGTTTAACAGGACATATCACCCAAGAAAAATAAAACCCTATGAAGGAGAAGGGAGGGTGAGTTTGAATCTTCTCCTTGACCACATGAAGATTGAGATCCTGTAAATTTTTTAAGAGTGAAGTCAGAAGCATTTGAAGAGATGCTTGGTCTTTGCAAGCCACTAAGATATCATCCATGTAATGAGTAATGTAGCCATTGCTCCTTAAAGGGGCGATGGCTTTAGCCACAAACATTTGGCAAATGGTAGGGTTGTTTTTCATACCTTGTGGCAAGACTTTCCATTGATACAACTTACAAGGGTTGGCATGATTAGGTTCCCAGATCTAAAAGGCAAAGTAAGGTCTGTCTGCCTCATGAAGAGGGACGGGAAAAAAAAAAAATCCCTGATATCTATGATGGCTATATAGTGATCTATTGGGATGGCTGAGGGGAAAGGAAGGCCACCTTGACATGTGCCCATTTTTTCCATTTTCTTGTTGATATGTCTAAGGTCTTGTAATAATCTCCATTTGCCTGATTTTTTTTTTTTTTGAATGACAAAATGAGAGAATTATGAGGGCTGGTGGAAGGCTCAACATGACCTAATGCAAGTTGCTCATGGACAAGGTTCTTCAATGCTGAAAGCTTAGGCTCAAGAATAGGCCACTGCTCCACCCAGCAGGGTGAGGTGTCCACCCAACTAAGGTGGATCAGATCCGACAGTGGGGCAGTGGCCACTAGAATTGGGGGTTCCTCCCAGAGAGGCCTCTCTTGTCATGGACTATCAACTCGTCATGAGGAGCCTTGTCATCTGTGGTAAGGACTGCATCCATTTCTGAAAGTAAATCTTGACCCCAAAGTGTGTTGGGAACCTCAGCTATGAGAGGGTGTATGCACCCAGAGTTGACATCGGGATACTTCCATGTCACCTGTGAGGTTACTTTATGAGAGGCTGTGAGACCACCAACACCAAGGATATTAGGTCCATTGGTGGATTTCCAGGAGGGGAACAATGAGGCAGTCTCAGTGTCAATAATAGTGATGTCAGCTCCAGTGTCAATGAGACCTTTAATCGGTTTCCCATCGAGATGAATGCTCATGCTAGGTTTTGTGGGGAGCAAAGGTACTGTCCAATTGACCCGAGGGGTAGGGGCCCTCTTGTCTAACGGGGCTAAGGGTTGTCCCTGTTGAAGTTTAAAGGATTGGAGTGACAGTCTCGGGCCTAATGATACACCTTTTTGCAATGAGGGCAAGGGGTGTGGGGCTTCCTTGGTAACTCAGATGACTGATTAGAGGGACATTTGCAGGCAATATGCCCAGGTTTATTGCATCTCCAACAGACAGGGCCTTGAGAGTGGCCCATGAAGGCCAAAGGTTAGGAGTCAAGCAGGACTTGAGAGTCGCCTGAGGGCCAAAATTTCCTTAGTGGCAGAAACCCATTTATTAAGGTCCTCGTGTCTAACTGGGGCAACTGCCGCTGTAGAAGTGGAATTGGCGCCTTCCCAGGTGGGTTGCCGAATGAGGGTGTCCTGGTCTGGGCCACAATTTACTTTCTTTTCAACAGCCTGGATGATATGAGCCAAGAAATCAGGAAACCATACATCAGGACATTGAATTAGATTTTTGAAAAGTTCCTGAGGAGTGGGAGGGCTCAAATTATGAAGGGCTCTAAGGGCACTGTCCTTGACTTGCTCAAAGTAAATAAAATTGCCAACAAGTGCCTGAGACTGGGGGGACATAAAGTCACCCCTGCCCGATAGCATATCCATGGAAAAATTAAGACCTTGTGTTACATTGTGCTGAGCCCGTTCTTCTACAAGTTCTAGGTAAGAAGCCTTCCACTGAGGGTATTGGGAAGTGGAGAGGACTGCCTTGAGAAGGGAGAACCAATCAAAGGGAGTTTGGAGAGAGGAGGACCGGACTCCAGAAGTTGAAGAAAAAAAGGGAGAGAAGGGGCCAGCATCTTGACAGGCCTTGTATAGCTGAGTGAGCTTGGAAACCAGAGTGGGAATCCAGGGGCGGACATTGCCATCGACCTGGAGATTAACCATGTAAGCGTGGGTGGTGGGTGGAGTTGGGTGAAAAGGGTTGGAAGGAAAGAAGCAAGTGGGCGGGTCGCAGGCAGAGGGAGCAGGGTAGGGAGGAGGAGGGGCCACTGCAGGGGGCGCTGAAGGCATGGGGGGCAAATACAAGGTGGGGCGGAGGGAGGGGAACTTCCAGGAAGAGGGTGTTCACAGGAAGTTGAGGACAAAGGATTATGGCTATGTGATTGATGGGGGGTGCTGCGGGGACGCCTCATTGAGGCCATTTTCATCCTCTATGGAGGAGAGGACTGAGGAGAGGAGGTTTCCTGTGGTGAAGGAGTGGAGATGAGAAACGTTAAAGTGAAAGCAAACAGTAATGTTAGCAGGAGGAAAAGCTAGTGGAAAGAAATCGAAAGCAAAGGAGACAGAAAAAACTATGAGGATTGTGAGAAGAAAAAGGAGAATGTGAGTTTGGGTCTCAGGGGACAGAAAAAACACAGAAATGTTTAGGAATATTCATCCAAGCCTCTCTCAAGAGAACAAGCTAGATCTATCTTTAATAAGGAATACCATGGTCATGCCCTTTCATCAGGAACAAATTGCCTTCCTTCTACAAACTTCTTTAGATTTCCAGATAATGATGGAGAAATTTCCTGGGTCACTGTCTTCCCATCTCCCTCCTTCTAAACAGAGATCTTGCAGACCCTACAAGATCTTCCCTTGATGGCAACCACTCATGCCTTTCCCTCAAGCAAACCCATTCCTATGGCCCCTTGTCTGTTCACAGACGCCAACACTCATCATCTTGGGTACATTATAACAGGATCTAATATAACAAATGATCAATTTGTCCAAAGGCATTCTGATTCTGTCCAAGTAGTTGAATTCACTACACTTATCCTGGTGCTGGAAAGATATCAGACCATTTCCCTTAACATAATCTCTGATAGCATATATGCTGTCAAGGTCTGCTCTTCCATTGCTTATTCCAATTTTAGGCCTGGGGATTGTCCTGTTGATCAGCTTATGGCTACCCTAAAGGCTATACTAGAAATAAGACAGCAACCATGGTATATTATTCACATTCACTCCCATTCCAGGCTACCTGGCTTCCTATCAGAGGGGAATGCCTCTATTGACAAACTTGTAAGTCAGCCTAAAGTCATGATGTCCACTCTAGAACAAGCTAGAGCCTTACACCAGATGTTTCACCTCTCAGCAGATAGTCTTCATTGCCTATTGCCAGAAATTCCAATCCAACAATGCAAACATCTGATGCATACATGCTCCTCTTGCAGCCCATTGTTACCATTGGGCCTACTCCAACCACAGGGAGTCAACCCCCGTGGGCTGACACCCAACTCCCTCTGGCAGATGGATGTCACTCATATCCCTACTTTCAAGAAACTTAAATTTGTACATGTGATAATTGACACCTATTTCTCCCTTGTGTATGCTACTGCCCTCACAGGGGAAAAAGCAGCCCATGTGATTAAGGATCTGAAGCAAGCACTGTTATTCATGGGCATCCCATGGTCAATCAAAACAGACAATGGCCCGGCCTATGTCTCCCTCAGATTGAAGGAATTTTTAACTTCCTGAGGAATTTCCCATACCAAAGGGATTCCCTATAACCCCCAGGGACAAGCAATCATTGAAAGAACCAATCACACTCTAAAGGAGATGCTTCAGAAGCTTGAACCCTTCTTTGAGATTGTTAGATGCATTATTTACCCTTAACTATCTCACTTTTGACAAACAAGGCCTCAATGCAGCAATCTGACACTGGGGTCCATTTACCTCCATACTCCCCTTTCCTCAGTATGATGGAAGGAACCCTTTACCCTTCAATGGAAGGGCCCAGACCCTCTGCTCACACAAGAGTGAGGCTATGCTTATGTCTTCTCCCCCACATAGTCTAAGCCCCTTTGGATCCCAGCCAGGAATATTCATCCAAGCCTCTCTCAAGAAGACAACAAAACTTCTCACCTGAAGAAAGAAGTCCCTTCTGTGAGTACCTAAAATGCAATACCCACTTATACTACTATTGGTCTTCTGGGGCACTGCTGCCTCCTGGTGGGTCAGTGCCCTGACTCCTGGAATACTGCTGCCCATAGGCCTTGATGACTCTGTCCTGCCCTTCCTCTTAGCTACCAATGAGTCATCAAAATGTCCTGTCACCTCTGACCCCACAGCCTCTCAAACATGGAACATTTCCTTTGAGCTTAATCATACTTGGACCTTTGTCCTCTTAAAAAATATCCCCTTGACTATGACACACTGTGAAAATGTCCTTTGTTTTCACAATGATACTCTCTGGGAACTCAACTGTGGCATTATTTCGGGTTACTGGTCACTCTCACTTAACGGAGAAGCCAAAACTCGTACTAAACAAGAGATGACAGAGACTTGCTCACTCAAAAGCATATTAGCAGAACTGCAAGAGATTAATGACACCACTAGAAACACCACCTGCACAAACTATGTAGCATGTTGCAACTCTGTAAAAGGCAACACCACATATTCAAACTTTGCCCAGTGGTGTTGCCAAGGGCCACTCCCTAAGATCAGACATTGGTCTCTCCCTTTCATCCAGAAATGCCCCTGGAAGAAGGTTACCAATAGATCTTCTGAGATTACCCCCTTAGACTCCATAACTTGGAGAAACTGCCTCTCTATTACCTGACTCTATATCCTCATTCACGGGAAAGCCATCACATGGTCCAGACCTTATAACATGACCCTCCACAACAACGTATTAAAAAGAAATAAAACCAAAGCTAATGTTGTTTTTGACCCTTCTATTTTTCAAAAGGTGTGGATCAGCTCTGTCAGATCCAAACAAATGGATTATCATTTGGCTCGGGGTTCTAAGCCTCCTTCTGTTTCTTCTCCTTGTCAAATATATAAAAACACAATTAACCAAACTAGAAACTAAACAAGCTCTCTTAGTTCATATCATTAAAGAATCACAAGAACATGAGAAAATTCCCGCCGCATGGATCACAGCCCTCGAGAACATGTAAGAAGCTCACCCACCCCATCTTCGCTGGAAACACAAGGCTTCACAGCTTCAGCTGACCTCAACCCAATTACCCCTTCTCTTAGGAGAGAACTCACCTCGGGGCATGTTCACATGGGCTGGTTAGTCAATGACGGGTAAGATGCTCTGAAAGATGGGCACAACCTAAGACAGGCACAGTCTCCCCCCCCCCCTGCCCTATATGCAACATGTAGGAGTCTTGAAATCCAGTGGAATGATTCTTTCCCATGAGGAGATTATCACAGATTCCTCCAATATGCTTGCTTACAGGCCCCACAGGCCCCACTGACCTTTCAAATAAAAGTAAAAAGGGGGAAATAGAGGACATCTCTCCATGTCTTCAGTGCCTCCTATGCTGATTGGCTGCCCTCAACACCTCCTCTCCCCTTTCCTTACCCTATGCTGATTGGCTGCCTTCAGTGCCTCCTATGCAGATTGGCTGCCCTCAGTGCCTCCCCTCCCCTTTCCTTACTGAAAGGATGCTGATTGGCTGCCTTCAGCCTTACCCCATTCTGATTGGCTGCACACCTGACACGGAGCAATACCCCATTGGCTGTAACCTCAGGGCCATGATTGGTCCGAGGACCCTATATAAATTGTCACACTTCCTGAAATAAATGGATTCTGTATCTCACTCTGGCAGAACAGTTTTACCTGCCCCCAGTGTCTGGGTGAGTGACTCCATGACCGTCCACTCCATACCTTCTCCTGAGGGACCCCGTATCATCCTTCCTAAGAACCCCATACTTTCATCCCCCAGGATCCCAGACCTCATCCCCTGGGACCCCAGCTTGTCAGCAGACCTACGCAAAGCATGATATAAATGACACATGTGTTCTATGCTATGGTTTGAATGTGCTCGTCTCCTCCAATTCATATGATAAAATTTAGTTGTCATTGTGACAGTATTAAGAGGGTGGGGAATCCAACTAAATTCACCTGCTGATGGTATGTGGAGGTGGGGCCTTTGGGAGCTGATTAGGGTTAGATGAGGTCATGAGGGTGGGGCCTCACCATGGTATTAGTGGCTTTATGAGGAGAAGAGAGACCTGAGCTAGGCACTTGCTCTGTCTCATCACATGATGCCTCCACCATGTTGTGATGCAGGAAGAAGGCCTCACCAGATGCTGATGCCATGCTTTTGGACTTCCCAGTTTCCAGAACTATAAGAAAAATATTTTTTCCTTTATAAATTTCCTAGTCTCTAGTATTCAATCACAGCAACAGAAAATGGATAGTCCATTTCTTGGAGGACCAAACTAACATGTGTTGAACCAGACACTGAGAATTCCATGCTCCTGTGGAGCTGTAGTGAGCCTTCCAGCAAGAGGAGAAACAAGCTAACTGAAAGGAAGGACAAGCATTTCCAATGAGGCAGCCATCACTCCGTCCTCTCAATAGCCCTCTGGGACTATTGAGACAGATCTCAGTGTTATAGGATGGTGGGGAAGGGTCTTGCCCCCACCAAACCTCTCTGTGCTACTTTGAGGTCTTGGCTGGGTCTAGGATGCCAGAAGTAACTTAGGAAGTCAATTCCCTTGCCTTCTGGACAAGAACCTGCTTGGTACACAATGATGCTTGTCCTAGTTTGATGTCAGCCATGTGATTATAGTCCCTGCAACAGATGCCACTGTGGTCTTGTACACACTGCCAAGCATCCTCACATCTACGTGGAGTCTGACTATCTGGTGCCTGGAGACAAGCACTTGTGTGACTTCTGTTTCACAGGTGTGGAAGCCCAGCCTCTGAGATGGCAGGCAGCTTTCAGGATAGTTGGCATAGCTAGTGGTGGGGCAGGGAGGCTGGATCAGTCCTGTGACTCCCAGTTGACCCTCCCCTGTGGCACCCAGCAGGCCTTCCATGGAACCCAGGAGCATCACAATGCCAGCTGTGACACTACCAGGTATAGAGAGGGCAAGACAAATGTGTGTGCTCATCAGCTGATGGCAGGATGTCTACCAGGGAAAGTGCCACCTGGGTTGAGAATGTTTTCATAAATGCCTGGCACATGGGGTTCGGCTGCGAGGCTCCATGTTGGCTGGCTCCAGACTTGGAAGTGGAGCAGCTGCTCAACATGCTGGAGGGAGAAGTAACTGGGGCTCCAGGGGCCTCTGAGAGGGAGGGAGGAGGCTGGAGAGCTGGGAAGCAGGAAGTGTGGCAACCCCACAGCCCCAACTCTTCCCTAGATGATGCAGTGCCTTGGGGTGTGGTCGCTGCTGGAGGTGCTGGTTTCAGTTGGGGTTGTTGTGAGGACGTGACAGAGCAGGTGCCCAGGAGGCAGAGGCAGCTTGGGAAGGGGCAGGGCCTCAGAGAAATCCTGGGGAGGGCTCTGAACCTGCCTGTGCCATGGACCAATCAAGCAACTCCTCTCAGCTGTCAAGGGCACGGACACCCCAGTGGCTCAGAGGTTACACCAGATGCACCAGCCTCAGGTGCTACAGGTTGTGTTCCCTGCCTCCGCTGAATCCTCAGCCATTCTCTAGTTCTGAAGCGAGTCTCCTCGTGGACCCTCAGGCCCTTGCTGTTTGGGATGGAGACACACTGGAGCCCCTGCAGGCCTGCCTTTGGGGTGTGTGTAGGGTGGTTCCTGACTGTTGCCTGCTCCATTAGGGCCTTGCAAGTGCTGCAGGAAGGAGCCTGTCTCCCGGTACAGTTCACTTGCTCAGTTCCCCTGCACCCAGCTGGCTCTCCAGCCATGGAAAAGGCAACCCTGGGATGCATGTGGCCAGTCCCAGGGTAAACGAGAGGCCTCTCCAGCTGACCCATCCTGGCTTACACCTTAAAGACAAAAGCAGACTGACCACAGGAGAGGACTTTTGTCTCCTTGGAGGAGTAGGTGACTTTGCTGGCAGACACAGTGAGAAGGCTTGGGGGCAACCTGATCCTGCCTCTCTCTGCTGAGCTCCTTCCCCAGGTTTAGGAAGCAGCATCATCTTTTGAGAGACAGGGATGATCACAGGGCATTCTCTCTTTAGTCATCCCCAGGTGGGTGCAGGTAAGTCTAGGGCCTCCAGGTAAGGCCTGGGAGGAGCAGACCACCATGGCCTCTGTCCTGGAGGCTTGTCTTGGTTTGGTGGGTGATTTGGCAGGCAGAAGACTGGGGAGGGGACAGGGCAGAGTTTGCCTCTGAGGTTGTCCCTTAACAAGAATCTGCAGCCTCTGCCTTGTCTGACCTCCTGCCATCCTCATACCTGGGTCTGTGCCTTGGCGATGGCGATTTATTTGTTTATTTGCTCCCACTGAATGCTGTGTGCTTAGATGCTTTGTAATGCTGCAATAATCGTATAACTGTTTGTAAGCAGGTGGATTAAGTTGGCATTGGGGTAGAGTTTTAGATTTAAGAAGACAGATGCTCATTATCTGGTCTCTGATGCAGTTGGTGCACACGTGGGCTTTTCAAATACATAAACCATGACATTCTAGTAGAAAGTTTCTGAGCCTTAAACCCGATCACCAATGGATCAGCCATCTTTGTCTAATATATTTGTCTTTGAGCGCATGCTGTGACTTTTGTAAGCACACTCACATACATTCCAGGCACCTCACTCTGCTCCCGTGAGCTCAGGTTTGGAGGGAGACAAACGGAGTCTCTTTTCCACTGCCAACTAGGCAGAAGCTTGGTCAAATTGCTCCCCTCTGACTGTCCATTTCCTGGGCTGCAGAGTTCTGCAGACTTGAGAGCAGCATTGATTACAAAGGCAAAATGTCTCTTATGTAGAAGACACTTTATGAATTGTAATGGGAAAATGCTATACTGGCAAGAAAAGTTTTGAAAAGCTTTATGTCTTTAGCTCAGTTATTTGCTATAAAATTTTTCTTGCAACAATTTTCAGAATTAAGGTAAGGAACTTTTTAACTTACTTCAAACTGAGATAAAGCCACAGTTCAGCCTGAACTGACTTTCCTCCTTTAACATAATGTATGAGCTTCCTATTGCTGCTGTAACAAGTAACCACAGACTTAGTGGCTTAAAACAACACATATTTATTACCTTACAGCTCTAAATGTAGAAGTGTGAAGTGGGGCTCACTGGGCTGAAATCAGGGGGACAGTAGGACTGAATTCCTCTGGGTTGTGAAGGAGGATCCATGTCTTAACTTCCCAGCTTTCCTTGGCTCATAGCCCATCTTCAAAGCCAAAAGTACAACAACATCTCTTCTCTCTCCTCCCCTTCCTCTCTTTCTCTGGTTTCCACTTTCAGCCAGCATCACATCCCTTTCCTAACTCTCTGCCTCCTGCTCTCATGTACAAGAACATTTGTGATGTCAGTGGGCTCATCCAGACAATCCATGGTGACCTCCTATCTCAGAATCCTCATCACATCGGCAAAGCCCCTCTCATTTGTGATGACACAGTCACAGACTGTGGAGATTAGGATATGGACATACTTGGGGCCATTGTCCTGTTGGCCATATGTGACCATATAAAGATAGAGACAAGGAGACATGCTCAGGACACAAAGATGGTAGGAGAGAGGGAGGATAAAAACCTCCTAGTGGATGAGTCCACATACAACCCAAGTGCAAGGGACAACAGTTGATTGTCAGAGCTGAGCTGTGGGTGATTTCTGCACCCAATATTAAAAGTTTCTCTAGCCCCAGAGCAAAGGCTTCACACTCATTTTAGGCATAGAATCCCTCTCTTCAAATGCAAAATGAGGCAGAAACCCAAAGAGCAACACATACAACCCTCTCCCTGTGCTTGGGGCAGTGTATGGACTACGGGGCTGCCTCAGACTCATTTGCTCCTGTTTCCCTACCTGGCCAGGAGCCTCCAGTCATGATGTCTGCAAAGTAGCACCAGACTGGAAAGGGTTGTTAGGCCGCAGGAGGGCTGGCGCTCCACTGGGTGCCACCTCCTGCTCTGTTCCCTGGGGCCCTCCCCATTCCCCAGTCCTCAGAAACCCCAGAAGCAAAAACTCCCCACCTCCATCAACAGCTCACTCTATTTCTGTATCTCCTTTCTATAATTTGTTTTTACTTTTAATTGACATGTAGTAAGTGCACATCTTTATGGGGCACAGTGTGACATTTCACTACACAGACACCATGTGGAATAGGAATAAAAATGTGATCTTTCTCTGTTGTGGTGAGGATTTCATGAGCTAATACAGGGAAAGTGCTGAGAGTCAAGTAGCTCTCAGCACCCGAGAGCCATGAGTATGCCTGTCCATCTTGGCACACCCACCTTTCTGCCTCAAGGGCAAGTGTGCCTGTCTTTGCCCATTGTTTGGAAGAATGTCCAGCATGATAAATATCTGTTGTTGGCTAAAGTGGAATTGGTACTGATATTAGTGGAAATGTACATTTCAAGATTGTGTTTCAAACTGAGGTCGATATCTTTGCTCCTTACATAAAGCACACATGATGTGTACCATGTTTTACAGCTGGACTCCCCCTTCACTTTCTACTGCTCTGTGAAGGAAACACCTTCCTCACCCTCTGGCATTTCCATGCACATCCCATCCCTCTGTGCTAGAGGAAGCATTTCCAAGGGCTCGCCCCTGGGGAGCCAGTTGGTGGGAGGTCTTCCCAGGGCAGGGGGAGAACTACATTTCTGCTGAAGGGATTGCTTTCTTCCTACTAGCCTGTTGCTTTCTGGAACTGGGTTCCCAGGCTCTGTTTCAGTGCCCTATTTTCACTCCAGAGCCTCCGGCCATCCTAAGCCCCATTTTGCTGTGGTCTTTCTCTCCACTGGCTGCAGGGCAGTCACCCAGAGGACCCACTAGCTTCCTTTCCTGGTGTCCCTCTGTGCATGCCAGGGCAGGAAGGAAAGTTCCCCTGGGCTCCTGTCCTCCTCCTGACTTGCTGGCTGTGAATCTGGGCAGTGTTAACCAGGGTCCCTGTGGCTTCTGGAGGAGGGGGCTCAAGGTTCATGCCCACCTCCAAGCTTCAGGTGAGAGCCTGTGTATATGGGCACTGGACATTAGTTTCCATCATATTCTCAAAGGCCTCTGTGAGCCTCTCTAAGCCCCAGACCAGAGCCTTGATGACCCTTGTCTTTAAGCCTTTGTTTCTTCATCTGTAAAATGAAAGTAATGACGATTTCCTCTGACTTTGACTTTAAGAAAATGTTATAAATAAGAAACTAGATCTGAAGATCTGAACCATAAACTTCTAGATAAATATAAATATTATTTATATGAATATAAACAATTATTAATGTCTCATTTTACCATAGGTCAATTTAAAAACACTTAGGTAGTTTAAATTTGGGGGTGGGTACCAGGAGTTGAACCCAGGGGTCCTTGACCACTGAGCCCATCTCCAACCCTTTTTTTAAATTCTTTCTTTCTTTTCTTCCTTTCTTTTCTTTTCCTTTCCTTTCTTTTCTTTTCCTTTCTTTCCTTTTCTTTTCTTTCCTTCTTTCCTTCCTTTCTTCCGTCCTTCCTTCCTTCCTTCCTTCCTTTCTTTCTTTTTCTTTCACTGGGGATTGAACTCAGGGCTCTCGACCACTGAGCCACATCCCCAGCCCTATTTTGTGTTTTATGTAGAGACAGGGTCTCACTGAGTTGCTTCGTGCCTTGCCATTGCTGAAGCTGGCTTTGAACTCACGATTCTCCTGTCTCAGCCTCCCTAAGTGCTGGGATTACAGGCTTGGGCCACTGCCCCTGGCTAATCTTTATTTTTTAATGTTATTTTTTATACCTTTATTTTATTTGTTTATATTTATGTGGTGCTGAGGATTGAACCCAGTGCCTCACGCATGCTAGGCAAGCACTCTACCACTGAGCTACAGCCCCAGCCCCCCTTTTTATTTTTTATTTTGAAGCAGCATCTCACTAAGGTGCTTAGGGTCTCTCTGAGTTAGGCAATTTAAGTTTTAAAACATGTTGCACAATTATATGTATAATTCTCAGAATTTTCCCTGGGCATGGGAAGTAGTGAAATTTAGATGGGAGGAGAGGATATGGGTAAAGAACCAGGCAGGGTCCTCAGGAGTAAGATAGCAGTTAACATCCTGAACCTTCTACGTACCATCTAATGCAGTGGTCACAACAGCCCAGGGAAGGGGGTTGATGTCATTTCCTGTCAGATACCAGGGTTTGCAGGCTCAGACAGGTTAGGTGAATTGCTCAAGTTCAGATGCCCAGCTGGGTGCATGGGCAGCCTAGTTGCTGCAAGCCCTCACGCCTCACTACAGCGCCACCAGCCGGCTCTTGTTTCATAAACCAAAAGAAAAAGAACGTGGTTGTTCATTCCACATTGCCAATCTCCAGGCAAAGTGATTTCACCCCTGGGTCTCTGCACGTCTCTGATTCTGAAAGTCATGCTCTGCAAGTCACTGCACGTCTTAGGGGTCTCAGGAAGTGACTTGAGCCCACTCCCAAGTCTCATCATGATTCCTACTTTCCTCTCCTATAAAATGGGTACACTTCTTCCTCACTCACAGGGCCACCGGGAACATCCCGGGGTCACTGGACAGGAGCACTCACACCTGTGCCTGGTGTATGTTGTGATTTATTCTGAGCTTCTGGGGGTGGATGCCATCAAGAGGTGGCCGCAAAGTGAGGGGACTTGGTCTTATCCTGTCTGTGCTGGCTTTTCCAGACGCCCTAGGTGACTCCCGTGCCCCTCTGCTCCCCATAGCAGGAAGAAGTCCTATTAGCACAGCACGGTGCCTGCAGAGAAGATTCGTGTGGTGCGCCTTCCAGTGCCCATGGCCCAGGTCTCAGCGGGGGCCTGCTCTGCGGGCCAGCAGAGCTGTGTGACGAGGGGAAGCCGCCCTACCTTTCACGGCTCCGGCTTCATCATGCTTCTCAAAGAGCAGGTAGCGAGGGCTCTCTGGGAGGAAGGGCAGGCTCACCAGCTGGATGAAAGCGGGGACCACGATCACTCCAAACAGGTACGGCCAGGTACTCTCCTGTGGGGAGAAGATGCTGCTGAGGGAGTGAGCTTGGTCATTGTGCTGGGCACTGGGCCTCCCTACCCAGCATGGTCCCATGAACAGAGGCTGAGGGAGGGCACCTGCTGTATCGACCATCTTAGGTGGGAACACAAGGGAAAACACTCACGGGAAACTTGGTGCACTTCAGCAGCACCCACTCAGGCCACCGTGCCCATGGAGGCTGCTCCCTTCCTGACCCACTGTTCTCCCCACCCATCTTTACAATAAGCTCTCACTGTGCCACTGAGAGGACAGCAAAGGCAGGAGGAGGCATCAAGGGAGCTACACCAAGTTCTGGGCTCATTTTATCCTAAGAGAGAAAAAGGAGACCACCCCAGGAAGGCAGGGCACACCAGAACCGGGAAAGACTTCATGTCCTGGGAAACCTCCACCAGTTCAGGGCCAAGGTGCCAGCAGTGTCCCCACTGCCCCCCTCTCTGGCAGAATTCCTCCCTGCAGCATCCCTGATGGCAGAGACCCTATGTGAGGTCCTGGACCCCACAAGGGCAGAGACTGGGCAGCACATAGTAGCTGTTCAATAAATGTCAGCTGGAGGAACAGAGGCATATGGGAAGGGAATTGCTTACAAACTGCTCACTGTCACAAATTCCCTCTGTCATTTGTAGAGATGGCCTCTGGCTATCTTTCCTGGAAGTCTTCCAAAAAGAAGGCATATTTTTAAAAGCCAGGTAACACTCTCTTAGTGCAGGACCCAGGGGGCCACGGAACACTTGTCTCAGGGCATTCCCGTGTTAGAACCCGATGAGATGGGGAAAGCACAGGAGCTTCCAGCTCTGGGACCTGGTTCAGGGTCCCCACACCTGCTATTTTGCTCGAGAGGAAAGATGTGCACAGCTCTTTCGGCCATGGTTTTTAACTCCCCATTAGTAGGGTGAGTGGGTCTGGCAATCAATCTATCTTCTCCTCCTCAGTCTGCAAGGTTTCCACTTTTAAAATACACTTTCAGGTCAAATTTCTCCCAAGCTATTGATGTCTTCAGACCTTTCCGTAAATGACATCTTCCTAGGCTGCGGTGAGCAGCACACGGTTTTTAAGTAGAGTCAGCATCATTGATCTTAGCCAGAGTCAAGTCCTGTTAAAGGAGGCCACAGAGAGCCTGCAGCCCCAGGCAAACGGAGCAGGCACTTGATGCTGGTGAGTGCCACTCTTGCCACCAGCAGGATGAGGGCTCCAGAAGCAGCCCTCTCAGTGCTGCCAGATGCCACCTTCTGAAGCCCTTTTGGGAATTTCTTTCTGTTCCATTATCCTTGGATCTTGTCAGAACAGTGGCTGGTGTTGATCGGGCGCTGTCCATGTGCCGAGCTCCACACTCTGCTTCACAGTTCTCAACTCGGTGCTGATCAGCACAGTTCACGATGTCATAGGAACACAACCTTGACCTCTGTCTGCTATGTTCCTTTAAAATTTTATCTGTGGCAATTGCATTCCCTGCCCATTCCAGGGGTCTAGGTCTCATGAACTGACTAGGGTCGTATCCTAGGGTCACAGTTTCAACTTAGACATCAGAATGGCCAGTCCAAAACAGGAATCAAAATTGACCTGACTGAATGGATCAGATGACCAGTGTTCCATTCTCCTCCCTCTCCCTCCAACCTGCTTGTGTCTAAGACCGTGCAGTATAAAGAGCTGAGCAGGAGGTGATGGCTGACTTCTCCATTCTCTTCCTTCCCACACACCTGAGTCCTCCAGGGTCCAAGCTGGGGTGCAAAAG
This sequence comes from Geosciurus inauris, assembly GCA_004024805.1. Lineage (NCBI taxonomy): Eukaryota > Metazoa > Chordata > Mammalia > Rodentia > Sciuridae > Geosciurus > Geosciurus inauris. The sequence goes on along the minus strand of PVHX01000908.1, from coordinate 118,267 downwards.
TGGCGAGGAGCTAGTTAGGTCTCTGGGGTGATGAACGCTGAGGCTGATGTTCTTTCCTTGTGAGTGCTTTCTAGGGGTGCTGGACCTCAGAGTGTCCTCTGCAGTCCCCCAGCCTGGGGGTTTGCAGCTCTTTCTCTTTCTGCTGCAGCCCTAAGGGATCAGGGGTCAAGGTTACTCTGGATATTTGTGAAAGCTGTGCTCAGCACTCAGCTCTCTGTCAAGCGGTAAGTTGGGGCTGAAATCCAGCCCTCCTGACCTCAGCAGGGTACCCATGGGGTTGGCATATTAATTATGCTCTGTATTTTCTGTATTTTATTATGCCTGGACATGTTGGGGCCTTACTGACCCTGGAGGGACTGCCCCTCCCAGAGCTGGCTATTACCTGGGGGTAGCAAATGACGCCCCTGGGATATACTTGTCACATGCAAACCAAGCAAATCCATGCTCCATCCAGCACGCTACTGAAGACACTTCTGCTCTTAAAGCACTTGTTTTTAAATGCTAAAACTTTCCTACTTGGTATCCTTACATTATATACCACCATAGATGATATTCCTTTGTGAAGTATTATAATATCCCATCTCTAGAAGAGAAATCTGAGATTCACAGAGGTCAGGGAACTCATGCAAGGTCATGTGAGAAGTGGGGAACATCTGGATGAGAGCCTGGGGCTCCTTCCTTGACCTTGTTCCTTAGCGCCTTCCCTTCTCAGAACAAAGCAGTGCCAAATCACCTTGGTTTCCAGCTGAAAGGGAATTTGCATGCAGATGCTAGTAGATGGAGCCAGTCCCACCCTCTACAGGACATCCCTTGGGAACTCTCCAGCCATTCAAGCTCTGCTCCAATGGCTCATGCCCTTGCCAAAACAGGGCCCACTGCAGCCAGTCAAGAGTAGCAGGAATCAGCCAGGGTATGGGACACCTATGCTCCCTGGAGAGGGGTGGCTTTCTATCCCTCTGAATGCTCTTCACTTGCATAGGGGCTGGTCTCACAAGGAGACAGCACCTGTCCATGAAATGTCCATGGAGCCCTCACCTCCCCCAACCAGCCCCCAGGGACAGACCCTGCTGGCCACAGCTTCTCAGAGTCCTGGAGGCCTTATTTGTATCACCCTGCCAACTGGCCCTGAAGGGTCAATCTATCACCATGACCTCACCTGGGCCTGCAGAGTACCATCCAGTTCCCAAGATGCCCCCATTGATTGTGGTAACTGTGTTGTTATTCTAGACTCGCCATCTCAGGTGTGTACTCACGGCCTCATTCTATCTCAACCAAAATGACAAGGATCCCGAGGACATGGGACTGATTTTTCGGTTGTCTTCTCACCTTCTTGAATCAGAAGGAAAGGCACAATGAGCATCGTGGGACTGACCCCACCAGCCAGCCCACTGTGGGTGTCGATGCCACTAGGAGAAGGCCTAAATGTCCTTAACCCAACCCTGGTGACCGATACTCAGGTCCAGCAGGGGCTGCTGGTGGTCTGCCCTGCATTCTGTCAGCTTTCACACTTCCTCTATCATGTCCAACGGTGGATGCACAAGCCTGGTACCTTCCCTCCCGGGGCACCATCACACATCCCCTGTGGCTCTGTGGATTGGGACACTCTTTACTCTAGGTGTGCAGCTTAATTTTCAAAGGGATGAAAACACCAATCCCTTCACTCACACGTGACACCACTCATTCCATATGTGGACATTCCTGGAAAGGAGAGGAAGGTCTGAGACAGCAAGACAGCAGTAGGTAGGCAGCCTGGCACTGGCCTGTGGCACGGATTCGCCTGCTCTCAATGTACTCCCCTTTCACAGAGCTGTGGGTCAGCACATCCCGGCCCCTGGTTGATTCTGGCGAGCAAGGGTGGCTCTGGGTATAGTCACCATGGCCTGTGAAATACCTTAAATACCAGGAGGACAAAGAGGGTAAGGAGATTTCAAACCCAGGGTCACTTTCTGGATCTGTGAAGCCCGAGGTTACCTGCTTTTGTGTTTTGGTGAGTGGATACGGGAGCTGGAGTTTGGGAAGTGGCCACAGCTAGGCAAGTAGAAAATAATGTCTACCTGGAGTAAAGTATTATTTTTAAAAGTGTACACTTCCCAGAAAAGTGGAAGGCATAAGATTGTGCACATTCCCAGAAAACGTGTGTGTTGCTCCTATTGGTCAAGAGGAGTATTTCTGAAAGGAGCAGAGAGCCAGACAGCCCAGACCAGCTCTTCCTCCTGCCCTTGCTAAACAAGCCCATCACCCACCTCCCAGCTTCACTCATATCCATACAAATGCCCAGCACCCAAGTACTATTCACTGAGAATTCCTCAGCACCTTGGTTGAAAATCCACTGACAGATGTGTTTGGCTGAATTTCTCTGCTCTATTTTGTTGATTTATTTTCTAGACACTGTACTGATTACTAGAGTTTAAATCAGGTGATATGAGACCTTTGATTTTGTTCTTTCTTTTCAAAATGGCATTGGCTATTCTAGAACCTTCAATTTCCATATGAATTTTAGAATCAGTTCATCTATTTTTTATTTTTTAAAAAGCTTGCTGGATTTTGATTGGGATTGCATTGGAATCATTGATAAATTCAAGGAAAATTGACTTTTTAACAATATTAAGTATTCCACTCCATGAGTATGGTATATCTATTTCTTTCTGTCTTTTTAAATGTCTCTCAACAGTGTTTGTATGTCTTGGTATAGGATCTTACACATATTTTGACAAATTTATACGTATTTCACATTTTAATGCTATTGCATGTGATTTTTCAACTTCAAAGTGTTCATTGCTAGCATACAGAAATACAATCAATATTTGTCTACTGATCTTGTATCTTTTTTTTTTTTTTTTTGGTACTGGAGATTGAACTCAGGGGCACTCCACCACTGAGCCACATCCTCAGCCCTATTTTGTGTTTTATGTAGAAACAGGGTCTCACTGAGTTGCTTAGCCCCTCGCCGTTGCTGAAGCTGGCTTTGAACTCACGATTCTCCTGTCTCAGCCTCCCTAAGTGCCTGATCTTGTATCTTGTGACTTGAATAAACCTAATCATTACTCTTTTTTGTTGAATCTTGAGGATTTATCATATAGGTGGACATGTCATATTCAAATGCATGTAGTGTTGATTCCTTTTTTTTTAAAGTAACAGTATGTTTCTTATTTGTATTTCATGCTTTATTGCACTGGATTGTAATGCTAAATGGGAATGATGAGAGATAACATTCTTGCTTCATTCCAGGTCTTGGGGAAAGGCATCTGTTACAGTTTGGATGTGAGATGTCCCTAAAAGCTCTTGTGTGACACAAAGAAGGTTCAGAGGAGAAATGATTGGGTTGTGAGAGTCTTAACTCAATCAGTGATTTAATCTCCTGAGAGGGAGTAACTGAGTGGTAACTGAAGTGGTGGGTGTGGCTGGAGAAGTTTTGGAATTGGGGCATGGCTTTGGGTATATATTTGTATCTGGCCAGTGGAATCTCTCTCACCTGCTTGCAGATCATAATGTGAGCTGCTTCCCTCCGCCACACTCTCTCGCCATGATGTTCAGCCTCACCTCAAGCCCTGCGGACGAATGGAGCCATCTTCTATGGACTAAGACCTCTGAAACTGTGATCTCTCAAATAAAATCCTCCTCTACAGTTGTTCTGGTCAGGTCCTTTAGTCACAGCAGCAAAAATGCTGACTAAAACAGCATCTAATCTTCTTTAGTTAAGTGTAATGTTTTAGTTTTTTCATAAATGTCCATTTCAGGTTGAATCTTTTCATGGTCTTTTTTCTATTTGTGTTTATTTTAGATAGCTGCTGTTGCTCAGGTGCACTGATCTTTCCTCCCACGATGTCTGATCTACTCTTAATCCCATTCTGCAGGCATTGCCACTTTCAGCTCTGGAAGCTTGGCTTGGGTCTCTGTTTACCTCTTCTATTCCTCTCATCATACACATATTTTCCTCTTCCTTCTATTACAGATGGAGTGTATCTGTACTAGAGGCTCTAACATCATAGAAAATTCCATCATCTCTGACATTTCTGGTTATGTTGCCATTGGTTGCTTCTCCTCCCAGCCATGGGTTATATTTTCTTGCTTATTTACATTCCTGGTAATTTTTTTTTTTATTGGACGTTAGTCACAGTAAATTTTACATGATTGTTTGTGGCATTTTGCTGCATTTCTTTAGATAGTATTGAGCTCTGTTCTTGAATATAGTGAGGTCTTTGAAATCAGTTTCTCTTTAGAAGCTTTACAGTCTATTCCTGTTAATTCTGCGCATCCATGATTCCAGACTAAATTAGCCCCACCATTAAGAATTCTGCCCAATGCCCACATAAGAGAAAGTCTTTCCACTGTGGCCAGCTGAAACCCAAACTATTTCCAGATGTGTGTGAACTCCTGATATTCTTGGGCTTACTTTTTATTCTGATGTTTCCATCCCTGTTTCAGGTCATTTTATCTGATGCACATGAAGATCACTATCCAACAAGACATGAGCAGACGTCCACTGACACCTAGAGTGCCTCATATGCCGCCCCTTGCACACCCCCCACCTCTCCAGTGTTTTTCCTGTAATTCCTTCCAGGACAGATGTAAGGTCATTCTTTTGTTTCTCTCTTATATATGTCTTGTCCTTCCCTGACTCCAGTCCAGTGTATGAAAACTGCTTCACAGATTTTGCTAATCTCCAAGTGGTTCAGGGTGGGAGGGTTAATTGTGTTTGGAAGCAGCATCTCCACGTCATTTTTATATCTGTATCTAGTCCCTGTCACTTCTCTGGCCCCCACCTCATACTTCTTTCCCAGCCCACTCTAGGAACCTGGCCATGTCTTCGTGTCCTGGAACACGCCATGGGAATGCCTGCCATTGCTGCCCTTTGGCCCAGAATCCTCCTGCTCATATTTGCAGTCTGGTTCCTTATGGCCACTCAGATTTTACCTTCAGTGCTGCCCCTCTGAGAAGCATGCAATCTAGATAATTCTAGGTAATGACCTCCAATCTAGACAATCCCCTAGCTCTCTACCTTGCCTTGAGTCTCTAAGTGGGGCATTAAGAAGGTGGCCCAGATGGCCTTTCAGCCATGGAACTGCACTGCCATTGGAGTGGATGCCCTTAGGGTTGCACCTTCACGTCCCCTCTTTTCCTCTTTTGTTTTTCTTAATTAATTAATTAATTAAAATGCATTTCAAGTCATAGTACACATGTAGAGCTCAATTTTCCATCTTTCTGGTTGTGAACAATAGAGTCACACCATTTGGGTCTTCATACATGCTCCTAGGGTAGTGATGACCATCTCATTCAATCATTTTTGATACTCCCATTCCTCCTCCCCTCCCCCACCTTCCCCTTCCCCCATCCAAAGTTCCTCCATTTCTCCCATGCTCCCCACTCCCACCCCCTTATGTATCAGCATCCACTAATCAGAGAGAACTTTCGGCCTTTGGTTTTTTGGGATTGGCTTACTTCACTTAGCATGATGTTCTCCAGTTCCATTCATTTACCTGCAAAGGCCATAATTTTATTGATGAGTAATATTCCATTGTGTATATACCACAGTTTCTTTATCCATTCATCTATTGAAGGTTGGTTCCACAGTTTAGCAATTGTGAATTGTGCTGCTATAAACATTGAAGTGGCTGCATTACTGTAGTATGCTGTTTTTAAGTCTTTAGGGTATAGACCCAGGAGTGGGATAGCTGGGTCAAATGGTGGTTCCATTCCAAGTTTTCTAAGGAATCTCCATACTGCTTTCCAGATTGCTTGCACCAATTTGTGGTCCCACCAGCAATGTATGAGTGTGCCTTTTACACCACATCCTTGCCAGCACTTATTGTTGCTTGTATTTTAGATAGCTGCCATTCTGACTGGGGTGAGATAAAATCTTAGAGTAGTTTTAATCTGCATTTCTCTAATTGCTAGAGATGTTGAACATTTCTTCATATATTTGTTTATTGATTGTATATCTTCTTCTAAAAAGTTTCTGTTCAAATCCCAAAGTCATTTCTTGTAGAAATAGAAAAGGCAATCGTGAAATTTATTTATTTCAATCATGAAAAAATAAGAGACCCAGAATAGCCAAAGCAATCCTCAGTAAGAAGAGTGAAGCAGGAGGCATCACAATACCAGACCTTAAACTATACTACAGAGCTATAGTAACAAAAGTGGCATGGTACTGGCACAAAATAGACATGTGGACCAATGGTAGAGAATAGAAGACCCAGAGACAAATCACATAAATACAGTTATCTCATACTAGACAAAGGTGTCAAAAACATATGTTGGAGAAAAGATAGCCTCTTCAACAAGTAGTGCTGGGCAAACTGAAAATCCATACACAGCAAAATGAAACTAATTCCCTATCTTTCACCATGCGTAAAACTCAACTCAAAGTGGATCAAGGACCTAGGAATTAGACCAGAGATCCTGTGCTTAATAGAAGAAAAAGTAGGCCCAAATCTTCATTACGTCAGATTAGGCCCCAATTTCCATAACAGAACTCCTAAAGCGTAAGAAATAAAAGCAAGAATCAATAAATGGGATAAATTTGAACTAACAAGCTTCTTCTCAGCAAAAGAAACAATCAATGAGGTGAACAGAGAGCCTACATTCTGGGAGCAAATTTTTGCCACATGCGCATCAGATAGAGCACTGATCTCCAGAATATATAAAGAACTCAAAAAACTTAACACCCGTCCCCCCCAAAAACCCAAACAACCCAATAAATAAATGGGCTCTATTCCCTTTTTAACATTTTGTGGCGGTGGTGGGGGTTGTTTCTGTGTTTAATTTGGTCGGGGGAGGGGCAGGGTTTTGTGTGGTTATGCTTCCCATGGCTAGCATCTGCACCTGTTCTGTTTGTTGGACACACTCTAAGTCTATTGGAATAACTCTTAATCAAAACTTATCTTCCAATTCATGTGTTTAACAGGACTAAAATAGAAATTAAACAGGAAACAACAAGGAGCTAAAGTACCAGGATTTGAAAGCATGGGAAGAATGCATTTTCTGCTTCTGAGAAACATGCTGTCTGTTCTTCAGGAAAGATGAAGAGCATTTTTTTTTGACCCCTAAATGTGTTCTTTTGTAGTTCAGAATCCAAGGTCATCCAAGGTTTCCCAAGGAAAGACTAGATTGGAGCCAAAACTCTAGGTGTGCCGAGGAAGGAGCCGATTCTCCAGGAGCAAGGGAGACAGGGTGGTGGTTGTCATGGAGCTAGCCAAGCTCAGCTTGCATAAAGCCCCCTGGGGTGGCAGAACTGCAGATGGTAGGTGGTGGCACAGACCTCTGTAGAGACTGGACAAGAGGCACCCTAGACTCAGAGGTCAGTCAGGGCCCCTCACCTGGGTGGAGCCGAGGACAGCCATTGCCAGCAGTCGCTGCTTCCACGCAGACTTGCTGAACTGAGAGGCGAGTTAGGCAAGTGCTGTCCTGACTCCCAGGGCCTCCACAGACAGAAGGAGCGGCTGAGGGACCAAGGGAGAAATGGCAGAGAACGTGCCAGCCTTGGGGTTCTTTGCAGCCTTGGATAGGAGGACAGTGCTCAAGGAACCCACCCAGGGAAGGCGGGAGATGACCGCTGGCCTCGGTGAGCATCAAGCTGGGGCTAGACTGAATGCGATTCAGGAAAATAAAGATGGACAGTCTTTGCGTCCCATGCCAGCAGGGACTTCTGGGGACCAGGGATAAGTTCTGATCTTGCAGAACTTTCTGAGAGGAGGCAGGGCGGGGTGGAAGCACCCCACTAGGACAGCCAATACCCCAGAAGTGCTTGGCACCTCTGCCCAGCCCTCCCCCTACACTCTCCCCCCCAGCTGTCTGGCCACAACTCTCAGCAGAACAGCTAATGGAGAACCGATGGCCCCCGGCACTAGCTTCACACCTTCCTCACCTTGGAGTGGAATGCTAACTAACTGTGAAGGACTCCAACACTCATTTTGAAAAACCACTGCCACTTCTGTCTCAGGTGTACATATGGATTTCCTCCTCTCTTTTGTCCCAAATGTCATTTTCTGAAACTTTGGGGAAATATTTGTTTTGCTCTTATGTCATGCTTTGGATAAGAGGTGTTCCCCGGGCCCCTAAATCTCCTGTATTAATGCAGCAATATTCAGAGGGGTAGTGATTAGACTCTGAGAGCTGTCACCTGATCAGCCCATCCTGGCTGGAATGGACTGACTAGGTAGTGCCTGTGGGCAGGTGGGGCATGGCTGAGGAGGCAGTTGCTGCGGGCGTGCCTGGAGGGGCTCATCTCCCCTTTTGTCTCTCCCCTCACCTCCTCTCTGTTTCTCAGCTGCCAAGAGCAAAGCAGTTGTCCTCCACCACATCCTCTGGCCTGGATGTTCTGCCTCACCTTGGGCCCAGCCGAGGAAGTCTGCCCACCAAGGACTCATACCTCTGAAGCCAGGAGTCAAAACAAACTTTTCCTCCTTTAAGTTGTCCTTGTCAAGTATTTTGGTCACAGTGACAAAAAACTGAATAATACATATTGGAATTACTTTGGATTAGAAATATGAAGTCTCCTTTCTTCTCTTTCTCTCTTCTTTTTCAAAGAAACATCCTTTATCAGTCTCAAAACCCACATCAAGAGGAAAATACACAGTAAAAGCAAAACTCTGCCTTGGTCTAATTTGCCAAGCTCCATGCACAGAAACTTGAGGGTAAATGTGAAAATGTAACCAAGGGCTTAGAAAAAAAATTTTTTAAATAATGGTCTTTAGCATTTTGGATTTTTTTTGAGAACTGTCATTTCTATGCTTAAAAAAAAACCATATTTCTTTCTGGGAGAATAAGCTTAGGATGTGAGAAATTAAATTTTATAAATGTTTCTCATTTTCCCCAAGGAAAGGAGGAGGGAGACATGAAAGTTTTTGACATCGAATTGTAAAAAATAACTAGAAAAGTAAAATTATCAGAGGGAGACAGGAAATTTACAGTGGATTCATTTAACATGTGAATCATTTCAGAATAGAACAGGGATCAAAATAGCTGGAGCGGATGCCTGCTTGGGAGGTGGTAGACAGAGCCCTATGGCTCCCAAGCCCCATGGTATAGTCCACAAGGACCAGTGCTGGAGAAGCCAGGAGCTGGGTGCTGAATCCTGGCTCTGCCACTCACGGAGACCATAGATGATCCACCTCCTGCCTCTGTCGCTCAGTGTGCTCACAGGCACCCTTGTGGGGAGTGCTACATGTGTGTTTGAGAAACAGCAAATATAACCACGTACGAGGGTAGTTGAGGGGCAGTGTCTGCTCTCTAGAAGGGGTAGGTCGATCTCTGCTAAGCTCATTTTCTTCTCATGGGTTCTCTGATGAATGCCCAGCAATTCTAGCAAGCCATCATTTCTGTATTGCAGGATCCTTTGAAACAATCCTAGACTTGGGGCATACGTGGTCTATGACCTAGTTATCATGATTCACAAATTCTGGGACTTACTTTCTTCAGACTCTAAGAATCCAAGTTTTAGGGATTGGTTCAGGTCAGTATGGGTCACTCCATATGGGAGCCTCTCGGTTTGTCTGTTTTCCTAATGGCACTGAAGACCTGTGTGGCTGCAGGGAAGTGTTGGAGGTCAAAGCCCCGAGGGGAGAGTGCCTCACCTGCCAAGGCAGCACCGTGGGGAAGTGACGAGAGGCCCTCACTGTGCCACTTCTCTATCCCAAAACCCAGCCCCCTGCCACTGAAGGAGCTGGCACAGCCATGGAGGGCACTGGAGGGGGCCCAGGTGTGGGCATTTGGTGCCTGCCCACCTGGTTTGATCAGCTGAATTGCCTGCTCCCTTTGTAACTTTGGACCTGGTGTTGAACCCAGGAGCCCCTTTCCCGTCAGTGAAGCAGGACAGCAGACCCCCACGGCAGCCTACGTGGCGTCAGGGAGTTCACATCCAGGGCTTGACCTGGGCCTGGCTCCTCATCACACTCAGTCAGCAGCTGTCATTGTTACAACTCCCAGGACAAGGAGCCGCCGTGCACAGGGGACTTGAGCATGCAGCTCCTTGAAGACTTGGCCCTTTGCTTGCTCCAGTGGGAGGAGAGGAGCAGCCCTTGCTCCCACTAGTCTGGGCTCCCAGGAGGACCTGGCTACATACTCCTGGCCTCCCATCCTGCCCAGACTCCTCCCAAGGCACAGTTGGGGACCAGGTTATGGGGTGACAGCCACTGGTCCATGGTGGCTGGTGGGGTTGCAGATCTAGTAAAGGCCTAAACGTGCAGCGGTGAGGCCTCTCTGTCCCTTCCCCTGCATCAGTGTGTGGCAGCCACCCTGGATGAGTGCCTACTCTACAGACCCCAGTGTCCTTGTGGATGGAGGTGGCCGGGACCAGGGCAGCCTGCTTGCTGCTCACAAGGCCAGGCCCTCCCACCAACCCTGACAATTAGGAGAAATGTTGTCTGACCCCTGCCTTAGTTTCTTAAAGATTCTAAATTTAGCTCCATGTTACCCTTTTGCACCCCATAGAATGTTCTCTAAGGAGTCTAGTTCAAGAGGCCTGCGGTGGGGCTTAAGGTTCTGGATTTTTATAAAGTATCACGGGGCATGCTGATGCACAGCCACCCCCTCCAAACCACTGCTCCAGACCTTCTTTCACAGAGGCATCCGAGTACCCTCAGCTGCCATTTGAGACTCAATTCCTTACTTATGCGATGAAGGCTCGAGCTTTCCTTAGAGTGTTTTCAAATTTTACAATCATTCTAAAATCGCATGTTATGTATTGAGCAGTAAAGAATCTTTTAAAAAGAAACTTCCCAATGAGGCAGGTAGTCCACACTTGTCTGTCTTCTCTGATTCCTAGATGTGACGGCACAGGCACAGGCATTGCCAAGGTGTCGACAGTGAGGATGAGGGCGGGGGCGGGGAGGAGTGGTAAGAGCAGCAGGGGACTTCCAGCCCAGTTTTGGGAGATGGAATGAACAAGTGGAGGAAGAAGCCTCTGAGCCTCCATGGGGCACTGAGGGGAAGTGAGGACCTTCAGCCCTAGACACCCAGTGGGTCAGCATAAAGGGGCCACGGGGCAGTGTGAGGCCACAGATGGAAGATGGAGAGACTTGGAGAAAGATTTTACACACCATGCCTCCGATCCAGCCAGCCTTCCTTCCCCTGGGGTCCATGTTTGCTTGCACAATCATTGACCTGTGGTATTTCCAAGCATGGCAGCAGGTCATGAGAGTGAAAACAAGAAAACAAACCTCAGAGCCCTCCATCACCTGCTGTGAATCTACACCCAGAACAGCATCTGTTCTAAGAGAAGAGTCAGCCACACACTGGTATGGGGCTCTCCCCACAGAAATGTTGCACATACACTCACCAACTGAGTGTGGAACCTCCCCCTCATCTTTTTAAACATGAATGAAAGCAGTAAATATTTGAAAAAGTGTCTAACACAGAGGAGAGGAGCAGAAAGAAACCAAAGAAAAAGAAGAAATCTAGAGCAAAGAGAGAAGACATAACAGCAGAATAAAATGTAAGGAGAAAAGACCTTATCATTAATATAGGTGTAAATATTGTAACTAGCAAACAAGAACAGGATGCTATGAGAAAGGGACAGAGAAAAACCCCTTAGAAATTAAAAATATGAAAATAATAAAATTTTATTAGACAAGATGGAAGCTAAATTTGAGAAAATCTAACAAAATAATAAAGTGATAGAGGAAAGGGAAGAAAAGATTAAAATCAGAATTAGAAGAGCAGTATTATTAACTACAAGGAGTTTCAGAGAAAGTATATGAAAATAGAAAAATGAAAGGGAGAAAATTTCCAAAGAAGTGACACAATGAATTTCTCAGAATGAAAGGAATTGTGTATATAGTTTGACAGGGGATATAGTACTGAGATCTCTGCACAAGAGAAGAAAATGACCCATACCAAAGAATGCAATGGTAGGATTACAAAATGAAACAAAAAGATGATTGTAAAAGTTCCCAGAGAGAGGCAATACTTCAAATAAAAGTGATCAGAAATAAGAAAGGCATCAGGGCTCTTATCAGCAATGCCAGATGCCAGAGGATAGCAGAGCAATGACTTCAAAATCCTCAGGAAAATAATATTTATTCAAGTTCTGTATCCAGCTAAACTATCTATAGGTATGTGTGTAGAATAAAGACATTTTCAGACCTGAAATGTCTCAAAAGCTTTAACTTCTCTGTTCTTAGGGAAGTACTAGAGGAAATTATTCAGCAAAATGAGGAAATAAACTAAAAAGAGGCAAATGCAAGGTCCAGGAAACAAAGGATCCTATTCAGGAAGCAAATGCCAAGAACCCAGGAGGACCATTCTAGACCAGGATCAGAAACTACCCACTTAGTTGAGAGGGACAGACTGGAGGGCTGAGGCATGAAAATAGAGTTTCTAGAATGTCTGTGATATACATGGACATTTTGAAAATTTATTATCAGCTATTTAGTACTAGAACATTCGGAAAAGATTAATCCATACAGAAAAAAACCTAAGCAAATGAGAAAACAATAACAGAAATGATTAAGAAAAACAAAGTTGTATAAGAAGGAAAATGTTCAATACATACTCATAATAATACATATGTCAACCAGTGAGTTAATAAAAAATTGGGTTGTACTTGTATTGGTAGGATAGAACAAGGGGAGGGATATTGGTGTAAGAATGCTGAGACTCAGCTACCCCAGTAGGCCACGAGTGGACAACATCAAAAGCAAAGGAATTTAGAAGTAGTGTCATTATTTTTTAATCTGAGGGAATTATTTTTAAAAAATCGGCAAAAGTGTTCTCAGGATACCACTGGAAGGCAGTCAGGAGCCTTGAGGGGGTGGGATAATGACCCTCCACTCTCCACCAGAAGCTTCTTAATGTTTTGGATGTTTTGAACCTTTTCTATCTATTATTTTGACTAAACCAATATAAAATTGAAATATGATTTAGAGGGGATATTTTCTGGAGTTCCTGCATCCCCTTGAGGTTTGCTCTAGGTAGGGAAACCCATCTACATGCTCAGGCCTCACCTGCTGCAGGTGAGCCACACAGCCAGGTAGAGGAAGCCAAATGTTCTGGCTTTCAGAAGGGCTGAGTCACAGCCTGGGCCTGACGTGGCAGCTAGATGGGTGCTTGGGGTGGAGGAGTGGACTTCTTTCCAATCATTGTTCAGTTTCAACACCAAGCTAACTGGGTGCTGTTCTCTCTCAGCTTTCAAAACATGGGAAGATGTTGAATTAATGGGTGCTGTTGAGACGCTCAGGGGTCAAGGAGGTCCCCTGTGAGAAGAGTCCAATCGTCCCACACACTGACACTTGAAATCTGCCCAAAGCAACATCTGCCTCACCTGATTACAAAAGTGCAGGGTTTGGATTTGCATCTCCCCAGGGCCCTGCACCTCCCTAGGTCACTCAGGTGCCACCCAAACTGCACAGATTGGCACCAGCATGGGAGTAACAAAACAGGTTCCTCCTAGAAAGCCATCTCCCTGTCACTGGCCCCAGAGTGCCCTCCAGCCTACTCAGTTAATGAGAACGCTGCTTGGCTGTCCTCATCTAGTGCTCAAGGCGGGGACAATCTCAGTGACACCCACACCATGGTGGAAATACAGAAAGGAGAATCTGAGCAGGAGCAGCCAGACCCGTTGGGGAAGGCAAAGGGGAGCAAGGAGAAAGCACCTCCCAGGCAGCCCCTGAGCAAGGGCTCCGCCACACCTACCGTGAGCATCCAACCAGGGGAAGGAGGCTTTGTTGGGGCCGAAACTCAAGTGGGGCTCGGCTTCCCATCTCCATTTTCAGAAGGGCAGTGACAGTCACACTCCTGCTGTTTTTTGGGGACGTGTCTTGAAGGTTGAATGATGTGGATTGAGAGGGTGAGGTGAGAGGCCATTCCAGGTAGAGGGAGTGGCGTGAAATTCCAGGAGGGTGGGACAGCAGGGCAGTGTTTAGGAAGGCACAGGTGGCCGCAAGCCCGAGATGAGAATTGGTCAGAACTGGTATTGGAGTCAGGTTCAGGGCCCTTTGAACACCAGCCTGAGGAATCTGGGCTTGGTTCAATGGATGCAGGATGCAGCATCGGGGTGGCTGCAGACATGTCTGTAGACAGTGGTGCTGAGCGTTTCACTTGCCTTGTTTAACCACTGCATTAACTCCATGGAGCCTGGCTTATTGTCACCACTGTGCAAACAGAGAACTTGGAACTTGTCCAAGCCCCAGAGGTCAGTTCAATCCTGCAACTTCCCAACTTCCAAGTCAGAGCATTTCCTCTGTGGGGCTGGAGTGTCCCACCCAGAGTGCATGATGGGAAGATGGTAGAGCAGGTGGGACTATGGACAGGTGGAGGCAGGGGCAGGGGCAGGGGTGTGGCCCAGCTCACCCTCATCTCCTGTCACTACCTCCCGGCACCTTTACTGAACCACTCTTGGTTTCCAAACGTGTCGAGCTCTCTCTCGACCCTTTTGATTGCTTTATACTGACCTGTCCCTCCACCCAGAACAGTGTTGCCCTTCCACTTGGCTAAGCAGTTGTCCCATAGACTACAAGGTGGACGCCACTGTCTCTAGAAAGGTTTCCATTGCCCTCCTCTGCTGAGTTAGGGCCCTTCTGCTCCTGGGCTCCCCTATGGCTTGTGGGCCACATGCCCCGGGGCCTCTGCTGTCTGAGCTGCCACCTGGCTCCCTGGCAGCGAGTGCCTTTCAGGAAGGGGTTCACCTGACCCATGCCCGTGGGGTCTGGGCCAGTGTGGGTGCTCAGTGAACCCTGCGGAAGGAACTGAGCAGATGCTATGGCTGGAGGAGGCAGAGGTGAGGAACACAGGCCACCTGCAGAGGCTCTGAAGCCAGGCGAGGAGGTCTGAATTTAGGGGCACCTTGTGGGGAAGGAGGAGTAAGGGCACATGAGACCACAGAGCCTTGGAGGGTGAGCAACAGGGCCAGCAGGAAGCAGGAAGTGGGAGCAGCCAGGTTGAGCAGAGGTGGCCTTCAGGGTTACTGCTGGTAAAGAGCTGCCTGACCACGCCCACACTGCACCCAGGCCTCAGCCCCACCTCCATGTGGCCACACTCTCTACAAGTCCACTAGGCCTTTGCCACCCTTCCTCCTCTTTGTCTCTACCCGGGGTCCCCCGCTGAGAAGCAATGTCAGCGAGGGCGGGATGCTATCTGCCTGATGTGTTCCCTCCTGGACAGAACCTAGACCAGTGCCAGGCACACAGGAGTGCTCAGTGCATGCTTGTTTAATGAATGTGTGGGTGATGAATGGACAAACTTGTGCAAGTCATAGACTGCCGCTTGTGCCCACTGCAGACAGTAGAGGGCGCCTGGGCCCAGGCCAGGTTGGGACCCAGCACCCCACGCCACACGTGCGAGGTCTGAAAGCTCCTGGGCTCGCTTGTCCTACCGAGTATCCCCACAAAGTGCAGTCGCGGGCTCACTTTGATTATAGACAGTGTGATTACGAGTGAGGTCTGGGCGAGACCGCCGAGTCCTGGCTTCTGATATCCACGAGCACACGGCTTTGGGCAAGTTCTCCAACCTCCTGGGTTGGAGAAACCTCCAGTTTCCTCATCTGCAGAATGGGCAGACTACCAGAATCAGGCCCATGGGATCATCGTGTGTTGTTTAGACGGCCCAAGACACCGCACAGGCCCTGGCAGGAAGCAAGCCTCTGGAGACCGGGGAGGGGCCTGGCCCCTGTTCATCCAGTAGCACCTGGACTTGTCTTCAGGGCTGTGAGAGGTCAGGAGGGGTGAACTGGACGTTCCTGCCCTCGCAGAGAGGACAGCAAGGAGGCAGCAAGGGCGCAGCCGGACTGCAGGCCGCAGAGCCGTTGTGCCTCAGTAACACCTACCCAGGTGCCCACTGTGGTCTGTTGGGTTGGATATGAGGTGTCTCCCCAAACTCCTGTGTTGATGCAGGAAGGCTCAGAGGAGAAAAGACGGGGTTCTGAGACCCGTAGCCCAATCAGTCCATTTTAGTTTGAATGGACAGACTGAGTGGTAACTGCAGCCAGGCAGGGTGTGACTGGAAGGCTGCATCTTTCTGTGGCTCTTTCCTTCCCTCTCTGTCCCTCACTCCCTTTGCTTCCTGACCCCACCATGAGCTGAGCAGCTCCCCTCTGCCACTGCCCTTCAGCCTTGGTGCTCCACCTCACGTCGAGCCCAAAGTGACGGAACTGGCTGATCTGGACTGAAAGTCCGAAGCCAGAGCCAAAGTCAACCGTTCCTCCTCTCAGCTGTTCTTGTCTTGAGGTCATAGAGACACAGAGTGACTGACACATGGTATCAGGTCACTAACTGTGGGGGACATATGCAAGGGCATGCCACAAAATGGCGCCGAGCTACCAGCTCAGGCCTGACCACGCTGCCCCGGGAGAGCCATCACCTTGCCCTTATTGGATGACCTCAGCTTCCGTGTTCGTGGACAAGACATGGACAATGAATACTCTCCTACCTGAGTGCCTCTGTACATCCCGCTTCCGCATTCTTAGCTCAGTGACAGGACACCTACCCCCTCCTCTATATAAGCCTGTCTCTCCCCTCAATAAATCAGTTCCTGCTTAAGACAGAAGTCTCCGGCTCAGGTGTGGTAATCGCGTGCTGGACGACTTTACCATTCTCAGCCGTTGTGTCGGGGACTCCCGGGGATCCCCTCCTCCCTGCTGGCCGAGGGGGGAGACTGATACCTGGCTGGGAGGACCCTGACAACTAACCACTCTGGACAGGTTTCCCTACAAGTCTCCATCTTCTAGGGTTGATGCTAGGACTCCCTCCCAGGCAGAGGTGAGAGTTAGCTGAGACGGAATGGATAAAGGCCAGACAAATCAAAGATGGGGTGGACTGAGCTCCCATCTTGGCAGGTGCCTGGTTCCTCTCACCATGGCACAGATACCCTGCCTGGGTGGTGGGGACCACAGGAGATGGTCAGCAGCCAGGAAGCAGCAGGGCTCAGGAAACTATTTCCAAGAGCAAGCGGCCAGTGCTGGGGTGCAAGGCCAGGCTCAGTGGCCCAAGGCGGAGGGTGCAGGCTTCCTTGGCAGTTGTGCAACCCACCCCCAGAGTCACCTCCTTTCAGCCCCGATGCAAGGCCACCTACTCAAAGGGCAGCAAGCTAATCGTTTCCCTTGAGGCTGCCTCACAGGTAACACAGCAAAGTTCAGACAAGCTTCAAAGACTTTCTTTAAAATTCCAGCTGACGTGACTTCAAGAGCTATTAAATCTATCTCTGTTTCCCTCCCACCTTCCTTGCTTGCAGATGGAGATAGCAGCTGAACTGACCAAGGGGCTGGAGTGCTCCTGCCCCGGGGTGTGTTGACACAGCATTAGCCAGCAAATCGGAGGCTCAGGCAGGCCTCCTTGGATCCACAGCAAGCTGGAGGTCAGGAGAGGTGACTCGCCCAAGTCTGAGTACTCCCAGCACTCGGTGGCCTGAGCTTTGACCATGAACATCACAGCAGGTAAGCATAGGGGCCTTCTGTGTTCTCAGAAGTGGAGAAGCTTTAGCAAGATCATAGGCCAGGCCACGTATAGTGGCACATGCCTATAATTCCAGTGACTTGGGAGGCCAAGACAAGAGGATTGCAAGTTCAAGGTCAGCCTCAGCAACTTAGTGAGACCCTGACTCAAAATAAAGAATAAAAAGGACTGGGGATGTAGGTCAGTGGTAAAGTGCCCCTGGATTCAGTCCTATTAGTCAGGGTCTTCATAATTCCAAGGTCAAGGGAAATGAGTGTATTCCCCCCTCATTGAGAGGGCAGCTCATGGTTGCAGACCCTGAGGTCTCACCTTTGTATCTGACCTAGGTCCTGATCAAGAAGGACAGGTGAATGAGGACATGATTAGGAGGCAGAACAAAGCAAGTCTGTGAGAAGAGCCTCCTCTGGGGACAACTGAGGGGGAGCAGCCAACTCTGGTGGCTGACAGGAGAGGAGCCATCTCCAGAGGAGCCCCAAGGAGTCTGATAAGAATGCAGATTTCTGGGAACCATCCCTAAAGTTTCAGACTCAGGCCTGGAGTGGGGTGAGAAGTCCTTGATTTCAAGGTGAGGTCCTTGGCTTAACTGTTCTGTGAGATGGCGTGTAAGGGAGGCAAGAAGCACACAGGAGCGACTGGTCGCAGGGGCCTGGTATGTCAACCCCCGGGAAGTCTAGACCTTGTCTCAGGGAGGCAGTGATGCATATAGACTGAATGTGGACAGGAGACATTGCTACTGTTTTTACAAAACTGCTTCTGCGTGTTGATTAAAGCCAAGGTTGGAGGTGCACGGGGAAAGGAAAGCGTTTGCAATCACATGTCTTCTGGACTTCAAAGATCTGACTCAGCAGGGATGGGGCCCGGCGGGGAGGGAATCTGCCCACTCTAGAAAGTTCCCTGGCTGGTGGGGAAGCTGTGTGGGCCCAGGGAGCAGCCTGAAGGCCCCAGCACCAGGGCCACATCCTACTGCAGCTGGGAGGGCTCTTTGAGACATGAGCCCACATGCCCAGCAGGTGGCAGCACTTTGGCCTAGGAGAGCATTGGTTTCCTGCTATTAGGGAGCAAGCCTGCAGGACTCACTGCCCCCCAAAGAGGAGAGGCAGAACGTGGTACCTCTCAAAAGGAGTCTGGACTCTGAAGTGGCATTAGGGATGCAAGCTGGGTCCTCTCATTCCATTTCCTTCCAAAGGAAATTCTTCGTGTGACGGTTCCCTGCCCATCAAACGGCATCCCTCCAGCCACAGAAGGCACCTGGGTCAAGCCAAAAATGAGATGCTTCATCTCCAAGAGGAAGGGCGTGACTGCCAAGGTCGGTCTGAGAAGGCTGTTGTGCAGCTGGGGCTTGAAACCACTTTCGTGGGGATGAACACGTTTCTAGTATTCTTAATAAAAGTCCAAAGTTCTCTTCCTGGGTTCGAACGAGGTCTGGACTGTTCTAAGCCGAAAAGCTCACAGAAGACAAGGGCCTCACATCTTCATCCACGTGAGACAAACGAGACCCAACAGGATGGCTTCGCCTGGCTTTCTATCCAGGGCTCTAACCGCTGGGCTGCCTGCCTAGCTCCCCATCAAGTCAGGGCTTTGCCCCAGTTCAGAGCAGTCACTGGCTTGGAAGTCAGTAAGCCCCGTTTCCACTGCTACCCTGCTGCCCACACTGGGGTAAGCATTAACCTCCCTGAGTCTGAGCCCTCCATCTGTAAGGTAGAAGTTAGCCATGCTTATTCCCAGGCTGTGCTACTTGAATGAAATGAAACGATGGCCAACATCAATTCTGCAGCAGCTCCTGTTCCAAGGATCTGCTACACATCCTCTTTTAAGCCTTAGAGAATCCCCACTAAAGAGGTGTCGCCATTAATCCCACTGTACAGGCAGGAAAACAGGCTCAGAGAAGCCTAGCAGCCCATTTCAATTCCCACAGGGAGCAGGTGGGAAGGCGGGGATGGTGTGGGGCCCTCCCGCTGGAGTTCTCTCTTCCAGGACATGACCACACAATGTCACCCCTTTTTAATCTCATCAGAAACGCTTCAGGTCTGAGAACCTTTCTATTTTGCAGATCAACAATAATGGCTGCTGAAACCATCATATTGTAGTGCCAGGTCTGTATTTTATCATGAGCCAGAAGGAGTTACCACCCTCAGGCAAACCGAGAATCCATACAAGGGTTGATCACAAACTGAACCACCTTCATCTGTTCCCCAAAAGAGGAATTTATGGGTTACTTTCTCTTTATGGAGAAAAAAAAATGAGAATGAGTGACAATAACAGAACAGGTATGAAGTGGAGGACGCTGTTCTAGAGGTGGAATCACAGTGACAGAGGATTCAGGGAACTATCACTAAGAATGTGGCTGCTCAAAATTTCTTGACTATTGAAAATACATATTTAGGGGCTGGGATTGTAGCTCAGTGGTAGAGCGCTTGCCTCGCATGTGTGAGGCCCTGGGTTCGATCCTCAGCACCACATACAAAGCAATAAAATAAAGACATTGTGTCCATCTACAACTAAAATAAAAAATTTAAAAAAAGAAAATACATATTTAAAAATGCATGAATAATAGTGACAAAGCAGAATTAATAACACTGGAAAGTACTGAAATAGATATTTCAAAGAGTTTGGTTTTTCAAGAAACAAAACTGGAGGTAATCCTTTGTAAATCTTATGTAAAGAAAAGAGAAAAATCACATCACATTAAATCAAGGAAAAATATCCAAAAATAGAAATAGAAATTAAAATAGAAATAGATGTTAAAATCCACATAGCTGTATGCTGACACATTTGAAAATTTTAGTGAAATATGTGACTCTATTGAAAAGATATAAAATAAGAAAATTGACTCAAAAAAAGGAAAAAAAAAGATTGTTAATTAAGGAAAAAAAAAACTGATAAAGATCTTCAAAGAGCTTTTTCCCAAAGAACTACAGGCTGAGACGGTTTTACGAGGGAGATCTTTTGGTGATCCAAATATGGGTTAAACATTAAAAACTCTATACAAATCTCATCTATCTGTAAGCACATGAATCTAAATAAGATATTAATGAGCCAAATTTGACAACATATAAAAAGAAGAGTCAGGCTGAGGATGTAGCTTGGAAGCTTGCCTAGCAGGTGCTGGGTCCTGGGTTTGATCTCTAGCACCACAAAGAAAATAAAAGGAGTCTATCATGACCAGGAAGATGTGTTCCAGGAGGGTGAGAACAGTGTCATAAAAGATACTTTGATGATGTAACATCCCAAAATTAGTTGCCAGATAGCAAAAAACTATTAATAGTTTAATAAATATCAGAAGACATTTTACTCATTGCTGATGGTCTATAAGAACTAAGATGAGACAGATAATTCCTTGTCAAAAGAACGGTCAATTTCAAATAAAAATGGTCACAGTGATGAAACACAATAGGTACTGCCAATAAATCAGGAAAAATGCCAACAACGCTAATCATAATTGATAGTTTCCTAAGCAATGTGATGAGACCTGCGTTATTGGTAAAAAGAAATGAGATGTGTGACTACAGAAAAGAGGAGGAAATGACCACTCTTTGAAGATGCTGTCAACAATCATTCATTTGACTTGTCTAGGAAGCAAACAAAAGCTATTAGAAAGCACAGAAAATTCTAGATTCATATATGTCATTGGTGGGATTCCCATAGTTTGTTAATAACCAGTTAGAAAAAAATGATGAAAAAGGAAATTCCAACAGCAGCAACAAAATAGAGGGCATCTGAAGAGAATCACAGTTTCTATTTTCTTAGTCAAAAACTCAGTAGCAGCCAGGCACCAGGGTGCACACCTATAATCCCAGTGACTTGGGAGGCTGAGGCAGGAGGATTGCAAGTTTGAGGCCAGCCTCAGCAACTTAGTCAAAGGCCATAAGTAACTTAATGAGACCTTGTTTCAATAAAAAAATTTTTTCAAAGGGCTGAGGATGTAGCTCAGTGGTTAAACACCCCTGGGTTCCATCTCTAGTACTGCAAAAAATAAAAAATACAGCAGCAGCAATAACAGAAATTGAGTTATACAAAGAAGGAGATATGACATGTCTCTCAAGGGGAACAGGTCATGAAAAGCAATCTCAAGGCCATGTGTGGTGGCACACCTGGAATCTCAGTGGCTCGGGAGGCTGAGGCAGGAGGATTGTGAGTTCAAAGCCAGCCTCAGCCAAAGTGAGGCACTAAGCAACTCAGTGAGACTCTGTCTCTAAATAAAATACAAAATAGGGCTGGGGATGTGGCTCAGTGGTCAAGTGCCCTGAGTTCAATTCCTGGTACCCATCGCCGGACACAACACACACACAAGAAGCAACCTCAATTGTGTTCCAACCAATGTCTCAGTTTAACACGGTTTCCCCATCAGACATTCAACAACAGTGTTGTTTGTGATGGAAAATCATCCTAAGTCCCCACAGGAGACTAAACAAGTTAAAGTTTAGTACAGCTCTGAAAGTGGAGACACACAGAATAAACTCACGGTAACTAAAACGCTCCAGCATGGACACAAGAATGGGAAGCTCACAGGAGAAAGTGGACGGTACCGAAGCAGAAACTTGTGGGTACGTACCAATTTAATGTGTGGTTAAGGAGGCCTCAAAAACCCACAGGAGAAGGTTATTTGGTCTAATGGAAAGTTTGGGGGGAAAGTGGTAAGAGAAGTGGAAGGAAACACAAGTTTAAATGTTTATGTTACATCATATGCTAAAGTCAGTCAAATGATTATATGAATCAAATGTAAAAACTGACGCCATAAACAACCCATGAATAAATACAGATGAAGAGTTTTTGAATCTCTGCATGGGGAAGAAATTTCTAAGCTAAAAACCAATGAAAGAAATTTCAAAGGAGAAAAGACTTCATTACACAAAACACTTTAAAATCCATATGTTGAGGGGCTGGGGTTATGGCGAGTGGTAGCGTGCTCGCCTAGCACACGGGAGGCACTGGGTTCGATCCTCAGCACCACATAAAAATAAAATAAAGATAAAAAAATCCATATGTTGAAATTAAAAGGAGAAATAAAAGTAAAAAAACAAATCAGAGAAATATTTGCCACACCTATATCAAAAAAATTGTTAATATCCAATAGATGCATAAGCAAAGCACATGAGTAGTCAGGTCATTTAAAGAAATATTTTTTAATTAATTCATTAATTTTACAGTGAAATGCATATTGTATAAAAATGGAGTACAGCTTCTCATTCCTTTGGCTGTACGTGGTTCAGATTCACTCCTGTAGTGTGATCATACATGTATATAGGGTAATAATGTCTGTCTCATTCAACTTTCCTTCCCATCCCCATGGCCCCACCCCACCCCTCAATCCCCTCTACACAAACCAGTTTCTTCATTCTTCCCTATCCCCCTGTCCCATTATGGATCAACATCATGTTTATCAGAGAAAACATTTGGCTTTTGCTTTTGGGGACTGGCTTATTTCACTTGGCACGATATTCTCTAGTTCCATCGATTTACTTGCAAATGCCATAATTTCATTCTTCTTTAAGGCTGAGTAATATTCTATTGTGTGTATGTACCATATTTTCTTTATCCATTTATCTGTTGAAGGGCATCTAGGTTGGTTTCATAGTTTAGCTATTGTGAATTGAGCTGCTATGAACATTGATGTGGCTGTGTCACTGTAGTATGCTGTTTTTAAGTCCTTTGGGTGTAAACCAAGAAGTAGGATAGCCAGGTCAAATGGTGGATCCATTCCAAGTTTTCTGAGGTATCTCCATACTGCTTTCCATAGTGGTTGTACCAACTTGCAGTCCCACCAACAGTGTATGAGTGTATCTTTTTCCCCACATCCTCACCAACACTTATTATTGCTTGTACTCTTGGTAATTGCCATTCTGACTAGGGTGAGATGAAATCTTAGAGTAGTTTTGATTTGCATTTCTCTAATTGCTAGAGATGATGAACATTTTTTCATGTTTGTTGATCAATTTTATTTCTTCTTCTGAGAAGTGTCTGTTCAGCTCCTTAGCCCTTTTATTGATTGGGTGTTTGTTTGTTTGTTTTTTGGTGTTAACTTTTTTGAGTTCTTTGTATATCCTGGAGATGAGTGCTCTGTCTGAAGTGTGTGTGGTAGAGATTTCCTCCCATTCTGTGGGCTCTCCCTTTATGTTACTGATTGTTTCCTTTGCTGAGAAGAAGCTTTTTAGTTTGAATCCATCCCATTTATTGATTCTTGATTTTACTTCTTACGCTTTAGGATTCTTGTTCAGGAAGTCAGGTCCTAAGCCAACATGATGAAGATTCAGGCCTACTTTTTCTTCTATTAGGCACAGGGTCTCTGTTCTAGTCTCTAAGTCTTTGATCCACTTTGAGTTGATTTTTGTGCAGAGTGAGAGATAGAGGTTTAATTTCATTTTGCTACATATGGATTTCTAGTTCTCCCTGCACCATTTGTTGTAGAGGCTCTTTTCTCCAATATATGTTTTTGGCGCCTTTGTCTAGTATGAGATAATCATATTTATGTGGGTTTGTTTCTATGTCTTCTATTTTGTACCATTGATTTACATGTCTATTTTGTTCCCAATACCATGCCATTTTTGTTACTATTGCTCTGTAGTATAGTTTAAGGTCTGGTATTGTGATGCCTCCTGCTTCACTCTTCTTGTTAAGGACTGCCTTGGCTATTCTGGGTCTCTTTTTTCCAAATGAATTTCATGATTGCTTTTTCTAGTTCTATGAAGAATATCTTTGGGATTTTTATAGGAATTGCATTAAATCTGTATAACAGATGGATGGCCATTTTGACTATATTAATTCTGCTATCCAAGAGCATGGGAGATCTTTCCATCTTCTGAGGTCTTAGAAGAAATATTTTTAAACCAATTGTGTTAGTTGGTTTGTCATTGCTATAACAAAATACCTCAGAAAATTCACTTAGAGGAGGAAAGATTTATTTTAGATCATGGTTTCAGTCCAAGGTCAGCAGGCCCCATTGCTTTGGGCCTGAGGTGATGCAGAGCATCAGGTGGTGGAAGTGTGTGGCAGAGGAGGTTGCTCGCCTCAGGAAAGCCAGAAAGCAGAGGGGTGGGGGAGACAAAATAGAGTCCCCAAGGGCACCCATCCCAGGCACCCACTGCCTTTGACTAGATTCCACCTCTAAGTTTCTATTACCTCCCAGTAGCCCATCAAAATTTGAACTCATCAGTGGAATTAATCCCCTGATGAGGTCCAAGCCCTCATGAGTCACCTTCCCAAAGCCTCACCTCTGAACACTGTGACCTGGAGAGCGAGCCGTCAACACGGAGCCCACACACAGCACTAAGGATTTATTGCTGTGGACCTAACGATGCTGCCCGCCCCAGAAGAGATCTGCCTCCTAATCCCTGGAACCTGTGGATTTTAAATTAGACAGCAAAAGGAATTCTGTAGTGAAGGCTCTGGAGATGGGAAAATGTTGGGTACCCAAGTGGAGCCGAAATGCAACCTAAGATGTTCTTATAAATGTATTTAAGGCTTGTATGCTTATCTTCATTTTCTTCTCTAGACAAGAAGAGAAAGGCAGAGGGGATATGACAGCAGATGGAAGAAGAAAGGACAGTGTGAACCTCAGACAGAGGTACCAAGAGTGTCAGCAGCCCAGAAGCTGGAAGAGGCAAAGGTCGATTGTCTCCTAGAGCCTCCGGAGGGAGCAAGGCCTGGCAGACACCTTGATTTCTGCCCAGAAACTGATTTTGAACTTCTGGCCTCCAGAAATTTGAGAGATTCATTTTCTGTCCCTGTGTGGTCATTTGTTAGAGCACCAACAGGAAATGAAATAAGGAACTCCAATCTTGCTGAGAAGCAAAGAAATACAAAATAGTATCATATTGAGGTTTTTAAAATTATTATTATTGCCTATTAAATACAAAGAGTTATTTAAATGCTATGGATGATAGGTGTGGGGAGCTGTGTGCTCTTTCCCTGGAGGGATGGAAATTGAGGCAACCTCCTAGGGAAAGATTTGATAATATGTATAAAAGCCTTAAGTAAGTGTATATTCTTTGACCTGTTATTTCCATTTCTTGGACAATGAACCATGTGAACAATTAAAAATTTAAATAATGATTTATGTTGAAGACTGTTCATCTCAAATTGGCCAGTTGTAGTGTTTCAATAATAAACACTGGAAACAATCCAAATGTCCATAAAAATGAACAATTGAACAAATTACAGTACCCCATATAATAGGATGTTATATAATTGTTAACATTATCATGGTATATAATTATAATCAACATACAAAAAGTTACAAATGGTATTAATCAAATTGTGTCTGTATATATGTGTGAGATCATATAAAAAATAACAAAAACAAATTTTAAGAACTGTTAAGATGATCACCCAGAGATGAGGAGATCTAGGAATTTTAATGTTTTCACTTTTCAAGTTCTTCCGTATTTTGTACTATAGGTGTGGATTCATCCTAGTCATAAAAATAAAATGGTGGTGGAATTTCAGGTATTTTATTTCCTTTTTATAACATATATATATATATTTTGTATTGGGAATTGAACCCATCAACTAAATGGTTGTGCTAACCACTGAGCCACATCCCCAGCTCTTTTTCATATTTTATTTTGAGACAAGGTCTCCCTGAGTTGTTTAGGGCCTTGCTAAGATACTGAGGCTGGCTTTGAACTTTTGATCCTCCTGTCTCAGCCTCCTGAGCTGCTGGGATTACAGGCATGTGCCACCAGGCCTAGCCCTTTTTATAATTTCTAAATGTTCTGAAGAGCGCAAACTCTTCTACACAGGGACAATACAGACTCGAGTTGAGTATGAAGTCCACGCAGTGGCTTTGACCTTCTCCAGTGGCTCTGACCTTCTCCTTGCCTTTCTTGCCTGGCACTGCGTACGAATGGACATCCCCGAGCACATGTGACCATTCCTGGCCCCACGTTATTCCCCTGTCCCTCTCCTCATAGGTCTGCCTATGACTATCATAAGTTCCTTTATCTTCATCTTTGCAAGAGAAATAACTAATTAATATATTTTTTAAAAAATATCCTTTGGAAGCACAAAGGGTCACATAAGTGTTCACCCTCCACCTGTCTTACGATGTGTCTGAGCAGGTTCTGACTCCAGCCAGGGCCACCCTGCTTCTGGAGGCCTCTTCTGAGTTCCTTCTTCCCACTTCCTGCAGCCTTCCTGTTTCAAAGCAGCTGCCTGCACTGAGGAACAGCTTTTCTCTTTAAAAAAATTTTATTTGAAGCTTAGCTGTCTCTGTTTTTTGTAGGTAAATGACAAACATGATTAAAATAAAATAGAGAAGGTGAAATTCTGACTCTCAGTGAAGTAACTGTGGCTCTCACCTGGCTGGAACATTGTAAATCCCCAAAGAGATGGATGAAAAATTTCCACTTGATGTTCCTGCCTGGATCAAAAGCCCAATATCCACCTTCCAAGAGCATGAAATCAACAAACAACAACAAAAAGCATTCACTGGGTTGCTCACACACCCTCCTCGCCAGAGCCAAGACCGTCTGGAAAATCCAATCTGACGGGAGGAGAGAGCCTGCAGGGACCAGGGACCTTTCAGTGTGAGGCTTCTCTGCTGGTCGAGGCCAGGGGGCAGGCATGGGCAGCTATGCCCTGGCCAGCATCCTGCCAATGAGCCCTGTTCCAGGGAGAGTCCCCTGGCCTGGGAATCCAGGCACCTGGGTCCAGCTCTGCCTTCCCATTGCTCTGTGGCTCGGGCTGTTCATGACAGTGAACTTGTGCTCTTGATGCTCGCCAAGCTGCTCCTGCTCCTCCTGTCTTGTGTCGGGCCCCACTCTTCTACCTGGAAGAGGGGCCAGATGCGGGGACATTATCCTTGACTTCTCCTCCCCAGGACACACAGCCCATCACCCACTCAACCTGTCCACCTGCTCTAAATCTCAGCTCCTGGTAGCTCATGGCTGACCAGCACATGCCTCTGGTCTTGCCTGAGAGCCAGTCTTCTTGCTGCAGCCTAAGAGCATTTTCAAGCATGCTCCTTTTCTATTTCTGTAAAGAAGGCCACTGAAAGCTGGCTAGGGATTGTGCCGAATCTGTATGTTGCTTTGGATAGCATGAACATGTCAACAGCACCAATTCTTCCAATCCATGATCTTGAGTGACCGTCCCATGTACGTATTAAACAAGTCTAAAATTCACATAGAACCACAAAAGATCCTGCGCAGCCAAAGCAATTCTGAGGTGAAAAAAAAGTTGGAGGCATCACGCTTCCTGACTTAAAATTATATTACACAGTGGTAGTAATCAAGGGAGCATAAAAACAGACACACATGTCAATGGAACACAAGATTATCCAGAAATAAATGCCAACAAACAGAGAAAATTACATTTTGATCAGCTCACCAAAAAGACAAAATGGAAAAGAACAGTCTCTTCAATAAATGGTGCTGAGAAAATTGAATATCCACACGCAAAAAATAAAATAAAATCGGACTCTTTTGTTATACACAAAAATCAATCAAAATGGATAAAAGACCTAAACATAAGACTTGAAATCATAAAAATCATAGAAGAGAAATAGAGCAAAAGTTCCTTGACATTGACCTTGCCAATAATTTTTTGGTATTGCACCAAAAGCTCAGTCTACAAAAGCAAAAGTAAATAATGAGGCCACATCAAACTAGAAACTTCTACCCAGCAAAGGAAGCAACCAGTAAAATGAAATGGCAGTCTATGGGTTAGCATCAAAATATATTACAAAATTCACACAACTCAATAGCAGAAAAACAAATAACTAGATTTAAAAATGGAAAAGAACCTAGATAGATGTTTGTTCAATGAAGACATAATGGCCAATAGCTATATGGAAAGATGCTCACCAGCACTGACCATCGAGGCAGTGCCAATCAGAATCACGATGGGCTAGTACCTTCCAGCTACTAGGATGGCTCTCATCAAGACAGAGGGAAGTGTTGGCCAGCCTTTGGTGGGAAGGGAGATTGGTGCAGCCATTGCAGCAAATGGCACGTGGGCTCCTCCAGATGTTAAAAACAGAACTACCATGTGACCATGCAGTCACTCTTCTGGGAACACCCAAGGAGACAGAATTACATCATACAGATGCCTAGACTCCAGGGTCACTGCCATGCTCACATAGCCAGGACGTGGGACAGCGGAAGTGCCGCTGGGTGGAAGAATGAACAAAGAAATGTATGATCACCGTGCAGCTTGGGAAAGAAGCAGGTCTTGCCTCTGGCCACAACCTGCATGAACCTGAAGGACATTATGCTGGAACTAAGCCAGGCTCAGAAAGAAAAGTCCTGCCTGATCCTTTACGTGGAACATAAATTGTTTTTAATCAAATATGCATCAATAGAAAATAAAATAGTGGTTACCAGGGGGCGATGGAGGTTAGAGACGCAGAGGGACAGGGCATGCTTCCCCAGGCACTCAGGCTTCCTGGAAGACTTCCATGCTTGTTTACAAGAAAGGTGCTGCCCTCCTGCCTGCCCCACCCACCTCGCCAAGGCATCTCCCTCTCCACTCCTTCATCCTCTCCCTGTCTTCTCCATCTCCTCTCCTTCTTCCTCTCCCCTGCTCTTCACCTCTATGCCCTGGTCGTCTGGTTTTTCTGCCTCTGCATTTAAGGCCAGGGACTCCCCAAAATGTTCCCTCTGCTAAACACCCGCTTCTGCCCCTCTCCCCACCAGCTGTGGCCCAGACAAGTCCTATTCATCCTGGAGGCATGCGTGAGTTCAAGTATCACTTGTGCAGGAAAACCATCTCTGACCTCCACCCAGGCACCTCCACCTGCCTGTCACTTGGTGCCCGCTGCCTTCCTGTGAGCTGCCCGCTGCTCCAGCAGCAGCAGCCCAACGCCTGGTACGTATTCTAAGTATCTGTGAGTGGGCGCATAAGCCCACCACCTCTGGGCTAGCGGCACACACATCAGTATGACATGCTCTACTACAGGGTCAAGGTGCAGAAGCAAGCAGAAGTCATCGCACAGGAGAGGCCCGTGTACCAGGTGTTCTGAGGTCCCACTGAACAGTCACTATTTGCTAGCCATACTTTCCCAGAGGAAGTCATGCTTGAGCAGAGCTCAGGGGTTTGGGACCTGCGGTCACGCCTGCTATTGAGGACACTGGAATGGAAAGGCGGGGCTATAGTGTTGTGGATGTGCACTCCACGCAGGGCCTGCTGACGTAGCCAGAATTAGGCAGGCAGGCAGTGTAGACAGGATCAAGGAGGCCAATTGGGTCTGGAAAATTGGAGACGTATTGAAATGCTAATGCCTTCAGAGCCCTTCCTCCATCCTTATCAGGATAACCTGCCCCTGCTCCAACCTGTTGCTAAGGTAACCTGTTAATGACACCCCCTTCCTGCGCAGATCCCCCTGCCTGGGCCCTTCCCCCTATTCCTGTGCTTTTCACCTTTTTGGCCATCCCAGGCCATCTCCTGGGTCTAGTCACTACGCAGGAAGGAGATAAGGGGAAGAGAGCAGGAGAACAAAGCAAGCCTAGGACATATAAAAAGGAAAAACACATATACTTCTTGGGATGCCAGGATGCCAGCTTGGCCTCCTCCCCCCCTTCCACATGCGAAGGAGCGGAGCTCATCACTGGGAACCGGCAGTGTCACTGGCTGCGGTGGCCTGCTGCTGGCCACCTCCTTCTAGAATTCAGCAGCACGCTCCTCAAGCCCGGACGGGTGCTGGCTCTGCACCATCGTGAGCAGTTCCCCCAAGGCATCCTGACCCCTCCTGTCCTCCCTTTCATCCAGTTCTCGGGCAGCAAGTCCTGAGGACTCAGCTGCCTCTGTGGTTTTGAACCACCGTCCCTCCCCAACCCGGAGTCCCCAGCCTGCCCTCATCACAGGCCAGCAGCAGTGGCCTCCTGCCCGGCCTCATCCGCCCCACTCACTCTTCCTGCTCTGGCCTGTGCTTCCCCACCACCCCCCAGAGCCCCTTTCTAGCATGGATCTGGCCCTGTCATTCGGTCATTCGCCCGCTCTAGGGCTGCCTGGGCTCCTCCTTCAACTCCCCTGCTGAAGTTGGCAGGGCTCAGTAAGCAGGTCCTGTCAAGCCCTCTGAGTTCTTTTCTGAGGGCCCTATCCCATCTTGGGGCCTTTTCTGTTATTTCCTTTCTCCAGAGCTCTTCTCTCCCACCCCTCCCCCACTGCAGGCCTAGCTCCTGCTCACCCTGGGGGCCCACTTCTGAGGACCTCCTCTGGGAAGCTGGAGCTCACCCCACCCCACTCTGGCCTGGAGCATTTCTCTTTGCTGAGACCACACTGAAAGTACATTGTTGAGCTGGGATTCTAATCCAGTCCCCTGTTCCCCAAACAGCAAGCCAAACTAGAAAATTGCAAGATTACTTATTTAGGAAAAAAAAGATGCAAGAGTGAGCTGTAGTTAACTAACATCTGGGAAGGATGCCCAAATTATAGTAAATGAAAACAGCAAGTTGCAAAGCAACGTGGATGGCATGGTCCTATGGAATCACTCACAACAAACCGTGGATGTTTATGTGTGTTTTGAAAGCACAGAAAAGGCCCACGAAGGGCAAATTGAGCTGCTGGCAATAGTTACTGGGTGGGTGGATCTGAACGTTCTGAAGGTTTGAATTCGTTGAATTTGTGTTCTTTATGTCCTAAAAATATGAAGGGACGCACAACAACTTCTCTCCAATAACAAGTAAAAGGCTTGACCTCTCAGGGATTGCATCTCTTGGGGATGAGTGCCTGCAGCCAGGGCCGTGCGCAGGGTGACAGGGAGAGGAAGCAGATGTGGTTGGCCCGGAAGCCACACTCACCTTTCCCAGCAGTTCAGGCAGGCCCAGCAGCTGCCCAGCGAACACGCCAATGCAGATGAAGATGGCAGTCACCTGTCCCAGAGAGCCACGGATCTCCTTGGGTGAAATCTCGTTGAGGTACATGGGGAGCACACTGAGGGAGATGCCTGCGGAGGGAGCACACAGCTGTGAGAAAGCGGTGTTCCCTGAGGGAGCTCTGGTCCCAGCATCCGCTTTGCTCATGATGATAGACAACCTTGGAGGCAAAGCATCATTCCTAGCATGCTGTACAAATGGTAAGGCGTCCTCAGGCTCTTCATTGCTTACCCCATAGGCTATGGCTGGGAGGTGCATTTCATGGGAGAGGATAGAGCTGACGGTGGTGGTATCGTTCTTGTTGGTATTGATGGAGGTGGTGGGGGTGGTGGTGGTAATAATGATAATAATAATCAACACATGTAGTGCTTGATTATCAAGTAGTAGGGGTCCTACTCGTTTCTCTGCATACATTAACAAATTTACTTTTCCTATAACCTTCCAAAGTAAATATACTATTATCTCCATTGTAAAGATGAGAAAACTGAGGCGAAGAGATTATGAGTAACTTTCCTAATCACCAAGTGGAATCTAGAGATGACCAAAGATGTTGTCTTGTCCAATAAAGTCCCAATAGCTCCCTGGCCCTGGAGCCTCAGCTTTTCCCACCGGCTGGTATGGCCCCTTTATTTAAGTTATGGGGCTCAGTAACAGCAGATATTGCACAGAATAGACCATTTTACAGAATAGGTCCTGTGACCTCAGTGCCTGTGAAATAAATGTACATGTCCAAGGCTTATGAGATACACTTCAGATAAAAAGTCACAGTTATAAAAATGGTTTAGAAAATACCATTCACACTTGTTAATAAAAATGAGGCCTTGCCAGTTTCGAAAGGCCTCGTGTCCCATATGCCTGGCAGGGCTATTCTGAAGGCCCTGTGTGGGCCCTGTAGCTGGCAGCAGTGCTATCACAGGCAGCTTTCTGACTCTTTAGCACACGGGGTGCATGCTCCAGAGCCAGGGCACCTTCAGGTTGGAAGCCCTGTGACCTACAAGCAGCAGGACCCTGGGGTCAGGGGCTGTGAGCTTCTCTTAGCCTTGGTTTCTCTTCCACAAGGTGAAAGGGGATAAGATTTGAGCTTAAGTTTTGCAGAATTTCTCTGAGAGCTAAGATATGCTCCGCACCTCCTCTTTCTAAAATGCTGTGCCAATTAAGACTAGTAGCATTTACTACTATTATCTAATTTTTTTACCAGCTTGAGAGAATATCAATTTCTTTCCTGCTTTGGCTTCCCATTGCCTCTAGCATAGTTCCTGACACACTTCAGAACACAGTAAGTGTGCGCCAAGATGAACTGAGTTCACCTCCATGGCTGGCATTCAGGGAAGCCC
Source organism: Geosciurus inauris (assembly GCA_004024805.1). Taxonomy (NCBI): domain Eukaryota; kingdom Metazoa; phylum Chordata; class Mammalia; order Rodentia; family Sciuridae; genus Geosciurus; species Geosciurus inauris. Next base: position 85,741 of record PVHX01000908.1, on the reverse strand, counting down.
TTCCCAAAATGGGGAAAAAACTCAGGAAAGTGAATGCATGACCAGGTTATCAATTATAAATTCAGAATCTCATCCATTGCATCTTAGTCCAGGACACACAACTTAAAATAGCTTAAAAAGCCAAGAGACAGAAAGTCACAAAACAGACCAGATGAAATTTGAACTTTCATCCAAAACATAACTATCAGGAGCAACTGGTCTCAGGAAAAACTAGCTCCCAGTGCATGTGACACCTGGTGCTCAGTGTGTGGGCAATTGGGGAAAATGTGCTGAGCTGGGTTCAGATCCCAGCGCTGTGGTTTCCTCACCAGGTGGACTGAACCCCTTTCTTAGTCTGCCTTAGCCTCAGTAAGATGGGGTGAGCACCCTCACCTCCTCCTGCTGTGGTGGGAAGGAAATGACAGCCTCTGAAGCTCCCAGCTCACTTGAGCCACTTGGTGAGCACCTACATATCCGTTACCTTCCTTACCCAGAGGCTCCACTTGCTCTCAGGGCAAAATGCTCATCAACTCCCAAAAGTGGTGAGGGAGTGAGACCACCAGGACATGGGCCATGGCAGAGGGCGTGGGCTGACTCCCTGGCTCATCCATGGAGCTGGGACGGCGATGCCATGGCCCTTGTGTGGGTACTAGGCACATGCTGGCTAAGTGCGAGATGCTTGGCAGAGTGCTGGCGTACATCAGGCTGTCAATACATGGCAACTGTTCTTACTTGTCAATTGTGAAATGTCACGGGGATGGGAGACAGCTGTGGCTAGGGCGGCGGTGGGGGAGGTGCTGAGCTGTATGAGAAGCTCATCCGAGTTTGCCCAGTACCATCCATCTTGGGAACCTTCAGTCCTGGACAGACCAGGATGGGTGGACATTCTGGAACCTGGATGCTGAACCCAGCCTCCCCACACCTGCTAGCCTCTCCCTGCATCTGACCCAATCCCTAGCCACTCTTCCTCCCCAGCTGCTTGGTGTTGGGCTTCCCTTGCACTCTGGATCATTCTGTTCTAAGATATTGGCCTCACCTTGGGTTCATTCTGGTCTCTGCTCATGTTTCCTCCCCGACTGGCCTTTATGAAGTAGCCCGGGGCCACCCCTGCCCTCTAGCTTTCTTCCTAGGACGTGTGCATCTGCTCATGTATCTGTCTGCCCCTTGCAATGTGAGCTGCGTGAGCTGCAGAGCAGGAGCCTTCTCAGAGGCTGTGTCTCGGCCTGTGGAACACCAGGCAGAGCAGGTGCTCCCTAAGTGCTTAGTGAGGAAACAAACAGGCAGTGAGTCTGAGAGCAGATGAAGCTCAGCTCTCATAGCAGCTCCCTGGGAACCAAGATATCACCAGAATATGAATTTTTATGCAGGAGGCGATAAAGGAGGGCCAGCTGGGTGGGGCTGACTGGGTGGGCCAGCCTGGTGGTTCTCGATGAGGGTGCCAGGGCATTGTGAACAGAACATTTCATGTCACTGGACTGCCCCACCGGTGCAGAGTTCCAGGACCCTTGGTCCCTGCCAAGTCCATCCCCACCAGGGGCCCCAGTCTGTGACAGCCCCAAACACCGTCCACAGTTCGAGACACCTCCTAGGAACGGGTCTGCCCCCACCCCCTCAGGGTGGTCTCACCTCCATCCACGCCCATGATGAAGCGTCCCACCATGAGCATTTCAAGGGCTCCAGCCTGGAGGGAAAAGGCCATCAGCAGGGCAGCAGAAACCGCAAACCCGTTGTTGACCAGCAACGTGTACTTCCTGAAAGGAAAGGAGGGATTTGATGAGGACCCCATTGCGCGAGGCGCGTCATGGACACGTCCATCCTCAAAGCAGAAAGGTCGGCAGAATGAGACGGGCACTGTGGGAGCAGCACCAGCCTTGGGGTGGGTACTGCCCACCGGTGTATCTTCCCCCAGGGGAGCCCTGAGTACAGTTCTGATGTGTGAACAAAAGCCCAAGCTGCAATCAACTGCCAAGGGCACTGATGGGAATGGTGGGACATTCAGGCAGAGCTGAGCAAGTCCTCCTTTCTCTTCCAGGGTTCCTACTGGAAAAGGACAAATGGGGGGAGGGTGCAGGTCCCAGCCCCAGCTCGCTGAGCAGAGCAGGGCAGAGCAGGGTGGTGTGGGCAGCTCCTTGAGCAGCAGGGTGTCTGCCGCTCTGCTTGGCTCCTTCCTCTTCTACCTCCTCCACCCCCACCCATCCCTGCCTTTCCTCCCTCTCTCCCTCTTTTTTCCTTCCTTCCTTCCTCCCCCCTCCACCCCCTCAATGGTGCATACAATAACAGCACCTCTTACCCTGCTGGCATTGGACTTGAACTACAGTACAAGGTGTCAGGCTGGACTAGTGCCCGCGAACAAGGTCAGGTAAATTCCTATGGCAATGATTATTATTAATTGCCACGTATTGGGACTGCAACTACTGTTTTACTAGCATATCCTAAGACCTCGAGACCTGGATTCCTGCACCAGTTCTATCTTTTAGGATCTAGGAATCTTTGCTCAGTTTTTTTTCTTCACAATTGCAAAAGGATCATAACAGCTCACATTTATGGGACTCTGGCTAGATGACAGATCCTGTTCTAAGCACTTTACATGAGCACTTCATCTAATCCTCAAAATGACCCACTGAGGTAGTTATTCTTTTTTGGGGGGAGGGGTACCGGGGATTGAACTCAGGGACACTCGACCACTGAGCCACATCCCCAGCCCTATTTTGTGTTTTATGTAGAGACAGGGTCTCACTGAGTTAGCTGCTTAATGCTTCCCTTTTGCTGAGGCTGGCTTTGAATTCACAATCCTCCTGTCAGCCTCCTGAGCTGCTGGGATTACAGGCGTGTGCCACCATCCCTGGCTGAGGTAGTTATCCTTATTATCCCCATTTTGTGGACATGTTAACTAGGACACTGGAAAATTAGAAACTTGTTTTATGCCATTAACAAGTTAAGAAGTTGGAGAAACAACTCATTTCTCATAGCTTCTCTCTTTCCCCGAAGACTCAGTGAGCCAAGTGTGGTGGCACTTGCTTATAATCCCAGTGGCTGGGGAGGCTGAGGCTGGAGGATCCCAAGTTCAAGCTCAGCTTCAACAACTTTGTGAGACCCTGTCTCAAAATTTAAAAAAATAAAATTTTAAAAAGGCTAGGGCTGTAGCTTGGTGGTAGAGCACTTGCCTAGCATGTGCAGGGTCTGGGTTCAATCGCTAGTACTGGAAAAGTAAAACAATGAGTCTTATTTGGTAAATTGTGAGAAGCTAGGGGCTTGGAAGGGGACTCATGATCACCTTTAGGAGTTAGGTATCTTGATTCCACACCCAAGCCTGCCCTACTTCTCTGACTTATCTCAAACTCTCTATTAAATGTTTTCCCCCTTTCACATCTTCCTAAAGAATTCCCTAATCACTGACTTCTGTGACTCCATGATTATGTACCAAGATTGCTCATTACAACATCCTGTGCAGTAGCAGATGACATAAACAGCTTGTGTCCTGTTAGGGGAACTGTTTAAATAAATGGTGATACCTCCTCCTAGTGGGCATCATGCAGGCGTTCACAGAGGAGCTTTCTCCGTGGTCATGTGGAAAGATCCCAAGGCACAAGCACCAGAGAAGGTGAAGAACTTTGTGTAAATATGCAATGATTTGTGTGGAATAGGGGTGTGCGTGCGTGTGCGTGCGTGTGTGTGTGTGTGTGTCTGTTTGTAGGTTAGGTACAAAAGCTGGAAAAGACATACACAAACTGGAAATGCTGGTGCCTTCTGGGTGGGGACTAGAGTGACGAGAGGGCAGAAATGGAAGGGACCCTTAACTCTACATCCATTAGGTCCTTTTCAAAGTGATGCCACATAAATGTATGAAGAGTGAGATGTCATCAAGCCAAGATGTCATCAAATTCATTCAGAATTTTCCATTTGATGTTTTCAGACCACAGTTGAGTGCAGGTAGCTGAAGCTGTGGAAAGAGAGACCACGGACGAGGAAGACCAGGGCGCACAGCTGGGAGCTGAGCTTGTGACTGCCATCTGCCCTCCCACCCTGTCCCTTCCTCTGCCCCTCAGTGTTAGAGGGAACATTGCAGCTCCGAGGCCTCCAGGCTGCCAGGCAGGACTGGCCAGGGAGAGTGTCCCATCAGGGCTGGGTAGGGAGGGGCAGGGTTCCCTCCTTGCTGCCCCCTCAGCCCAGGCCTGCCTCCTCTGGTTGCCAGCCCTCTCCCTGTGATCCCAGCCACTTGAGCCCTCCATGGGATGGCCCTGGCCTTTGAACCCCCCAAAATGCTGCCTCTCCCTTTTGACTCTGTCCCAGGGGTGGAACATACTTGACTGTAAAAGATAAAAAGACAAAGAGCCAAACTATTCTCTTGGCACCTCCCACCTGGGGTCATTTCCCCCACACGAGGCCTCACAGGACACATGCCTGCTATGCAGTCTAGAGTCTGATGAGTTTGTGAGATGCTGTGCCAGACTTTTGGGGGTCTGGGAGCTGGGCAGCACAGTGTGCTCCCTGCTGTACAGACCACAAGAAAGAAAAGGCCTCCTTTAGAAACCACACCCAGCTCCTGCTCCCAGACACCTTCTCCACAGCCCTCTGCAGCCAACTGGACACCTGGCTCTAGATAATATGAACACTGCCCCTGAACATACCGTCAGCCTCTGAGCCACTGCTCAGCCAGTTGCTCATGAGATTCACCAGCGGCACCTAACGTACAGTCACATGTCATTCAGCAGTGACAGCAATGCCTTCTTAGAAATGTGCTGTTGGACAGTTTCGTCACTGTGTAGACGTCATGCAGCATGTTTAACATACACTAAGTGGCCATGATGTTACTTCGGGAGAATCTTGACTGAGACATCATCGTGTGACGTGTGACTGTAAGGAGATTCTCAGAGAATCTCACTGCTTGGTACAGATTCCTGTGAGGCCTCTCTGATGCCAGAAGACTCATGGCATTCGCACAGATTATTTCACCTAATCTGCCACCTGCAGCTTTCTGTGCTAAGGATGTCCCCACAGAAGAGGAAGCAAAGGCCATTATCAGATGGACAGCCTCAAATTCACCAGCCTGCCTGCCTGGATGAGGGTGCCCTACTCTGGCAGAAGACCTGTGGGTCTCCTTGGGGTGGGATCTCCCTGTTTCATCAGGCTAGAGACACTCCTTCTCTCCTCAGTCACCCTAGACACACCTCCCCGTTGCCTCTGTCCTCAACCCTGCAGACCATGCCCCACCCTCTGCTCCATTTGAGAGGGAGACTCCCTACCAATTGTGTGCTCGCCCCCTCTTTCTTGGCTGCAGCTGGATTAGCTCATCGCCCGCCCCCTGGAGATGCCACTCCTGACTGTGACGGTCATCAGCAGCATCTACTCTGACAGAGCCAGAATCTCTGAATCTGCTGGATCTCTCTTTTGCGTGTATAGCCTCTGGCTACATGGCACAGGGCTGGACGGTCCCTCTTGGTGGGAACGTGGGCCTCTCCAGATGTCTGGCCCCAATGTCAGTGCAGACCACGCAGATGACTGCCGTCATTCCCTGTCCACAGAGCAGCCCAGGGATCCTTTCAAAGCACACACCGACGTCTATCCCTTGTTTAAGGCCATCTGGTCCCTGCTCTCTGAACTTAGGATAGTCTCCACACCAGGGCCTATGAACCCCCGCCTGAGATGGCCTCTGCCATCGTGTCTCTCCATCTGATACCCTCGGCCTCATTCTCCCTGCTCTGAACTCCTGAGCCTCCCGTGGTCCCTCTGGCATGCCAGGCTGGTCCTGACTCCTGCCCTCGTCCTTGCTGTCTCCTCTCCTGCGCTGCTGTTCCTTCTGCTTGTTGCGTGACTGACTGACCTCATTAGCCTCAGCTCCCAGGTCACCTCCTGACACTCTACCAGCTGGAGCCATTCACCCCAATCCTCCACCTGCTCTTTTCTTCCTGTCTCAACATCATAAGAACTTACACCATATATCTATGTTTCTATGTTTGCCTCCCAATTCTCCCCCTAGTATGTAAACTACTCAAGAGCAAAGATGTTTGTTTTGTTACCACAGACCCTGCCACCAAATCCCTTTCTGGGCGTGCAGGGGCCCTGCACACAATTGTTGCATAACCGAGAGGATGAATTCTAGGAGGCAGGCCATGTTGGGCCAGGCTTCCTCCATGTGGCCCAGCGCTGGTCTGTCCTGAGTCTCAGTCCCATTCCTAGGACTGAGCACAGGACAGATGGAGTTCTCGGCAGTCCACCTCCAAATAACGTCACTTCCTGACTAGCCCCACCACCTACTGATGCAATGACTTACCCTTTCTTAGTCTTGGTATCTTTATCTGTAAAATGTACCATAATGCCTATCGCATGTGCTCCCATGAGAATTAGATGATTTATGTGAAATTCTTTGGATGACACCTGGATCTTACTGGGAGACTCAAGACATTAAAAAAATAAATAAAAACAATAATGACAACTGCCAAACACGGAGGGTTTACTGTGGACCAGGCACAGTTTTAACAACTTTATACTCATTGTGTAAAGTTCCCCTCTGAGGAGGTTCTTGTCACTCCATTCACATTGGAAGACACAGATCTGGAAGTACCCTAAGTCAAGGTCACACACTATCAAATGAAAGACATACTATCCCAGTAACCACAGTACTGCAGTACCTGCAGGGTGGCCGCCACTCATTCTTTCAAACATCGTTCAGCTGGGACTGAGTACTGGACACCACCTAGGTGCTAGCATTCTACCATGGGTGTGACGAAGTCCCCAAACTTGGGCTTTTCCCGGTAAATGAGTGAATGATACCGCATGCTGGATGGTGGTGGATGCTGGGCAGACATCTAAAGCAGAAAGTGCGGTGTGATTTCTACAGGGTGGGCCAGGAGGGCGTGCCTGAGGAGGTGACATCTGAGCATTAACATCAAGAGGAGAATGAATGAGCCACATGGATATCTGGGAGCCTCGCTCAAAGCAGAGGTGTAGAGAGCCAGGCAGGGCCCTTCCGGAAGCATCCGTGAGGCCTGTTGGCTGGGGGAATGGAGGACCAGAGAGCAAGCAGCAGGAGGTGAATGGGGTAGAGGAGTGGCCGAGGGGCTCCTGAAGGGTCTTGTATGCCACCATGAGGACTAGGGTGTCCACCCTAGATCAGGTGTCCACCCTTGCAAATTTCCAGGAAGAGGAATGATCTGAACTGACTTACATTTTAACAAGACGTGCGGTCTTCCATGTGGCTCCTGGACCCGAGGGCAGGTGTGGAAACAGGAGGCTTGCTTGGGGACCCCAGGCTGCCTTGGACAGGTGAGTGGCAATGGAGGAGTGAGAAGTAGGGAGATCCGGGGTGTTTGAGGATGGAATTGCTGGAATTTGTTCATGGATTGTACAAAGGTAGAAAGAGAGGAGCTAAGGATGTCACGCAGGGCTTGGGCTCTTGCAGAGACATGATGGTGTCCTTGATGCTGTGCAGGGAATCTTCACAGTCTGAGTTGACACACTTGCTAATGGGACCATACATACACCCTCTAAGCAAGTCCATCATCTTAATATATTACTTCCCAGAATAACCCCCAGCTTGACAGCTTTCCTGGAGGATGGAAACCTTATTTGCAAATAATTCACAAAGCTGATTCACTGGGGTGCACAGACAGGGACTTTAATTATGTATTTTCATTTTTTCCTCCAAAGATGAACACGGAAACCAAATACAAGGAGATCATTTCTGAGAGCAGAACTCCAGGATGCCCTGGAACTCTAACCAGGACACCTGATTCATTATTTTGAGCTTCTCTAGGAGTGTAGAGTCTCCCCTGTGAGACCCAGAAGATCATCAGCTCTCAGGAAGAAAGGGAAAGATTGGAGACCAGGCTGCCCGAGCCAATGCTCAGCAGGACTGGGGACATTTAGCCTGGACCAGGGAAGGTCAGAGAAAGCCTGAGAGCTGCCTTCTACTACATTGTGTTTTTCTTGCACATAGGACTGGGGTCAGGTAGTGTAAGACAGTTTGAATTTGGAATGTCCTTTTTATTAAACCCCCATGAAATAAGGGAGCTCTGGAAGTATTGGCTGTCTCCACATTCCTTCTACACATTCTTCAGCCTCCCAAGATCACACCTGATTTCCATATCCATCCATTCCTGCCTTCCCAGCTTGGATTCCATCGTCCTCCATTTCATCATATGCACCCGGCAGAAACCCACCTGGCTACACGTCCCCCTACCATGCACCTATATTGCAGAGCTCAATACAGCCGGACGAAACCTACAACCCTGTGGACTGGTCTCACCTGAAAGTTGTGACCACCAACCTCGTGTGGCTTTAGGCTTCCCATCTACCACCCATCCCACAGTTCCCTGGTCCATCTGGCAGCCCGCTGTCCTCTCAAGTCCTCTTTCCCTCACTCTCAGCTGGCCGTTGCTCTCCATTCCACTGGGGGGCAGAAGCAATTCCAGGAGGCCCTGCACACGCTCATCTCACGTCCTGCCCTTCCTGCTGTGTGCTCATACCCCTGCCTCCCCTGGTGACCCCGGGCGGGCCGTCCCTGCTCCTCCCTCTTACCACCTGTCACTATGTCTCTGTGGCCCTGCTGCAACCACATCATCTCTCGCCTGGGTTATCACAAGACTCTCTTGGGCAGCCTCCCTGATTCACTGAGGACAGCATGGTTTCCAAACTGTAAGTCAGATCAGTTCTTAGGATGTCCCAAGAATTTCCCATCTTAGAGGAAAAGCCCAAGTTCCAACCCTGGCCTCTAGTGTCCTTGGTCTGAGCCAGCTATGTCCCCACACCATTTTTAGGACTGTCCCACACCATTTTTTAGGACTGTCTTCACTCTGACCACCTGACTCACCTTCTTTCTCCTCACAGGCCTTCTTTCTCCCCACAGGTTGTCTCCACCCGAAGAGCTATCACCCCGAGATGAGCGTGGCTCATGCCCTCCCCATCAGAGGCCTCTGATAGTGGTACCTCTCTACCCAACTTCCCCAGCACCTTCTTACCTCCTAACCTCCTAACCTGCTCTGCTTTTCTCAATAGTACTTGTCCCAGGTCAAATGATCCACTCCATGTGCTGGTTACTTGTCTGTGTGGCCCGACTGGACTGCGTGCTCTGGGAGGGCAGGGGCTCTGACAACCGTGTCCATCCCGAAGGCTCAGCCTGTAGTAAGTGCTTAGTAAATACGTGAGAAAGAACAAAAAGTAGGCAAGTCCGCAAGGCTGCCTGGACACAGAATGGCCACTTTGGGTGATTGTGGTAGAAGGAACTCAAGCTTTTTCCATTCATTCAACATTAATTGCTCACCGACTGTATACAAGCTGCAGTGTGAGGTGCTGGGGTCTAAACATAGACATGGTTCTTACACTGGGAAGCCCCCTTTCAGGGGAGAGGCAGAATGTAATGAAATGATTACAGCACAAAGTGCTACGTGATGTCACAGAGGCAGACAGAAGGTCCTATATGAGCTCGGAGAGGGCCGACGTGGTTCTTCTTGTAGATGTGTGGTAGGCAGTGGGGACAGGTACATGAGTGCATCTCTGCTGCCTTAACAAAACACCTAAGGTGAGTGCTTTTTTAAACAAGGAATTTTTTTGGTGACTGAAAGTCCAAGAGTGGGTGATCCCATTGATTTGTCCTCTGGTGAGGGCTTCAGGACAGATGGCACCACAGCAGGAACATGTATGAAGGAGACGTCCGGGTCAGACTCACTCCTGTACAGCCCACGGTTGCAGGAACTACCTGGCATCCACGGGAACGACATGAAACCTTGCCAAGGATGAGGTCGCATGACCCAATTACCCTGCACTAAGCCCTACCTTCTAAAGGTCCCACCACCCCTCAACATCACCACACTGGGGACCAGGCTTTCAAAACGTGAATCTTTGAGGGCCCACTTAAACCACATCCAAAGCATAGCCAGGGCAAAGACCTCCTATGATTTTCAACCATGCTTTTCCAGCTCCTGCATCACAATATCAATGACCATAAGAAAAGAGATCAGTCGGGAATAACTTGTACCAAAGAAACTTTGTGCCTGGGGTTTCTGCCAACTGTTTTCAACTTTGAAGCCTTCATTCCTGAAGTCCTCTGGTCTTATCAATCATGACCAGGCTCTTTTCTTATAGCCTGTATTGAACCCAAGATGGTTCCCACCTTCCAGAGTTTTCCCCATTCTCACCATGCTAAGCAAGCCCTCCAAGGCAGGCAGGCAGGATCAGGGCTGGAGGGCTAAGTTCCTGGCTGGTGGCTCTCTACCTTCTCACATCTCATTCCCAGCCCCCACTCCCAGCTCTGTGTTGGCTGCCGAAGGCTCCTGGTTGACTTGCTCCAGGAGATTGGCCTGGAGATGAATCCTTTCTACCAGGCAGCCCGCAGCCAACGACAGACTAGTGCTGGGATGGTTTGAGTGGGCTAACTCTAGTGTGACTTTTGCTCCAGAACCCACCCTGGAGTCAGGTGAGGCTGAACTTGACCTGAGAGCAGAGCCTTGCTGGCTCCCTGACCTGCCTCTTCTGCTTACCTCTCCTTACAGGTTCCTTCTGAAGGGCCCTCCCTGGGTGAAACGTGCATGCCAACCCCTGCCTCAGACTCGGCTCCTGGGGAACTGAATTGTTGAGACAAGTCCACATAAAAAGAAGAAACTATCAGGAGCACAGTGTATGTGCTCCATTCTGGACTGAACTATGTCCCTTGAAGTTCACATGTCAAAGCCCCAGCCCATTGTGACTGCATTTGGACATGAGGTCTTTAAGGGTTTAATGAAGGTTAAGTGAGGTCTATGTGACTGCTGTCCTTCTAAGAAGCTAAGGAGACACCAGGGATGTGTATGCAGAGGAAAGACCATATGAGGATATAGCAAGAAAGCAGCCATCTGCAAGCCAAAGAGAGGCCTTAGGAGAATGAGACCTTCGCCTTAGACGTCCAGCCTCCAGAACTATGAGATGACAAAGTCAGCTGTTTAATCCACCAGGTCTGTGATATTCTGTTAAGGCGGCTGGAGCACAGCCTTTGAAGACTCCTCCAGCTAAAACAGGAGCTCAAGTTATTTTCTCTAACAATAAAATAAAAATATATTTGGAAAGATGGAAGTAGAATAAAATGAGGAGAAAACAAGATTTTTGAGAACCTGTCATTTTCCTGAAATACTGAACAGGCTGCCTTTTGCTGGTGCTTGGTCAGTACCCACCCTTCTCAGAGGAGTCCCATGGATTCCCATCAAAACATCCCGCCCACACTCTCAGTGTGGGGCTGGTGGTGCTCATGTACCCATTGACTGTGGCTCCAGAAGTGGGTGCATGGTACAGGGCTCACCAGGCATCTTCAAAATGCTTTGGGAATTCTTCATTGAAAGTGCTTCATCTGGTGCATGAGGAGGTTATTTGGGGGGATTTCTGAACCTCAGCACTATTAACATCTGAGGCTGGGGGATTCTATTTTGTGGGGCTTCCTGTGCATTGCAGGGTGTTTCATAGAAACCCTAACCTCTCCTAGAGGCCAGCAGCACCCAGTTAGGGCAAACAAAAAAGTCTCCAGACATTGTCAAATGTCCCCCCTATGGTGTGCATTGTGCCCTGATTGAGAACCTTGAAGACACGCACCTTAACTCAGACCAAGGAGATTCCTTCCTGGGACTTTCACTGTAACTATTGCAAGGGGAAATTTCTCAGTGCTGGGCCTCCATGACCCTCTGTTGGAGAAAGTGCCTAGGGATGAAGCAAACCTGGAGGAAGGCAGCTGAGACACGGGGGAAAGAGGTGGGTTTGATTATTTTATGGTATCATATAAAAAACATAACTGGATTCAACCAAATTATGTTTCATTTATCTGAGCCAATGAATTCCCTTTTAGGCTTAAATCAACTTGATTTGCATTCCTGCCACAGGCATTCAAAAAGCTCCTGAATGACATGAGAGACCCTGTAAATTTGGTCTCATGCACCCACCATAGCTGTTCCCTTAGGAAATTCTCCCAGAGCTGGATTTGCTTATCTACACTTTCCAGATTTAAAAATTAAAAGCCACGCCAGCTGCCTTTTCCTGTATCTCTACTACCCACTCGTAGCACTGAACACGATCATAGCAACTTGCATAATGAATCACTCAGGGTCTGTACCCCCTGCCCAAGCACCATCCCCAGGCCACAGCTGTGTCTCTCCTGATTACAAAAGCCAAATGCCAAAACAGTGTATTATGGATAGGAGGTGTCCCACAAAGCTCCTCTTAAGGCAGGAATTTTGAAAGGTAAATTGTTGGATTATGAGAGCTATAATCTAATCAGTCTGTCTTAACTTGAATGGACTGACTAGGTGGCAATGCAGGAAGGTGGGGTATGGCTAGAATAGCTGGGTCACAGGGGACATGTACTGGAAGGGTGCATATTGCCTGTGGCCCTTTACCTTCCTTTTCTCTTCTCTCCTCCTCCTCCTCCTTCTTTTTCTTCTTCTCTCTCTTTCTCTCTCTCTCTCCCCTGGCCATTTCCTGACCCCACCATGAGTTGAGAAGTTTTCCTCTGCTGGGCCCATCCCCTATGATGTGCTGCCTTATCTTGGGCCTAAAGCAATGGAGTTGGCCATCTATGGACTGAGACCTCTGAAACCGTGAGCCCTAAATAAACCTTTCCTCCTTTAAGTTACTCTTGTCAGGTATTTTGGTCACAGCCACAAAAAAGCTAACTAGAATAGAAACTGGTACTGAGAAGTGGGGTTGTTGCTGTGTCTGGAAAGAAGACTTTGGAAATGGTTTGCAGGGGGAATTTTGAAGAGTTTGAAGATGCAGGTTATAAAGCTTTACAATGCTGTAAGCAGAATTTAATGGGAAAATCTGGTGGGTGCTTAGACCAGAGTGCAGATAAAAATGCAGACTGTGCTCCTGAAGTTTCAGAGGGAAATGAGGATTTTATTGGGAATTGGACTAGAGGCCACTCATGTTATATTGCGGCAAAGCACTTGGCTACATTTCATCCATGTCCTGAAGCTTTGTGTAAGGCTGAATTTAAAACTGATGGACTAAGTAATCTGGTGGAAGAAATGTCAAGGCAGCACAGCATTCAGTCATTGGCATGGATATTGCTGTCAGCTTTTAGCCAGATTTGTTATAAGAATCAGGAGCATAAAAGATCTTAAAATATTTGTGACTTGGCCAGAAACGTGCAGGTAAAGCAGAGTTCACAAAAAGCATGATTGTTGAAGAGACTATAGGCTCTACAGAGATACTAAGTACTTTGCACTGAGACACTAGATCACACTCATTACAGGCTCCAGAGTACAGAAGAGAAAATTCTTTTGAAAAGAGATCATGGGGTGCCCTGCTGACAGAGGGAGGCCTAGGAAGTTGTTTCAGCATGATGAACCATGTAGATACACACAGGCTACTGCACGCATGCTTCCAGGAGGCCCAGGTATTGCAAAAGCTGGCAGTAGACCTTGGCATCATCCATATGGTGCTGGTTTTGCAGGAATGCAGGATGCTCAAGTTAAGGGGTTTTGGAGGCTTCCACAAAGATTTCAGAGGTAGGCCAGGCAAATTGTAGCAGGATTGGAGTCTCTGCAAGCAGCCTCTTAGAGAGAAATGCTTGAAATTGTGAAGGTGAAGCCAAGACTGGACTGGAGACTTCAGGAATTAAGAGACACTAGTAACATGGACTGTCAGCCAAGAAGAGCTGCTGGCTTCAGAGAGAGCCAGACTGAAAGAGAAGCCATGTAGGCTGCAACTGGCAAGACCAAAGGGGCTGGGCTGCCCAAGCTCTTTGAAGAGCTCATTTCCTGGCCATGTGTCCTAGCTGTTGTATGTGGAGTTAAAGGACCTGTTTGCCCAGCTGGCTTATGGTCTTGCTTTGGCCCTGTCCCATCTTATTATGCCCCAATTGCCCCCTTTTGGAAAAGTACTGTTTATTCTACAGTACTGTGTATTGGATACATGCAACTTGCTTTTAATTTTTACAAGGGACTCACAGCCAAGAGTTTGCTTGGGTCCTCAGACTTTGGACTTGGGCAATGTTAAAACTGTTAAGACTATGGGACTCTTGGAGACAGACTAAATACATTCTTCATTGTGAGATAGACATGAGCTTTTGGGGTCACAGGGTGGAATGTTATGGCTTAGATGTGAGGTGTCCCTCATAAACTGCTATTAATAGAAGAATATTCAGAGGAGAAATAATTGGATTTGGGGAGCTGTAACCTTATCAGTCCATCGTGGTTTGAATGGACTGGCTGAGTGGTAACGGTAGGCAGTTAGGGCATGGCTGGAGGAGGTAGGTCATTGAGGGAATGTCCTAGAAGGTTGCATCTTCCCTGTAGCTCTTTCCCCTTCCTCACCCTGTGCTCTGCTTCCTGACTCCAACATGAGCTAAGAAATTTTACTCTGCGGGGCCGACCCCCATGAAGTGCTGCCTTACCTTGCACCCAGAGCAATGGAGCCAGCCATCTATAGACCGAAACCTCTGAATCCATGAACACCAAACAACCTTTTCCTTCTCTAAGTTGTTCTTGCCAATGTTTTGGTCACAACGATGCAAAAGCTAGCTAAAACATGGTGCCACCCAGGCCTGGTAGGTGCTCTCTCATATTGGTTGCATAGATGAATGTGGTTATGTGGCTTGTCTGAGAATCTGACCCAGGATCTGATTTTAAAGCCATGGGAGTTTTCTTATGGTATATACATATTTTCTCTGCTTTACTCCAGAGGGAAGAACTAGATCAAGTGATACATGTAAGGAGGGCAATATTCATAAATTTAAAAAAGCATGTTTGCCATCTGCTCTGTTGAGTGATGGAAAGACACATCTCAGGAAGGGCTAAAGATGATGGTGACGATGATGGTAACAGAAAGTTGGTGATGACTCCAGATGGTCACTAGGATGAGCATTTTCTATTTACTGTCTCCATCTTGACAACCGCCCTGCGACATGGATGCTACTTTATCTTCATATCACTGTGGACTATTGAATCCCAGAGTTAAGGTACCTCACATACAGCCCCATGGGCCTTGACCATCAGAGCTGGACTAGAAGCTTAAACTACACCCAAGAGTCCAAACATTCCCCCTGTCCTGTCTTGTGAAGGAAGGGGCTCTGCCACTAAAGGGATGCAAACAGGGAACAAAGGATCCTAAAAAAAGGCCTGAGATCCCATCGGACTTCTTGATGGCCCAGAATTCTCCCAGCCAGAAGCTCTCAGAGGCAAGGATCCTTCATCTCTGAGGTGCTAGCAATGTGCTGTGGCTCATCTCCAGAGATTGCTCCTGGCCTCAATTCTCTCCAGATTACAGAGGAGTTCAGCAGGCTAGCTAGGAGCCACCCGCTACTGCCGCTGCCAGCACCAGGCCCATCAGAACCCTGAGGACCCCAGTGCCACAAAACTTCTCAGCTAGCCTCATGACTGAGCACCTTCCAGTGGACCACCTGGGCTGCCAGTGAAGCTTCCCCAGTCTCTCGCCACCTGTCCAGCTTCCTCTTCCTCCCTGACGATCCCACAGGAGTAATGGTGCATCAAGAAGGAGTGTTGAGTAACACTAGCCAGTGCCTTGGAGAGCTTGTTCCAGGCAGTGAGATAAGAAGGACTCTAAATAATGTGGTCAGGAAGGAAATGGAGAGGGGAAACCTCCCTCATGTGAAAAAAACAAAAGTAGTCATATAACATCTGAAAAAGTCCACCTGTGCAATGGGAATGACCTATCTTACATATCCCCCTGCTTGTAGGCAGGATGTGGCCCTCCATTGTATCCCAGCCAACTACTGCCAAGGAGCATGTGAGAATCATAAAACAACATGCTGGAGCCTTTGTAACCCTAGGGCTGAACAAGGACATTAAAGCAAGGCATAGTGGCACACACCTGTAATCCCAGCTACTCTGGAGGCTGAGATAGGAGGATTGAAAGTTTGAGGCCAGACTTAGCACATTAGTGAGACTCTGTCTCAAAATAAAAAGAGTTGTGAATGTAGCTCAGTGGTACAGCACTCTGGGTTCAATCCCCAGCACTGGGGAGGGGTGGGTAAAGAGAAAGAAGGAGTTTAAAATAGCACCATGTAATAAAAAGAGCTTGGTCAGACATACTTGGATCTGAATTTCAACTCAACCTCTCTGCGACATGGGCAGGTTGCTCAGCCTCCAGTGTCTCAGAGTCACCATTTATAAAGCAGGGACGACACACAGAGTTTTAGGAAGTCAATGACTTACACTGTCATACAGCAGAAGGTGAACAAAGGGAAACATTGTTTTTCAATTTTTCTTCCTTTTCTTCCCAAGGACGTTATTATTTAAGCTGAAACTTTAGCCCAATTCAAGCTTTAGTTCCAAAATGATGAAAAAAGAAACTGACAGCTGCTCGGGGTGTGATCTCCAGCCCCCTTTGACCCCATCTCTCCGTGGCCTCACTTCTGCTCACTGGCTCCATGTGAGGATTCCTCCAGCCCTTAGAAACTGAAGGCATTTCCAAAGATGTTTTCTCTTTTGCTTTCCTATTGCTTTTCTGCTGCCAATCTGTTGAGGTCAGTAGGGCTGCTTTCAAGAACCTCATTTTACAGGTGAGAAAAACACTGACTGAGAGATGAAGCAGCAGAGTCCCCTGGCACACAGTGGCTGGTGCATGGAGAGTGGGGGTTTGCTGGGCCCAGCATGCTGATGCCGGTTCCGGGGTTCCTCTCCCTGTCCATCTGTCTGGATTCAGAGCCTCTTTAAGGAAAACCTTGGAGTACAAGTGCCACAGCCAGGTACACAGTGGGTGGACTTCTGATGTGGTTTGGAGGTGAGGCATCCCCCAAAGGCTCCTGTGTTAATGTAAGAGGTGAAATGGTTGGATTGTGAGAGAGGGAAGCGAATCAGTCCATCCCAGTTTGAACTGACTGACTGGGTGGTGACTATGGGCAGGAAGCATGTGGCTGGAGGAGGTGTGTCACCAGGTACATGCCCTGGAAGGGGCATCTTCCCAGAGGCCCCATCCCCTCTCTCTCTACTTTTCAGCCACCATAAACAGAGAGGTGCTTCTTCACCCACACACTTGTGCCATGATGCTCTACCTCACCTCAGACCCACAGTGATGGAACCAGTCTACCATGGACTGAACCTCTGAAACCTTGATCCAAGATGAACATTTCCTCTAAGTGTTGGTCACAGTGGCAAAAAGCTGACTAACGCCACATTGCAGTCTGCAGAGCCTGGGGCAGGAGTGACTCCAGTTAACTGGGATAGACAGGAGGGCTGCAAACAGGGTCTGGCTTGGGCCAGAGGCTTAGTCAGAGAATCCCAGGCTTAGTGTCAGCACCCGAGGGCCCCTGGCCATGGATGCTCTAGCATCATGGACTTTGCAATACCATTGCCAAGCCCAGTGAGGTGGCTCATGCCTGTAATCCCAAAGGCTCAGGAGGCTGAGACAGAAGGATCACAAGTTCAAAGCCAGCCTCAGCAAGTTAGCAAGACACTAAGCAATGTAGAGAGACCCTGTATCTAAATAAAATATTTTTTTAAAAGGCTGGGTTTGTAGTTCAGTGGTTGAGTGCCTCTGAGTTCAATCCCTAGTACCAAAAACAAAAACAAAAACACCAAAAAACCATAGTCAACAGGACTTTAATTAAGGGCTCCTTCCCCTAGGGGAAAGATTGGGGCGCTGAGGCCATTGTGCTTAGTCCCAGCATGACCTCAGCCACATGTGAGCCAGCTAAAATTGTGCAGATACCCTCACTTCTCTGACCCCCACAGATCTACAGATTCCACACACAGTGAAGCAAATCAACAGGACAGGGCATGTGTGTACCTGGAGCACTGAAGGACCTCAGAAAATGGCACCTCCAGCTGTTAGGTGACAGTTGTACTTCCCTGGTACTGAGTCCCTATTAGTTACTGCTCTGGAAGTGACCTTGGGGAAATGTTGGTGATAAGGAAAATGTCAGCACCTCCCCTATACCTCACTGGGTACCACAGACCTCCATGAGCCACCAAGCCTTCCCTGAAACTCATCACTCTAACTTGCTCCTTGATGGGATGGATGTTAGGCAGAATTTAAAGGAATAGGTAGGACCCTTCTCAGCACTCTCGCTGTATCCCTGGGTCTGGGGAGATGTTCTGGGGTATGATGACTTTCCTCTGCAATTTGAGTCAATGCAGTATGGAGCTTTGTTGAGCACCTACTATGAAGGATGTCAAGGTGATAGTGAAGAAGATGGTAAATAACAACAGCTTCCATTTATTAAACTACTACTAATGGCATTTTCTCTGTATTCTTTTTCCTTAGCACTCATAACATTTCCACAGGTGGGGACTGTCATTCCCTTTTTACAGGTGAGAAAACTGAAGTTCAAATAAATTAAAGGAGTTGGCCAAGGCCCCCTAGCTAGTAAGTGGAAGACACAAGATTCAAGTTCATACATGAACATCCAAGAGACGCTGATGCTCCCACACACACCTCGGTAGCTCCCAGAGGACTGTTGCTAGTGGCAAAGGTACAGAGGAAGCATGGGTTGGGGGAGTTCGTTATTAAACCAGCCTTCTCTGAGAGATGCCTCATGCCAAATGGAAACTAGTAGTGAGGTTCGCAAGGTAAAGTGGATCTGATTGGAGGGGGCCTGGGTGGGAAAGTCCTCAATGTAGCCTTGTTTAGTATGCAAATGACTTAAAATAGTCTGAATGCAGCTGGGCGCAGTGGCGCAAGCCTGTAATCCCAGCACTTTGGGAGGCTGAGACAGGAGAATCCCGAGTTCAAAGCCAGCCTCAGCAATGGTGAGGCGCTAAGCAACTCAGTGAGACCCTGTGTCTACATAAAACACAAAATAAGGCTGGGATGTGGCTCTGTGGTCGTGTTCCCCTGAGTTTAATTCTTAGTACCCCTCCCCAAAATACCTGAATGCTTATCAACACGAGAGTGATTAAATAAACATATAACAGAAGACAATCTAAACAGCTCATTTGCTTTAAAATAGATCTGTATGTGCTCATGTGGAATGACCACTAAGGCTCCTTGTGGGCTGTTCTCCATCTGCCCCCCGCATCCAGGTCTATCCTCCTTCCTCTTGGCTCTGCACTCTGGGAGCTGACCTTCCTCGATGGCTCAGGAAGGAGGAGAGGGAAGTCAAGGCATTTCTTCCTGCTACCCCTTGCTTGGGCTCTGTGGTTCTGCTACAGCCCAGCGACTCCACAGCTCAGCCCTGGTACCAGCCCAATTGACCATGGCTTCAGCTTTCCCTGTGCTCTTGTACCCTATTTCTTCCTCTTACCCCTTAAAATCTGTCCAGCTGAACTGTCGGAGTGGAATTCTGTTGTCTGCAGAGACCTGACCCTGGTGCGGATGTATGATCATTATGAAGGATCCTTCAAATAGAGACAGTCCTCTACTGACCTCCCAAGAAACTTTCCGATCTTCTTTGCCATTAGTGTCCCCACCAATCCACCGATGGCGAATATGGACACGGTCACAGACCAGAGCAGAGTCAGAGTATCCGGGTCTATTGGATGTCCATGCCTTCTTTCCCATGATTCATTGTAAAAGGCCTTGATATACTGGAAATAAACAATAAGCCATGTTATTTCCTTCTGTTCCATCCTGCTGCTTGAAGCCAGCAGCACACACACAAAAGAGCTTTTGTAGAACACTTCCTTCATGTGGGGCACTTTGCTAAATACCTTGTGAGTTTTATCTCATTGAACTCTTCTGACAAAAATAGGGAATGGATCCTAAGTTTAGCCCATTTTGCAGATAGGGAAACTGAGGCTAAGAGAGACAAAGTGATTGGCACAGAAAGTTTTAAACCCGAGAGTCAAACTCAAATCTGACCCTAAGCCTATGATAACCATTGCACCAGTCTTCCCCAACATTCATGCACGGTAATCATTTCAGAAGTGTGTTCAATGTACACATTCCTGACAGGAGAGGCACTTTGAAATGAGGCGAACAGACAAGACACAAAAATAAATAACTATAAAAGAAAAAATACTCATTTGGATATTTTTTAAATTAATGTCTTTGGTACTTCAAAATACACCATAAAAAATGAAGATGAGGGGCTAGGTTTGTAGCTCAGTGGTAGAGCGCTTGCCTCGCATGCATGAGGCACTGGGTTCGATCCTCAGCACCACATAAAAATAAATAAATAAAGATATTGTGTCCATGTACAACTAGAAAAATTTTTTTAAAAATGAAGATGAGCCATAGACTGAGTTAACGTATTTGCAATACATACAAATACATCCAAAGGAAATGTACCCATAATACATAAAGAACTCTAACATGTCAATAAGATGGCTAATACAACTGCAATGAGTAAAAGATGCTAAAAGACCCTGTAGAAAATACGAATAATCAGCAAAGCAATGGCAGGATTCTCAACATCATTAGTTAGCAGTGAACTTCAAATTAAAACCACAATAAGATGCATCTTTACCCCCATTAGATCCCACTGGGTTTGGTACAGGGATTGGATGATTCTAATATGCACCAAATACTGAGGTCATAACACTAAGTTCCCCGCAAAAGTTCACTGTCCAGGATAGTCAGCTTCCTGTTCTATTCAACATGGACCCACATATCAGCAGAGCCATGACACTCCAGGAAAAGTTCAGATGAGTGTCCCACAGGCCTGGGCTCATATCCCAGCACAGCAATTTGCCCCTATGATTGAAGTCAGCAGAACATTGGTGTCTTCATCTGTAAAGGATGACTCGGACCTCTCGGAGTGTGTTGTGAAGTAAAATGAGAGGGCAGAGCAGTGTGCAGTGCTGGAGGGGCTCACACTCGGTCCCCACCTAGGCTGATCATCAAAGGTCTGGTGAGACCAGTCAGCAACGAACCATGCAGACTGCTGGCAGGAGTTTAATTTGTGCAGCTGTCTTGGGCAACAGTTTGACATCCAGTCATGCTGAAGATGCCCTTAATCCACAACCCAGCAGACCCACTTCTAGAAAATTCCTTTGAAAAACTTTCCAACAAGGCTCTAGGATATATCTCCCTAAATATCCATGGTAGTGTTGCTCAGAATGACTGCAAATGGGAAACAACCCACATGACCACTAACAGTAGGATCGATAAAGTGTGGGTGGTCATAGTATGAAACTACAGCCACAGGCATGAGTTAGCTGGAGCTGTATGCTAACAAACACAGCAGAATCTTGTAAAAACTATTATTAATCAAAAGAAAGGTGGAATCATACAGTTATTTCCCATATAAAATTCAAAGACATGCAAAATTAAAAGTTTGCTTGTGGAAGTACATATAGATGGTGAAACTACAAAGAAAGGCAAAGATAATTTTTCAAATGTCAGGTCTTTATGGGGGAGGTATAAGAACTGATTGGAGAGGGAGACTTGGCAGTACCTTTGATATTTAACCCGGATGGTGGTTACATGGGTGGTAGACCTATGGACATTCATTAAATTCTCTGTGTGTGTGTGTGTGTGTGTGTGTGTGTGTGTGCCTGCATATGTGTGACATGTATTTGTATTTTATATATTCTTTTGTAAGTAGAATATGCTTAGCCACTATAAAACTTTATGAAAGTAATAGAAAGATGTTCTAGACAAAGGGAAAATCACGTACCAAGACAGCCTTGTGGGAAAAAGCTGGGGATGTCCATAGAATGAAAGGAAGCCGGCGGGCGTGGAATGAGACAAGAAGGGAGAGCAGACTAGTGAGGCTGGAAGGTCAGGGTGGATCCCTGAGATCATGGCCATGAGTGTGGCTTTTACCGGGGTTTTGCTCTGGGTAGAGTGGGGGACTATTGGAGGATTTTAAACAAAGGGAGGACATGGTGCTTGCATCTTCAGATCTTGGTGGCTGCAGATGGCAAGTGTACTAGAGGGGAAGCTGGGCACCCTGTTAGGGGCACTGTAGCATCCAATGATCATGGTGGCCTAGACTAGCCAGCTGACATGGAAGAGCAGGAAAGAGGATGGATTTGAGACATATTTTGAAAGTAGAATGGGCAGAACTTTTTGGGTGACTGACGCCAGGTTTGGGGATTAAGGTATTGGCAAAAGAGGAACAGAGGCTCCTGGTTTAGATATAAGCCAACGATCTCCTGGCAGGAAAGGAGAGGAGGAACAGCGCCCTCTCCCTGAAGGCATTTATCTTCTTCCCATTTTATTTCTCATTCAGACTTCACAATTACTTTCCTCATAGCATGAAATAAGGCACAACATATCATCAAAGACTAGGGCTAATCCTATGGATGCTGTGGTTTCCATGCCCTTTTGGACAAGACACTGATCTGCCATCCTCCACTGATTCACTCAACAAACATGTTCTGAGTACTGGGTCCTGGACACAGAGATAAACCAAACATGGCCCATGATCCCTAAGAAAATTTCAGTCCAGCAGATCTGCTAATGCACCGTGTCACTTAAAGATGCTCTTGACTGCAAATAACAGGAAACTCACACTCAAAATACCTATGCAAGGAGAACACTAAAATAAATGCAGACTCACTGGAGTGCAGAACTTCAAGGACTGTTGATCTGGTGGCTCAGGAACAGGGCCAAGAATGTAGGATCCTCCTGTTTCTTCCCTCTGCTTTCCACAGTTAGACCTCATCCTAAGACTGCATCCATTCACAATTGTAGGATGGCTCCTGGTATTGATATTGGCCACATGCTTTCCCATTCATGTGTGGCTGGAGGGAGTACTCCTGGTCTTGCACAGATCTATTGGTGCTGAGAACTTCCCTAGAGTCCTCTAGCAGACCTCTCTTCACATCCTGTTGGCCGTGGTGGGGACATAGGTCCCTTACGAGTCCAGTCATTGGAAAAATGGGATGGGAACCGCCAGCCTGGATTCTGCCCTGAATTATTCTCCTTTATTTCAACTCCCACCATCATGAATCACACTTGACTCCTGCCCTCAGCCAAAGCTCCTCAACTAAGCAACCCTCACTCAACCCTGCCCATTGTGGTTGACGTAGGTGCCCTCCAAATTCATATGTTAAAGCCCTCCATACCTCAGAGTGTGACCTGGTTTGGAGATAGAGACTGTACAGTAGTCAAGTTAAAATGTAGTCACTGAAGTGACCCCCCAATCCAGTACAACTGGTGTCCTAGTCAAAAGGGACATTTGGAGATAGGTAGCATAGAGGGATGGAAGTTAGGAGGCATGGGAAGAAGACGCCCATCTACGAGAGAGGCCAGAATAAGATCTTCACATCCTGGGGAAGGAATCAGCCCTGCTAACAGGTTGATCTTGGGCTTCCAGCCTCCAGAACTTAAAGATATGCAATTTCTGTTGTTTAATCCACTCAATCCTATGTTAATTTGTTTCAGCAGCAGAAGCAAACTAATACATTGACCTACTTCTGACACACTGTTCACACTCAGCCAGTCCAAACCACCATCCCCTCTCACCCGGGCTCCCATAGCTCTGACCCCCAGCTCCCACCAAGGTGCTGCCAGCTGCATCTCTGCATGGGCACTGTGTTCTCTGTCGGTGGCTGGCCACCTACACTAACCACTTAGTGCAAAGACTTTGTGCCCTCTAGCAGGCATCTGTTACCCTTGCAGCTCAGCATTGGAAGCCTCTTCCTCTTTGGGGGACTTTCCTGCCTGTGAGCCTCAGTGGGAAACAAAAGTCACTTAGCACTGTGAGCCTGAAAGTGCCAGGTACTCTGGGCACAGTGGTACATACCTATAATCCCAGCAACTTGGGAGACTGAGGCAGGAGGATTGCAAGTTAGAGGCCAGCCTGGGAAAGTAAGCAAGACTCTGTCTCAAAATAAGATAAAAAGGGCTGGGGATATAGCTCAGTAGTAAATGCTTGCCTAGCATGTACAAGGCCCTGGGTTTGATTGCCAGTACCCCCCAGCCCATGCACACACATGTATATATAGAGAGAAAGAAAAAACAGAAAAGAAGGAAATGCCAGATGGGTTCTGTCCCAGCATCCCCTGTAGCTAGGGAGTGAGCATGTGACCAGTTTCAGCCAGTCAGACTTCTGAGTTTTGAATGAGGTGCTGGAGGAGCTGACGTGGATCTGAGGAGGGTTCCCCAGTGGCAGAGAGCTCGGGCAGGATCGGGTTTGGGGACAGCAGGAGCTGCAGGGTTGGGTAGCAGGGGCCAGTGCCAGCAGTGTGGTTGGTAGCACTGGTCGCTGTGGGGCCCTCAGGACTGGCTCTGGGCACAGTCCGAGGTACAGTCCCTGCTGCAGAGCCCGGAGCCAACTCTCCAGACTCTCACCCATGCTGTACACAACTCACTATTTTTCAACAACCTCTTTACTCAGAGTAAACAACTTTTAAAAGATAAAATTGTTTCTTTTCTTTACAGCTATGAAAACTACCAAAACACATAAATTATCTCATTTTAACCTCATGACAACCCAATGGTAGAAGCCCTCCTTTACTAATAAGGGGATAGAGAGTGACATAACTTGTCCAGGGCTGTGTGGCTCAGACGTGTGGAGGGGCATTTGGGCAGGAGATGCTGACTTCAGGGCCCAGGTGCAGCCGCTCCGCTATCTGGACTCCTGAAGGCACGGCGAAGCAGTGAAAGGTGAGCAGAAGAGGCCAAGGTGCATTAGGATTTAAAAGTAAATATGCCCAAGCCCTGTGTGGGCAGATGCTCGCTCAGATCCTGGCAACTGCAACCCCGAAAGAGTACAAAGTCTACCAGGAGAAACGCAGATCACTGCTAAGCCAGAGTGATGGAGGGGCCCCGGGAAGGCGGCGTACAGATCCCCCAAGTGCTGCAGCAAGAACATAGAGCAAAAGAGACCTTCCGAGGAGCTGGTGTACTCACGAATGTCGAGGAATTCACAGGCGCCCCTCCTGCCACCCCTCAGACCCTCATACATGTAGAAGGTCGTTCCTGGGGGTGACCTTGGTCCCTGCTGCCATGCTGCTCTGACTCAAGTGACTGCAGCAGTCTTGCAAGGAGTGTGGCCATGACCTGCTCCACAGAGCCTCTAACTGCCATGCTTGTATCAATGACCAATCTTCTGGAATTAAAGTAAGGGAACTAAAAGTTGCGGTTTTGGGGGAAACTACCTCTTTCCCTCTGTGCTGCACTGGGGACTGCTGGGAGGAAGGCTTTCAGATCACTCACTTTCAAGTGTTGCCTTGGGGGTCTGCAGAGATTTTGTGCTTTGGGGAACAGAGCAGAAGCCTCCAGAGAGTTGGGGAAAGCTGGAAGATTTGCAGCATGACCTGTGCCCCCTGCAGAAGCATGTTTTTTGAAAGTTCCCTAAAAGCTGTTTTCCAAGTGCTGCCTTTGGTGATTAAATGTTTGTCTTCCAGCTGGGACGTTTACAATGGCCCCAATGGCAGGTGCTGGTGATGATGGAACAAGGTGATGGGGGCTGTTCTGCTAATTAATTGCTCAAACACATATTGAGATTCGTGAAGTAAATATCAGTGGACACATGACTGGTAGTGTGTGGTACAGAGCAGATGCTTATGTTCATGTTCCTGTTTTAAATCAAGTTTCCACTGTGTCAGTAATGCTTATATAAAACACAATCATTAAAAAATAAAAGCAGACCCTATGTGCATATATGATTACATGACTAGTGTAACTCTATGTCATGTACAACCAGAAGAATGAGAAGTTATACTCCAAAAAATAAAATAATGAAAGCAGGGCAGGGCTGTGGCTCCATGGTAGAGCACTTACCCAGCATACACAAGGCCCTGGGTTCAATCTCCAGTACCGCAAATAAATAATAATAATAAACCAGATGCTCCATTCATCATATTTCAACATGCTGAATGCTATTCACCTGTAAACCCGTTACCTCCCTCCATGGCCCTATGAGAAGGGTGCCATCTTTTTAGCTGTCTTCTGGGCAGGTGAGGAATGGGAGACAGAGGTGTAAAGGTCTTTCCCAAGTTCACACCATTGCTGTGTGGTGCAGTCAGCCAGGAGGGCTTAGACCCCAGTCTTAGCCACTGCTTTATTCTAACACTTAACCTACAAAACACAAAGACAAAGAATGTCCTGGGGGAGAAGGGGAGAGATGGAATGGAAGGGGAGACATGGACGCTGGTGGGCTGCTAAGCACGTGGCAGACACCTGCATGCCTCATTGCACTTCACCCTGCAGCCATCCTGAGAGCCTCCGTAAAGAGCTGAGAAGCAGCTACAGCCACGGGGAGCCCATTGGAACCGCAGAGCCTGCTGGGCCTCTCCAGGTCTGTGCTCCCCTCTCCTTGGCCACATGGCCAGCCACACTGCCCAGCGCCTTGCATCTAGGTGGGCCACAGGACTACTCACCCAGAGTGAGCAGAGAGACGTGCGTCACCCCACCCAGGCAGTAAGAGCCCGGATGCTGCCCAGGCTCTCGCCTTCCTTGTCAGCTGGCCAATCCCAGGGCAGCCAGCAGAGGGCTCCAAAGCCCTAGAAATGAACTACTCCATTGCCAGCCCTGGGTCCCTGACTGGCTTCCTGGAAGGGGTGCCCCTGCTCACCTGTTTCAAATGGTGATGCAAATGAGAAAACAAACAAACAAAAAACAATTTTCGTTGTGTTAAGCTACTGAAGCTCAGGCTTATTTGTTACAGCAGCTGGTTTATCTAAATACAGTCAACCCAATGCCAAAGCCCAGCCCATGACTATTGCACTGTGATATGAGGCTTCCAGGAGGGAATAAGCCAGACATGGTAGTGCACACCTGTAATCCCAGATACTCAGGGGCCTGAGACAAGGGCATCAAAGTTCAAGGCCAGCCTGGGAAACTTAATAAGACCCTGAGAATGCAGCTCAGCAGTAGAGTGTTTGCCTAGCATGTACAAGGTTCTGGGTTCAATTCCCAGTACTGGTGGGAAAAAGAAGAAGAAGCAAGATCTAGGCCAACTCCTTCGTTGAGGATGGGCAGGCCTGGAGATATGGGCCTGTATCTAGAGCTTTCCTTTTATGTTTTGGGGGAATTTTCCAGGTTCCACTTGAAGAAAGCTTTCTGCAATAGAAGAGTTTTCATGCCACTGTGATAGCTATCTCTAGACCCACATTGAGCCATCTCTTTCCAGAGTCTATGTTTTACTTTTTCATCTGGCCTCCAACCAAGAGGCCCATTCTTATGTCTGTCTCTATATATCTGCCTCCTTACCACTAGGGCGCATCCTGTTCTAGACGCAAGTCTCAGTTCCCTTGCCTTCAAGGAGCTCAGCATCTAGTGGGAACAACAGCTGTGTGTGTATATAATCTCAACACGGGTGGGATGTGCTCTGACAGCGGGAAGCTGGGAAAGGCTATGGAATCCAGCTGTGGTGCCAGATGGGGTGAGCAGCGGAGGCTGGTGGGGTGGGCTCAGGCTGGACCTTGCAGACAGAGGACCCAGGTGCAGAAGCTGGAGAGCACGAGCTGACTAAAAGAGAGGTAGATGGCTAGTGGGGTTGCTGGGTGGCCCAGCATCGGGGAAGGCTGGAGGAGGCAGAGGCTGGTTATACCTGGCTTTGTCTGCCAGCTGAGGAACCTACACTTACTCCTGTGGGTGCCAGGGAGCATGGGATTGATGCTCTTATTTTTGGTCCAGAGTGTTCATCGCAGGTGGGTGTGTAGGCCATTTAGAGTTTAGAGTGGAAGAGGCCCGGCTGGTGAGGAGGCTCCAGCACTTGGTGCAAGATCATGAGTCTGGTGGAGTTTTTTTTTATGAATTCATCAAGGAGTGTTTATATTAGAACTAGAACCAACTAGAGCCTAAACCACAAGGAAATGAAAAAGAGGCCATGTGATCAAAGGAAAGAAGGCTTCAGAAAGAGTCCTGGGTTCAAGACTTTCTTGTACTCTGAGTCCATTTTTGACCTTCCATGACCTTCTTCAAGGTGCTCCCCCTCTCTGGGCAGTGTTGGGGATTTGGCATTGCTTTATTCTACACTCACCTCTGCTCCTTCTCTGCTGGGGGCCTGAGCTATTACTTAACTTCTCTGTGTCTCAGGACCCTTGTTTGTGAGGTCACTGTCCTCCCAAAGGGGCTACTGTGGAGGGTCTTTGTGAGAGAAAACATAAAGCAGAGCTCTGGGTCTACGTGCCAGGGAAGCCGGGTATGGAGGTGCCTGTATCATTATGTCTGTATTTGTAAACTGAAGGTCTAGACACATTTCTCAGGTCCAAGAATCTGTGAATAATTCATCAGTATCTCCCAGCCCAAAAATGTCAGGGCCAAGTTTCTGGTAACAAATTGAACTCTGCGATTCCATCCTCCAAATGACAGCGGGAAATCACCAGACAGCGGGGGCGAATCGCCTTGTGGCCTGTTTCATGGTATTGCTCTTCCTGACTGATTCACAAAGAGCTGTCATGCCTTTATCTAAAATTATTCTCAGGGTGCCATGAAAACACACAGGAACAGCACACTTGGTGGGCGGCCAGGGCATGCACATGCTGCAGAGCAGAGCAAGTGACGCCCTAGAGCCCACGGGGTTTGCACCACCTGCACCTGTGACCCCGCTGCTCCTCGAGGAGAACGATGCCAAAGTCCTTACAAGACTTTCCACCACCAAACCACATGAGCCCCGCAGCGCCACCTAATGTCACCCGGCTTCATGCACCAAGTCCTCCATGCAGACAAGAGTTCTCACAGCAGGCCTGAGACTGCTCTGTGCAGAAAGGCCTGCTTGCAAGCCTGGTCCTTGGCTAGAGTCTGGGGACTAGGACATGGGAGGGTCGGCACCGTTCCGGAACTGCATGCATGGCTCACCGTGTCTAGTCTGCAGTGTAATCAGTGCAGCTTGTTGGAGTCTGTACCTGCTTCCCTTCTGGGAGTTGGAGTTTTTACCTGCTGAGCAGAGGGGGTCCATGTGACCAGCCCCTGATAAAAACTCTGGACTCTGAAGTCCTGAGGAGCTTCCTGGTAGACAAGTGTCGCAGGAGTGGCCGTGACTCCTCGCTGGGGTGCAGTGCACCCTGCATGGCTGCACTAGGACAGCCTGTGCTGGGCCCTGCGCCTTTTCCCTCTGCTGGTTTTGCCTCATGTCCCTTCACTGTGATAAATCCTGGCCCTGAGGATCACTATATTGCCCTGACTCCATCATTAGCTGCAGGTGGTGTCCCCCTGCCCCACCCCTTCCCTTCCCATGTGTCCTCTGCTTGGCTGGAGGAGAAGGCAGTGTTTCCATCAGCAGTCAAGCTGCTCCTGGCTGCTACAGGCAGCCTGGAGTCCACGGTGGCTTTCAAAGGGCCTTGGATCTCTCACAAGTTCAGGGTGGTGGTTTTGAGCACTGATTCCGGAATGACTCATTTGTAGAACAAAACTAAGACCCCAAGCTTCTAGAAGAAGCTGCTGGAAGGATGGAATGAGGTGAAGTCTCTGGCAGGGTGCCGGCCTAGTAGGTGCTTGTAGGTCTGGCTTTCCCTGTGGTCAGAACGGACATGTCTGGTGGCATTTGTCTAGCCATCTAGCACACTCCCTCCAAGTTTGTGTGTTTGTTTCCGTTCTGGGAGTTGAACCCAGGGTGCTTTACCACTGAGCTACATTCTCAGCCCTTTTTAGTTTTTAATTTAAAACAAGAGTCTTGCTAAGTTGCTCTGGCAGCCTCAAAGTCACTATCTTCCTACCTAAGGTCCCGAGTCACTGGGATTATAGGTGTACACCTCCAAGTTTCTCCCACCTCCCCCCTGTTGGCTCAGCTGTCCCCAGTTCTCACTGTAGTAACCGTTGTCCTACCCCACCAGGCCTTGATAGTCCCGTGGGCCTTCCCCCATTAGGCCAGAAAAAGTGGCTTTTTTTTTCCCCCTAGAGAAACTTAATGAAATGAGAAAATTCTGAGTCAAAGATGCCGGCTGCCTGGCCCTAGTAAGCCGAGGCCTCCAGGGTGGGAGCAGGCTGGTTGGCACGCAGTCCCTGGAACACCCAGGCACCAACAGCCGGACTGAAAAGGCCCCATCCTCTCTCAGCCGGGGGCTCCATCGGCTCTGATGAAAACCAAACCAAGCCATGACTCAGCCCCCAATTTAAACAACGCAGCAGCATCTTCTATTAGGGAAAAATCAGAAGCAACGTAGGAGGCCCACATTGGGCAGAGGCCACCCACAAGATACGCCGCGATGCTATTAGAAACTGTGGTGGTGGAGGGGTTCCAACAATGTGGAGAGATGTTCACGGTATTGGGATTAAAGCCAAAAAAGTATATAAAATAGCATAAATGCATTACCTTCAGAAAGTGCAGATTCCGAGGAGGCATCAGCCGTGGGCCCTGGGAAGCGTCCCGGTTTGGACTGTGCGCAGACCCAAATCTGCATCCAGCCTCACAGCTTAGGGCAAACTACTCCACCTCCCCCTTGCTTGTGAAATGTGGTTGTTATCACAATGTCTGCCCTGAGTGGTTGGTAGACAAATAAGAGACAGCCCCTGACTCAATGGAGGTGATTCACGCCAGTAGTTCTCATTATGAGTCTCAGAATTAGAGTGGTCTCCTTTTCCTAATAGAAGCCTGATGCTTTGGTAACACTGAGACCAGGCTATGCAAACCAAGAGGGAGGAAAGAAGGAGGCAATGGAGAGAAGAGTCACTGGGCTGCAGGTAGACCAAGCTCATTGTGGTGGTGGCCAGCTGTGTCTGGCCTCTCCCACCAAGCTCTGAGCCCAACTACGCCTCCTCCACTGACCATAGCCCTAATGTCCCACCACCTCAGGATCATCGTTCCCTCCCACCTGCCTTGAGAACAGGCCTCAAGCCACACAGGTACCTGCTGCTGGCTCCTGCTCTGGGAGCAGCTGGGCCCTTATGAAGAGGGGGCAGGCTGCAGCTAGCCCAAAGCCCCTGAGCTCACTCCAATTCTCTGTCTGCTGGTTCATTGGAATCTTTTCTTTGCCCAGCTTCTGACTTCTGCAGCTAATTGGGCAGCTGTGCTTGAGTAGAGAGAGATGTTGATTTTACTCTTTACTGTCCGGAAGGAGCGCGGAGAGGAAGGTGATAGAATAGACCATTTCTGCTGGACAATTGATGAGAAGCCCAACTAATGGCATCACGGAAGGCCGGGCTTAAATGCTAACACCAGGGAGCCAAGATCTGAGGCCTCTCCCAAGACACACATTGCTAACTCAGAAAGCAGTGGACGGGTGAAAGATTCACTATAAATCCAAACCATTCACTGTTATTTTTGTGGATGCTAATAGTTTTCCCCAAACAAATCCTAATTTAAGTGGGAACAAACAGGGACAACAAATTAGACTCCCCAAACTATACTCTTTCTTCTTTTTTTCTCAGACCTTTCTTCTCTCATTTACTGAGACATTTAACAAACATTTTAAGTGTTTTTATGTTTAAAATACACATTTATATAGCATACAATGTAATACACACAATAAACAGTTGTGTAGTTGTATTAGTAAAGCACTTGACTGGGCTTTGTCCCTGATTCTTGGGAGGTGTTTTAGTCCATTTTTTTGCTGCTGTGACTAAAAGACCCAACCAGAACAATTGTAAGGAAGGAAAAGTTGACTTGGGGGCTTATGGTTTCAGAGGTCTTAGTCCATAGGAGGCCACCTCCATTCCTTGGGGCTTGAAGTGAAGCAGAACATCATGGCAGGAGAGTGTGGTGGAAGGAAGCAGCTCACATGGTGATCAGAGAGCAGAGAGACTCCACTCGCCAGATACAAAATATATACCCCACGCTCCCAATGAACCAGCCACACCCCACCTGCCTCCAGCTACCACTCAGTTAATCCCATCAGGGATCCATTGATTGATTAGGTTTTTTTTTTTTTAATTTTTTCTTAGTTGTAGATGGACACAATGTCTTTATTTTATTGCTTTGTATGTGGTGCTGAGGATCGAACCCAGGACCTCACGCATGTGAGGCAAGCGCTCTACCGCTGAGCCACAATCCCAGCCCCTTGATTGATTAGGTTAAGGCTACAGCCCAATCATTTCTCCTCCAAACCTTCTTGCATTGTGTCACACGTGCACTTTTGGGGGATACCTCACATCCAAACCATAACAGGAGGTAGCCTCTAAGTCCTTAGGATTTCTTTCCTTTCCTTCCTTGTGTGTGTGCACATGCTTGTGTTGCTGGGGATTGAACTCAAGGACACTCTACCACTGTAGTACATCCCTAGCCCTTTTTTGAATTTTTTTTTTTAAATTTTTAAACAGGATCTTGTTAAATTTCTGAGGTTGGTCTCCAACAGCAGTCCTCCTGCCTCAGCCTCCCAAGTAGCTGGGATTACAGGTGTGTGCCACACCCTTGGGACTTCTTGAATCATGGCAGTGTCTTTAGTATTCCAAGTTATCAGACCCTGATAGTATATATGAAAAACAGAACTTAGGATGGGGTTTGACTAATTCAAAAAAGAGCAAGCCTGTGATGGAGCATTGGGGCTTTGAGCCTCATGTTATTGGGGAGGATAGAGACTGGAGATTGAGTTATCCTTGTGGCCAATGATCTGATCCATTAGCCCTACACAATGAAACCCCAATAGTTATTCTAGACACTGAAGCTTGGGCGGCGTCCCTGGTAGGCAGCACTCTGGGTGTGGAGTTCCACTGCTGTGGGGGCGCCTGACTCTGGAAGAGAACACCAGAAGTTCCACCCCGTCCAGCCCCACCTGATGTATCTCATCTTTGTGCTCATTTTGATTTCCATTCTTTTTACTATAATAAAATCATAATTTCAAGTGGAGCATTTCCCTGAGATCTGTGAATTATTCTAACATGTTATCAAACCGGAGGGGTGGACCCAGATGTTCAGAAGTGGGTGGTCTGGGAACCCCCAAGCTTGGGGCTGGCCTCTGAAGTGAGGGCCATTGGTGGAGACTGTGAAGTCTGCCTGAGTTTGGGTGACTGGCATTGGAAGTCACTGTGAGCCTTTGCGCACCTGCTGTTGTGTCAGGCACATCGTCTAGAAGGACCTGGGGTCCTGTCTGCTGTGTGTCTGCTGGGTCTCCACGCCCTTCTCTGGGAACTGCACAAACAGGCGCCAGGAGTCTGCCGTCTCTCCTTGAAGGCGTGCTAGACCCCTTCCGCACGCCGTTCCAGGCCTGTTTCTAGTCTCCACTTCCTCCCATGCCTCTGCTTCAGACACTCCTTATCTCCGCTCCAGTCCTCCTTGTGGCTCTGCTTGACGTCCCCCCAGGGCCCAGCCTGCCTCTGTTCTCGGGCTCACTGCGCTGTGGCCTCCTCCCACCAGGAAGCTTGTGCATCCTGGGCCAGCACTCCAGCAGGCCCCGCTCCTCACCAGAGGCTCCTCACAGATCGCCCACTCTCAAGCCCCATCCTGGTGGGCTTTTGTTGGGTCCCCTTGGCCTGGAATCTGGGCTCCATGTTGTTCACCCGGGCTTGGGGCTTGCATTTCCTTAGCATGTTGTTTCCAGGGCCTTCCTGTAGACTCTCTGGATGACACCCATGCACAAGAGGGGCTAGGATCTGTCCCCTCTCCAGACACTGTCACCCACTCCAGCCTGGCCTGCCCGTGGTGGAAACTCACCTCGGCCTCCAGAGAGCAGCCCTCGGCCTCCAGAGAGCAGCCCCTGGGGCTCAGAAACACCAATAGCAGCTTCGATGTCTGTCTAGCTCTCACTGGCTGGCTCACAGGTGGGACCCAGACATGTCCAGTAATCATCAGGACATCTCCCACTGCAACTGTGGCAGTCCCAGACCCTTCTAGCAGTACTAATGAAGCAGGTCCAAGAAGAGCCACATTCTCCTACTAAAGGTCAGAGCTTAAACCACATAAATCTGAGACCAGGTGCCAGGTTTTAGATTAGCATCTTCAGTCCACTTGCAAGGCTGCTTGAAAACTCCAGCAATTATCCTGTACATCTGACTGGTGTGCAAATTAGCCTTGGATTTTGCACTATCTCTTGGAGTTGTTTTTTTTGTGTGTGTGTGGTGCTGGGGATTGAACCCAGGGTCTTGTGCTTGCAAGGCAAATGCTCTACCACTGCGCTATATCTCCCAGCTCTTGCCCAGTCTCTTACAAGGCCATCAGAATACAAATATAGATAGGTAGATGGATAGATGATAGATAGATAGATGATAAAGATGACAGCTAGCTAACTAGCTAGTTATGTCCATTAGCATTAGACACTGGAGACCATAAAAACAAAAACCCAGATGATCAGCAATTAATGGACACAACATCTGCAGGAAGATTTATCTTCCGTGTTAGATGCTACAGAGCATAGGCCATGCAAGCACTCAAACAGCCAGCCAACATTCTGCCCAGAGGTCTAATGATGGCAAGATTCTGCAGGTGCCCCCTGCCTTTCCTAGAACCCCAAGCACAGAGGTCAGACAATTCCCAGCTACCACCTGCTTTTGTGCATGGGTTTATTGGCATCCAGGCTTCCCCACAAGTTTACAGATTGTCTATGTGTGCTCTTTCAGTACAGATAGAGTTGAATAGTTGCAAAAAGACCATATGATTTTGCAAAACTTAAAATATTAATGGTCTGAGGGGCAGCACCAGCAGCAGAGAGCCATGTGCATGGAGCAAGGGGAGTGGAGGGGGTGCTACATGGTGAGAATAGAGAGGTGACTAGGAGCAGACCCCAGCCCTGCAGGCTATAGCAGTCTGGATTGTTTCCTGGGTGTGATGGGCAGCTGCAGATTCTGAACAGAGGGGCAATATGAGCCACCTCACTTTGTCAAAGGTCCCTCCGGCTTCAGGTGCAGAATGAACTGCAGGAGTCAGGGTAGAGACAGGGAAGCCAGTTAGAAGACTCCACAGTACACCAGGCTACAGAGGGGTCTGGGGAGGGAGCAGCTGGGATCAATCAAGGTGATCAAGTCCTGTGCTGCACAGAAGCCCAGCTTTCAACAACAGCCAAAGACAATGAAAATTTCCTGAAGGTTTATGCAAAGCCCAGTGTGAGAGACAGCTATGTCCTGTTCCTGCACCACCAGAGGGAAGAGAGAGCTGAAGACCCACGGGGTCCCCTGAGGGCCAGGCCACACGCGCAGCTCACGCACACTGGGCTCATATCCCACAGGACCAAACTGGTCCAGACCCTTGTGGATGCACAAGACGCCCCGTGTTCTCAAAGCAGATCTGATGCAGTCAGATTCTGGGGATTCTTTGACAGCAGGGTGGACAGGATGCAAGTTCACATAGGGTGGCTGCACTGAGGAGGAAATGTGCCAGCCTCAGAGCTTGGCCATGTTAACCTCCCCTGCTTCGGTCCCCTCTTCTATGGGCGGCGGGGGAGAGGGGTATATGTGGCTTCCACAGGACTGTAACTGGGACGCAGCGTGTGTATAATCCCTAACATGGGCCAAGTGAAGAGCTGGTGTCCCAATGTGGCGGTGATTTTCACTTACCCAGGGGGGAGAAGCAGAGACCTGCACAGCAGCCATGCAGTGCCAGCCTGTGAACTTATGGCACAGATATCGAGACACTGCCTGCCTGTGGCATGCAGCCACGGCCTGGAGCCCCCGCCCATGCCCTGCACCCACAGTTACCCATAGCAGAGGCTGGCTGAGCAGGGCCCCAGGAGCCGGTGCCTGTGCTAATGCCCGGGTTGTGTCCGGAAGCCTCTTGGTTCTGACGGTGGCCCCTGGTGGTGACCTTTGCCACTGTCTCTGTGGGCAGCCATTCCAGGCCCTAGCACCTGCATCTCTAGGTCCCCAGGCCTTCCTTTTCTCTCCTGAGAGCCCAATGCCTCTGGCCTGCG
The DNA here is from genome assembly GCA_004024805.1 of Geosciurus inauris. Classification (NCBI taxonomy): domain Eukaryota; kingdom Metazoa; phylum Chordata; class Mammalia; order Rodentia; family Sciuridae; genus Geosciurus; species Geosciurus inauris. The sequence goes on along the minus strand of PVHX01000908.1, from coordinate 50,294 downwards.
TTGGACTCCATTCCTCAGAGTCTCTTTTCCATTCCCGATCCCCTGATTCTAGGGCAGCCTTACTCCCCCAGCCCTCTGTCTCCTGAGGGGAAAGAGGATCAGAGTGACCTCTGGACACCAGGCTGAGCTCCTCCACCATCACGTCTCTTTTCCTTCTCCCAGCTAGTTCACAAAGAATACGCCACCACCACTCTGCAGAGGCAGCTCTGTGGGTGGAGGAGCTGGGACTCCTGTGCAGACCTGCCAGCTCCCACTGTGGGAGGTCCTGTCCTGGCAAGGCCCGGGGGTGAGTCTGGCCCTCAGCCTGCCTCCTCCGCCTCTGTGCTCACAGCCCGGGCATCCTGGATCCTGCCCCAGGCCTGGCCCCTGCAACTCTTCTCCACCTGGCCCCAGCTCCCTTTCCTGCCTCCTCCCCCAGTCCCCTGGACCCACACAGCTACTCCCAGAAAGCCCCAGCGAAGCCCTCAGACTCCCCAGGTAGCATGAATTCCTCTTATAGGCCTCCCGCTGCCCACCTCTCACTGTCCAGTGAACTCTGGAGAGTCTGTCACTGCTGCTGGTGTTGGGGCACCTGGAGGATGTGGACATGTGTCCTGTTCACCTGGCTGCATGACAGAAACAAGTCAGATGCCCAGTAAAGGCTGCTGCAGGACAGGCCAAGTGTGCCCCTCCCCACGAAGCCTAACACATGCAACATTTAGAAACCCATGACACTAGGGCCTCTAGACAGAGATAGGGGCTGCGGCCCATGCCTTCATGGGGAGGAAAGACCTGGGGAGCTGGTCAGCTAATAATAAAGCTGCCTTTCATTTTTCTGTTGGATCATGCTCTTTATAGGAATGGCTCCTTGCAATGAGGACCCCACAGGAAAGAGGGTCAGGGATTCTGACAACCTCAGGTCCCTGTTACAATGCCACTCGGCATCATCAGAACTTGCCCTTGACCCTGGAGTTGCTGTAGGAAGAACCCAGCACAGGCACTGGGGTGGTGGGCTTGGTGGGGAATAGCCACTCAGTGTACTGTGTCCCTCCCACCTTCCCTGGCTGACTCTTTGCCTTGGCTGACTACACCAAGTCTCCAGAATACCAAGCTGTAGGATCCTGGCCCTGTGGTCCATGATGGGGACGGATTCAGGCAGAGCTGGGTTTGAACTCCAGCTTCTCCTTCTCCTAGCTGTGGGATCTTGAGTAATTTGATTAAACCCTGTGCCTCTCTTTCCTTGTGGTGAAATGGAGGTGACATGAATGGATTGAATTTTATCTTCCATCCCTGCTTGCTCCCCTGTCCCACCTCAAGAACCTGCCATGGCTCCTCAGCACCCACAGACTATAATCCTGCTTCTCAGCTGAGAGCTGAGGTCTTCGTCCGACTCCACCCTACTTAGCCACCTTTTCTTCCATCCCATCTTTCCACTCCCCTAGGCACATGCATATCACACCTCTACTAACTGTCCCTGACATGCCACCATCATGACACACCCAGACTGTGTGTGTGCTTTAGCTCCCCATCCCTCCTTCTAATGTCAGAGGAAATCCTACCTGTCCTTCAGGGCTCAGCTCAAATGCCACCTCCTCCAAGTTGCCTTCCCTGCTTCCCAGCACTGGGCATGTGATAGGTGCTCAAAAAATATTTGAATAATTGAATGAACTGCTCCTCCCTCCTGTCCCCATAGTCACTGTCAAAACACACATTGTGCTATTGCAAGTTCAAGTTTCCCATGTCTTTTCCACAAGCTGAGGGTGCAAAGGCTCCCACATCCTGAACTGAACTCTCAATAGGAAGCAGAGTCCAAATTCCCAGTCTGCTTTCAGAAACGACTCAGGACCAGTCACATCCCCTTCAAGGTATGATACTTCAATGACAAAGCCAAACACCAGTTGCTCCAAGTGCATGGAGAAGCTACCAGGCCCTTGTTTTCAAGCCGTTTTTAGCACAGAGCCAATTTTCCAGATCAAACTTCACAGATCCCCAAACATCAGACAGTTAACAGAATTTTTAAAAACCCAGGTCTGTTCCAGCACAAATGGAGCCTCCAAAAAATCCTGGGGCTCCTTTTGGAACCCACTGACCCTGGCTCCCCTGAATTTGGCAGGCAGGGGTGCTGACAAAATCTTCCAGACTGTCTAGCCCGAGCTCCCCGCAAACACACCTGCGTTCCAGCCACCTGAAGCTGCCTGTGTTTCCCACCTATTCCCAGACCTCAGGCCTGGCTGCCAGCCCTTCACCTCCAAGGCTGGGCTCACCCATCCCCTGCACGGGAATCTTTCCTTACACTTCCATCCTGCTCAGGAGCCGGGCAGCACCCTTACAGCTTAGGTAGGGAAACCCACCTGCATGTCAGCACCTGTGAAGGAGGCCTGGGGGAGCTGCACCAGCACTGATTTCAGGCTAAAGCAAAAGCCACAGGTTAGACACAGGGGTGGTGATCAGAAGTTAACAGAGGGAGTCGAGAAAATGTGCAAGTTCCTTTGCTTAAGGTCTCTGCCGCTCCTTCCCTGGCTTTAAGAGTCCTCAGGATCCAGCCCTGCCCTGTGGGCCTCCCTGTACTCCCCCACACACCCGCACTTCAGCCACCAGGATTTGAACCCCAACACACACACACACACTGTCACCACTCTGTTTCTGAGTCTCCCATTTCCCCCTAGGAAGGCGGGCGCTGGTCTCACTCTGTGTCCCCCTGCCCCTTAGCGTCCCGCAGATGGTCTGGATCTACCCACCCATAGATAGGAACAGCGGCGCGTGGCCGCAGGGCCCTCTGCCGGGCAGACTCCACACGGACACTCACCGGGGTAGGGGCGTTCACCACCGAGAGGTTGTACCCGTAGAGGAAGGAGGAGCCGAAGGCGCCCACCAGAGAGACCGCGATGAGCGAGCAGGACCAGTCCTGTGAAGAGAGAGGAGAGCACATCAGAGCAGGCCCTTGGATGCAGAGCCTGGACGATCCCCCTTGGCAGGGGGAGGCCTCCAGACAGAATTCCTCATCAGTGGCCAAACGGGAGGTGGAGGGAGAAGATGGATACGGGGCGCAGCAGGCAACGTTCCCTCCAAGTCCACAGTACACCGTTGTCTTCCCAGCCAGGCTGCCGGGAAGCACAGAAGTCAGCCGGCTGTCCTTAGGGAGCAATCTGGAAGCAGCTACACTCACCATTTTAGCTCCATGTGGCTAGCTGCCTGGGGTGGAGCCGGGAATCCTCGTGGGCACTGCTGCGCTGCCCCCGGCCAGTTGCCTCCACCTGCCTGCATGTCCTGGAACACAGGCACGCCCATGCACACACACTCACGCTGTTTCTGGCTGGGGCATGGAGCTATAGCCTGGTCCCCACACCTTGAAATAAGGACCAGCAGACAGTGACATAGGACTTGGTGCCCCTTGACAAAGACTGACCATCCCAGGCTGCCCTGGGAAACATGGGATAGATGGATGGGACAGGCACTCTGGAAGTCACCTTCTTGGCCATCATTTACCATTAAGTGTGCATGAGCGTGTGTTTTCTAGATGCCGGGCCCTGATGAAGCCCTGGCAGTGTTCGCAGCAGTGAGAGAGACAGGGAAACCTGAGCCCTGTTGGGAAGGGACGCAGGTCCCTGATCTCAATTCCCTCTCCACCACCCCATTAACCTCCTCTGGAGGGGCTCCAGCAGCAGATGCTCCACCATTCAGCTGCAGAAGCAAGTAGTGTGAGCTTCCTGGGTCTCAGCTTACCCACCTGTAAAAGGGGTCTTATTAACATGCTGCACTGCTGCTCAGATTATTGAGGGGTCAGTGGGTTGCCAGATGTCACCAGTCTCCATTTGTTTCTTTCTCTCACTCCCTTTGGTCCAGCTGCTGCCCAAATAAACATGCCAAGGTCTCTCTACTTGGTCCCCCCTGAAGTGTTCCTCCTAGAGGATCTCAGATCTGAGACCCACAGCCGGTGGGTCTTCCTCCTGCAGCCTCCCGGGAGCTCCTTCTCTTTGTTTTACCATAGCTGTCCTGCATTCAACTACCACTTGTGACTGTGTAACCTTTGGCTTGTTGCACGGCCACTCTGTGACTCAGTTTCCTCATCTTTAAGATGGCAATGATATTAGAACACCCTTCCTAGGGAAGGAGTTAAAGCAGGTCAGAAGAGAGCCTGGCACTAGCAGGGTGCCCCTGAATGTCAGTGGCCAGGGCTGGACCGTGGCAGGGCAGCTGCTATACTTCCTGCTTTTTGCTTCTGGGCTCTGAGCCTGCTGCACAGGAGGTGCTCAGAGGCTTGGGAACCAAAGGGCCGTGCAAAGTCACATGGGTCAGAGTGCATGGTCCAAACCCAGGCCTCCCTGACTCAGAACCCAAGGCCCTTTACCCACACAGCTGCCAGGCCAGGGTGGAGACCCGCCCTACAGTGACTGCCCACACCCGTGCTCCCCACAGCCCGCCCTGGGCACCGAGGCCGGAGGCCAGAGGCCATTCTGTGTTTACCTTCCTTCTCCTCCCACCTGGCACCCAGCTCTTCCTCGTCTGGTGGTGACACTCTGGCAGCTCCCTCCCTGGTCTGGGAGGCCCAAGGTAGCTCCTGTCGTGTGTCAGAGGAGCAGAGCTCAGTTCCCTGGAATCCATGTTTAGTTTCTTTACTAGGGGCCCCAGTGGCCCAGCTGACAGCTCAGCCAGGACCCCGTACTCTGCCAGGACATCTCCGTGAATGAGGAGGCAGAGTCCACTGGAAGGAGGCCTGGAGAGCCCGAACAGGAAATGGGGCAATTTAGTCATGCTTGGACAGGAAATGGGTAACATTCTCTTCCCTGTTCCTAAGCCACTATAGCAACCGAAGAATCCTAAAAAGGAAATTTGTCCGCTGGGGACTTTCACCCAGGGTATGGATTCTTTCTTTGTCATCATTTTATTTTTCTCTCTTAATAAGGCCAGCATTCCAGAGGTGGGGTGACTGGCATAAATCCAGGGCGCCTTTCTAATCACCGGGGCAGGGAGAGGTCTAATAACTGGCTGAGGTGCTGTTCAGGCCCTGACTCCTCCACTTGGGGCGAGTCACTTTACTTCTCTGAACTGTCATCGACCAGTGAAAAATGGGCTGTTAATTCATTCCAGTTGCCCTGCAGAGGTATTCTGAGGCTTAAATAGAAACCATGTGGCCCCCACCTCACCCCTAGCAGCGTTCTGGATTGTATGCGGGCAGCCCTGCAGCCCAAGAACAAAGGAGCTGTGGGTATGGAAGGAAAAGAACCCCCCTCTTGTCATGACTCTGTCCAGCTTACTCAGCACCTGGCCACCCTCCTTCGCGCCACCCTGGCTGGCTCAGTAAGACCAGCAAGGAGGCCAGGACCTCATGACATAGAATTAATTCCCCACGTGGCTGATTCACCCCAAATGTCAGAAAAGGGCCTTCATGATGGCAAGGACTGGTGGCCTCTATTGCCTCTACTGGTGGCGTCTCCTGGAAGCGGACGGCAGACACAGAGGCTGGGCAGGGACAGAGGGCACATGGAAGAAAAAAGAAAAGACGGGGAGAACTGTGGGCGTCCTGGGGACCGTGATGGCGCGTGTGTGTGAGAAAGCTCTCAGCCCCCACTGCCCTGCAGCAGGACACCAGCTGCTCTGAGCAGATGGGAACCAGACTTCCACAGGCTGGGGCACGGAGCACAGGAGCCGTCCAGTGCTGCTCTGCATACTGGTCAGTGGGGGTCGCCTCTGCGAGAGCAAGCTATTTCTTGACTTGGTTTCCAGCCAACCTGCTGCCTTTCTCACTGCAGGGCGGGTCCACAGCAGGATCCCAGTGGGAAGCGCTTGGTTACAACATGCCTGCCAGAGCAGAGGATTTCCTGGGACTCTGTTGGCGAGGCACCGCCCCAATCTCAGTTGGATCCCAGAGTCTTTCTGGAAGAGGTGACTCCTGAGTATACTCAGAGGATGGGCGAGCCCAGGGAGGTATTTGGGCAGGGAAGGGCAGGAGGTGGAGGCCTGCAGGCTTGGATGCCAGCTGTATGAGCAGCTCCATAGTTCCCACTGGAGTTGAAAACTCCAGAGGTGCCAGGAACCAGGCACCCAACACAACGTGCCACCAGAGCTGGGCGTAAAGCATGAGGGAGGACGCGGAGCCCCTCCAGGAACCAGAAGCAGCCACCAGGGCTCCTCACAACCTGCACCGTCTCCCACGTCTCATGTACCTACGCTTCTCTCCCAAGTGCCTTCACACCTTGAGATCATCCAGGCCTCCTGTTAACCTTGGGGGGCCTGCTAGTCCTAGGGTAGCAGGAAGAACTAAAGTCCTGGGAGGGCGTGGAGCCATCTGCCTCCAAATCCCCTGCCATTTCTTTTCTGTGCGGCCTGTGGCCCTGTGTTCTGAGGTAGAGCCTATAGAAGCTTGACTCCTAGCGCAGGTGTGGTATAGAAGCAGCTCCTAGGTGTTCTGGGGTGAGGCAGGTGTACAACCGATGTTCCTGAGTGTTCTGGGGCTGGACTCCATCAGCCTGTGCTGACACTGAGTGTTCCTCACACACCCACTTACCAGCATTGGCTGAGCGCCTGCGCACTCGCTCCGGCCCCTGGCTCGGGCCTTTCTATTAACCATGCTCACCCCTGCTCAGCTCCCTTACCTCCTGCCCTGGGAGGCTTGCCTGGACCTCTCACTGCCCTGCTTCTCCAGGCCATGTGCTTCCCCTCGAGTGTGCCTTCCCTTCTGGACAGGAGGTCTCCAAGGACAGGGACTGTGTGTATCTCACAGGTTGAACTGGAAGTCTGATAAATTCAGATGTTGAAGTCCCAGGCTGAAGTTGTGTCCCAGGCTGTAACTATTTGGAGACAGGGTCTTTAAAAAGTAAGTCAAAATGAAGTCTTTAGGGTGGGCCCTAATCCAGTCTGACTGGTGTCCATACAAGGAGAGATTAGGACACACACATACTCAGCGTGGCCATCTGAGGACATGGGGAGAAGACACCATTTATAAGGCAGGGAGGGAGGCCTCAGAAGGAACCCCATCTGTCAACACCTTGATCTTGGACTTCTAGCCTTGAGAATGGTGCGATCACAGGTTCCTACTGTTTAAGCCACCCTGTTTCAGGGGCTTTGCCACAGCAGCCTGGGAAAACTCACTGGGCTTAGTATACTAAGCCTCTGGTCCCTGGATACATGTTTGCTATTGAACTCAAACTGTCCTCTGGATGATTTTCTGAGGCTACGAAGTTGGCTTAGAGATGGTGACAATTCTCTAGCAGGGAAGTGTCAGGGGAAAGAGGAGCTTTCTATTGAGTATCATTTAACCAGAGCGTTTGAAATGACTACATCCCTTCCTTCATTACACTAAACACGTAGACAGTGGGTGCTCAGCTCACCTAAGATAAGCACCAGAAGATACAGTGTCCACTTAGAGGGAATTGCTGTCTACTTAACACAGTTCTCCCATGTCCTTGGGTGACTGGAGGCAAGTGGCTTCATTCCCAGAACCTTCGTTACCACCCATATGGGGCCCATAGTGTCCAGCTTGCCAATTCCACACTTGCCTGGCGATTTGGTAAGTAGATTTGTGTTGATCTTTGTCCTGCCAAATAGAAGTTTATTACAAATATGGACATCTTTTCTTGCAAGTTGTGGTTATGTCCATACCCATCTCAGGGGACAAGGCATGGGTTGGCTAAGGTCTGAGACTGGCTCCACCTGAGAGAGCAGGGGATGGGTTTCCATATCTCCTTGAGGACGATGACATAATCATTGTGGGTGTCAACATCCCCTCATTGAGAAATGACCTTAAGGATGACCTTTCCCCAAGTCCAGAAAGCCACCAGCTGATCAGTGCCATGGATGTGCCCATCTTTCTAGCCTGGCTGTGACATGCTGTAGTTCCCATAGCTCCTCCCACGTGGCTTTGCTCCTAGCCCTTGCTCACTCCTCTCTCTGCTGGCCTCACCCTGACCCTGGAAGGCAGAGGGCGAGGGGGCCAGGAGGGACTGCCTGGGCCACCAGATGCCCATGCAAAGAAGAGGGCAAGAAACCAGCACTGACCGCTTTCTTTCTTGTCGACTGATTTTCTTTGTTTTCTGCTGGGTCCTTTTCACTGAGCTTCATGGTTTATTTTTCAGATTTTGGACTTGTTGATGTTGTTGTTCCTAAGAAAGAGTAATAAAGATGAAGCCCTTAGTCACTTGCTGTTACAGATGGCAAGCCACAGCAGGTGGTCCAAAGGGCCTTCCAAAGGTTTGTGGCAAGGACACCAGCATGAACACTTTGTCTTCCCTCAGGCCCCATTCCCTGGTGACCTATTTATGAGATGAGGGCTGAGCCCAGCTGTGTTCCTACTCCTGCCTGGTGGTTCACTAGACCCAGGCTGCTCCCCACACCATTCTCATTCAGAAGGGGCACATTTTGAAAATGCTAGACTGTCTGTCTCCAAGCGGTGAAAATGAAATCAGTGAAAATTAAACCAAGTGCTGATCTCGGCTGTTAAGTGGGAAATGATCATCGAGATCATCACCCAAATTGCTGGTGGGATGGAAGTGGATAGTGAGTGGCTTTTCTGGAGATTGGAAATGTGTTTCCGTGCCCTTTGGCCTAGCTACTTGATTAAGATTTATCCTAAAGCAGGAATAAAAATGTGCACAAAGATGTAAGTCCAAAATATTCAGTGCAGCGTGTGTGTGTGTGTGTATGTGTGCGTGTTAGAAAAATGGTATTTAAAAAAGAAAAAGAAAAAATGTCTAGCAGGAAAGTTCAACTACATGATGGCACATTCACAGATGGAAATTCATGCAGTCCTTAAAAATCATGTTCCACAAGAACATTTGATGCTGGGGAGAGATGCTCAGAACACATTCTTGGTTGACAAATAAGGGAAGATATATAAATGAATATGCATTTTTTCAACACTAAAAATATATGTACTTAATAGGTTTACACAATGAAACATTATATGTGCATAAATTTTGCATGTCTTCTTACTTCAATTTAAAATGTAACATTTATGCATTATTTATTCAACAGATATAAAGTCCCCAGTGTCCTAGGCTATGGGGATACAATCCCGAGCCAGGGTGCCCTCACCCTACCCTCATGAAGCTGGTGTGTCTGGAGGAGAGAAATTTCAGAAGAGCATACAGAGTGCATGGGGACACGTGGAAGGTGAGTGGTGGCCCAGCACAGGGCAGGAGGACAGTGGAGATGATCAGGGGACAGAAACATATTTATGTGCATAGAAAATAGGTCATAAACAGCCAGAGGTGACCCGCAGTTACCTCTCGACTGTGGTATATGGTCAATTTATATCTTATTGTTTTCTCCTAGTGTTCTGATTTTCTACCTTGAAAATAAAATACTACTGTAACTAGACAAGTTTTTTAAATTAAAAAAAAGGTTTTTTTTAAAGGAATTAAGCCTTAAAGGTCTCAAGTAGAGTTAAAATTAAAAAATAATAATAATAATCAACTCTGAATGCTCTGCTTCCAAAGGTAGAAAATGCAATCCTGGAAGGATACACAGTTCCTATGGGTCAATGGATTCAGCTTGATTGGGTCCAGAAGCCATTTCTGCTGCCTGACAAGATGCTGGCTGGTGAGTCGCCTTAGCCCCACTCTAGTGTTGCCGCAGGACCTGCCTTGAGGGGCTGATATCCTGTCTCATCCCAGTCCACCTGGAGGGCCCTTGGGCCTGCTTTCCTGATGTGACTGCATGCCTCTGGGCCACAGCTCAGGCTGCTGGGCTTGGAAGGCCCTTCCTTATTCCTCTGCCTCCTCTGCAAGGCTCACTTCCTCTGACTACCTATCAGTTCCTTCTGGAAACGGGATTCTCTTTCTCAGGTGCACCCCAGGGCTCACAGCTAGTGGATTGCATGGGCTAAGGGTGCTGTATCTGAGTTCTCATGTGGGGACGGGGTGGGGGGGTCACCTGTGAGGCTCACTTGACCTGTCAAGTTGGCTGGGCCATGGTGCTTGGTCATTTAGCAAATGTCTGGAAAACAGTTTTTTAGGTAGCATTAGCATATGCAGTCAGCTGGCTTTAAGTAAAGCAGATGATGCTCCATGACATGGATGGGCCCCACCTACCCAGTTTAAGACCTTGTGATAAGCAGCTGACATCCCTTACAAAAGAGGAATTTGGCCTCAAGACCGTAACATAGAAATCCTTTGGAACAAGAGTTTGACCTCAGCGCTGGTGGAATTTCTAGTTTGCCGGCTTGCCTGTGAGTTTGGGGCTCGTCAGCCCCTACAATTGCTTAAGCCAATTCCAGGGGAAACAGGAAAGAAAGACAGAGAGGGAGCATGCAGACCCCGCTGCTTCTTCCCTGCAGAACCCTGACCCACTCGCTCCCTATTTCTCACACTTGAGGCTGAAGTTGTTCATCGTGTTCACAGTCGGACCGAACGCCGGCCTGAAGAGATGCACAGGGAGCGCAAGAGGTGAGGTGGGGAGGAGAAGAGGCAAAGACATGAGAAGTGCAGTCAGATGCAGGGACAGAGGGAACTAAGTGACAGAATCTGTAGCTGCCACCCTGCCTGCCTCTTGGGGTTCGTTCCCATTCTAGTTCATGTGAATGGCTGTCACCATGGCCTTGCGGGACCACCATTCACACAGATGACATTGTGACTTTCCCCTGGAATTGCACAACATGGTGGCCCTACATATGCCTAAGGATGAAGATGGTCTCCCGGTGATGCAGCGGAAGCCAGGATTTGAAAAGATATGAGTAGAATGAAAGAGAAAGGCCATTGGAATCTGAGACCTGGATCTCCTTTCTGGCTTTGCTCCTGTGACTTAGGGCAAGGTACTAACTCATGCGTCTCTTTCCTTGTCAATCAGCCAAAGATAGCTGCCATTCTCTCCTATTGTTAGATGAGGAGTCCTGAACTTAAGTGGCCCTGGGAGAGGCCTGGCAAACCCTTGGTGTCTAATGAATGGCAATTGTCATTCATAGGGCTATTGAAGACCCAAAGTGACATAGTTGTGGGGAGGAGGAAAGAAGAGTTGTTTAGAAGTACTGATCTTCAGATGTTTGTGGAACATCTTAGTGTGAATTATCCCCTTGGGACTTGGAAATAAGAGCAGTGCTCAAGCAGTAGACTGGGCTGGAAATGCATTAAATGGGAATTAGTGACACAGGACTTGGTAAGGTCACCCAGGAAAGGGGTGTGGAAAGAGGAGATCCCTAAGGAACCAGGAAGACAAGGAATGGTAAATGACAAAGGACCAAGCAGAGCCAGGTGTTGGGAATGACAAGACAAGGACTTTAAGAGGATGTGAGGGGTCAGCTGTGTCAAACATTGACTGAGGCTCAGTCAAGAAAGAGGAATGAAAAATGTCCAGGGCATTTGACCACACGAAGGCCACGGTGACTGTTACAAGGGAGATTTCCATGGCATGGGTCAGGAGGGATGGAGCACTGGAAGAGGAGCCCATGTGCAGACCAGTCTTCAGCCACAAGGAGGTGTGGGGGTGCAAGTGGAGGCCTGTGAGGTCAAAGGGTGGAATGTGGGTGAGTGTGGTGAAGACGTCAAATCTGGAAGTGGGAAAGCAGGAGCTCTGTGTGAGGGTTCCTGTGTCCTAATGTCATCTATAGTCCAAGGGTATCCACAGGAAGTGTGAGGCAAAGAACCTACTGAAGGGGAAAGAGGAGGGTGCTGGGGCAGGCGTGGGAAGGTGAGGAGCAGTCACAAAGGAAATCCAGGGGCAGCCTTAACACCCATGCCCGGTTGGCCATGGGCTGGTGTTGAGGGACCCCTCATTGCTCTGTAATGGAAGAAAACAGGTGGGAATTCAGAGCTTCCTTGGGGGGCTTCTTGAGTTTACCAATGGAGAGAAAATGCAATTCCAGCTATGACCAGAGTGGGGCTTTTGTTGGGCTGTACCACAACCATCCAACATGGAACCACCTAGAAATCAAGGTCAGAGCAGGTGCAGTCACAGGTGTGGGGGAAGGAATGAGTACAGGGAGGGGCAGGGGTGGGAAGAAGCTACCAGTGGGTGTTAGTAAATTATGGCGTGTTAAATATTGCCCTGTGACAAAAAAGGGCCCAAGAACATGGGCCTGGGGTGGACAGGACAGTGTGCTCAGCAGTCCCCATACCGTCAAGTCTGTGTGCAGGGAGAGATGGAGAGCACTCCAGCTGGAGGGTGCCCAGCCCCCCGTCATTCTTCCCAGGAAACATGTTGCAACCTGGGAAGGTGGGGCGCTGGGAGGACGTGGGTGGAGGTCATGCTTCTTTCTTGTTCAGGATCAACTCTGATCTTCTCCTCCCCCACTCCCAGCGAGGAAAAGGAATAAGGTTGCTAAGTCAATATAGCCCCACTGCCTGGGAGCTGCCCCCAGCAGAGGCCTCAACTGTGGACTCACCCTGCAGAGTCCATGATGCCCATCATCCCTAAGACCTCTCATGACAGGGGGGAGGCCGCCTGCCTGGCACTGCCAGGCCTCGTACAGGCAGCAAGTGGGACTCTGGGTTCACACCCCACTTCTACAGCTAACAGACTGGGAGACCGTTACTGAAGTTCTCTGCACTCCATTTCTTCCTGTTTCAAATGGGGATAATGACATGACCAACCTCATGGGCTGTTGCGAGGGCGAAGTGAGTTCGTTATGTGATGCACACTGCAGATGTCAAGTGACTTTGAGCCATCACAATCACCTCCAAAAGCACAGCAGATGGTCTTCCCAGACCACGGGTACAGTGCTTCCTGTTTTACTCAATGATGACATCTCAGGAGGCTTAGGACAGCTCACCCACCTGAGCTCATGCAGTGTTTAAACAGAGAACCCTAAGCTCCCTCAAAATAGTCATCTAAGGCTTAAACAGAGTCTGTGTAAATAAAATAAAATACAAAAGATAAATAAGCATGAGCTCCATGCATGGTGAAGAGTCCATCTGCCACTTCAGCAGCCCACATCCCTCTTCAGGATGCTCCCTAGGACCCAGCCATGACAGAAGAACCCTAGCACAGTAGAACCCCAGAACTCTGCTCCTGGCAGTCTGATTGGCCCGCACCTAGGCTGTCCCAGAGTTAAATATTTAGATAACCACCTCTGCTGCTACCGTTTCTGCTGACAATGATATTAAAACATGATGCTGGGCCCCTGTCAGAGAAGCAACGTCACTCACAGAACCTGTCACAGAAGTTGGGTCTGAGCCCAGATGGCCTGAAGTCAGATCCTCCCACAGAGCTGGCGTTGGGTGCAAGGACAAAAGGAAATGGAAAGGCCGCAGCCAGCATGGACGTGAACAGAGGGCCAGCAAACAGCAGCTGCGAGCGCCACTCTCTCTCTGGCATGTGCAAACAGGAGGCTGCCCTCCCTGAAGTTGCCACCGTGTGCCTGTCCACCCTAAGATGTGCCCCACCAAGCAAAGCCATGTGGTTCCCGCAAGCTGCTGGCCACCAGCTCTCAGCAGAAAGCCCCAGCATACGGCCTGGGCCCCTAGTTCTCCACTGAGTAATGCTCGGCTGATCGGCTCCTCCCTTCCCTTCCTACTGACTTTAGCAGGGGACTAGAGCTCATTCTAAAGCAGGAAATTGAAAAATAGGGAAATTTTAAGAGGGAAAAGAGAAGGGAGGAATGGAGTGGTAGGGAGAGGGAGGGAGGGAGGGAGCGTGAATCACAGCCCTGGGTATCAAACACAGGTAACCACAGCCACGGTCGCTCAGCATGGGTTTTGTTGTATCAGTTTGTTGGGAACCTCCCTACCAAATTTGTGTGCATATTCTTGCTTAATCTTTCCCAGACCCCTGTAAGGCTGATTTTCAAATCCCTCAACTGTCAAACTCCTCACTCCAGCTGCTCCGTGAATCTCAGTCATCCCAGACGCCCTTCCAAAGCAGACCCAATGCTGTGAGCATCACTCACCTGAGTTCTGGGCTCTCCTCACCTGTCCAGTCTAAAGAGCAAATGGGGTATGTGTCACCGATAGATCACCTCCCAATAGAATCAGGTTATACTGGAGAAATTGTGAAAGAAAACAGCATTAATGATTAAACTGCGTTCACCTGTTGCCACAAACATCTCTGATGCCCATCTTGATAAGCTTAATGGCCAGCTATCATGGGTAACTGGGTTTATTAAAAACATGCTGTTATGGTTTGAATACAAAGTATCCCCCAGACAATGCTGGAATGTTCAGAGGTGACATGAGATTAAGAGACCTGTAACCTAATCAGTGGGTTAATTCATTTGCTGGATTAATAATTTGAAAGAACTACTGTACTGGATGGTAATTGTAGGGAGATGGAGTGTGTCTGGAGGAAGCAGGCCACTGGGGGTGTGCCGTGGGGGACTATATCTTAGTCCTCTGGCTCCTGCCTCCCCCTCTCTGTCTGTCTGTCTCTCTGCTTCCAGGCTGCCAGGGGGTGGGCAGTTTTCCTCCATCACGCCCTCCCACCATGATGTTCTCCGGACTCACCTCCAACCTGGACCAGTGGAGTCAGCTCACCATGGACTGAACCTCTGAAACTGTGAGCCCAGTAAACTCTTGCTTAAGTTGTTCTTGCCAGGTATGTTGACACAGTGACAAATGCTGACTAACACACATGCCCAGGTGTGGGTTGGCCTGTTCTGGACCAGGAGTCTGAAGGCAGAGATGTCTTGGTGAAGACTCGGCTGAGTGAAGGACTGACCTAGGCTTCACCTCCCTGGATGTCCGACCCCTTCTCTTTAACAGGAGGAAGTGACCCATGGAAAACCAGCCTGGATGGAGGTGAGGTTCCAGCAAGGTGACATGGGACAGTCCAAAGCAGGGACACATGAAACAGGTGCAGCAAGCCCTGAGTCCAGGTGAGCCACACAAGGAGGGAGCTCCTGCTCCTCTGTCCACCTGGGCCTGGACTCAGCCATGGAGCAAGGTCTAGAGCAGCCGCCTGGGCAGTGCTGCGCCTCGGTTGTTGTGATTGTTACTATTGCGTGGACACTATGTTGCCATCTCTCCCGAGCTCCAAAGTGATGCACACTAGCTAATTCTTCTCACTCTTCAGCAGCCTGAGATAAATGGAGGGCTGGCGTGGCAGAGGGACATGGTAGGAAGAGGTGAGTGACCTGGGCAGCCGGGGCAGGATCCAAGCCCAGCCCAGGGCTGAAAAGTCACCTTCAGTCCCATCCCTGCAAGAGGGGAGGGCACGAGGAGTGGAGGGCGGTGCTCGAGTGGAGTGTGGAAGGAAAGGCACCCAGGGGTCCCAGACACAGGGAAAGGGGTGCTGTGTCCAGCTCAGCCATCTACTCAGATCTAGAAAAACAGATCTCTGGGGAGCCGGGAAAAGCCCAGGCCATTCCCTCAGCATCAATCCAGAGCAACAGGAAACCTCCTTATGGCTCATTCCATTTCCCTGGTGTCATGGTGTTGACGAAGGGATGGCCGAGAGCAGGAAGAAGCCTTCAAATCCGTGGGAGACACCTGCAGGAGATGTTTGTGGCAAGCAACCTCCAGCATCTGCCACGCCTGAGCACTAGGAAGATGGCATCTCTGTGCCCAGGGAGAGCTCACCTGTGCTTAAGGGGACAAGCACACCAAGGTCCCAGTCTCCTCTGGGCAAAAGAGGTGCTTTCCCAGGACTTTCAGATCTCCCCTACACACCCAGCTGGCACATCTGCCTCCCCTCTTCAAGCAGTCAGCCACCCACTCTTGGCCTCGTTTTAGGTGTAATACAGGCTTCCCATTCCAGGGTAGTCAGCCAGTGGTTTAGCAACATCTGGAGGGGCAGGATGTGATGATGACTACCTGGGATTTGACGTCAGAGATCTTAGGTCCAAATCCCAGCTTGCCCCTTCCTGGCCGAGTCCCACTGGACACACCACTCCTCTGCAGAGTGGGTGCAAGGAGCTACTTCCTCAAGGTCATGTCTGGTGGATCAACTGAGATGCTGCCCTTGGGCTTGCCTGTCACATAGCAAGTGTCCAGTAAATGTTTACTGTCCTGTAGAGGAAATTTCTTTGTCATTATTTTTATTTTTGTTTATTTAGTCATTTTCAAATGTTTATGGAGGACCTACTAAGTGCCCAACATAGGGCTAGATGCTAAGAAGGCTGCAAACAGCAGTAAAGCTGTTGCTTCTATCCAGTAATTCACAATGTATCAAATGCATGAACTAAGGAGAGGAGCCTGCATGTAGTAAGCACCCACTGTATGACAGGCACATGTCATGCATGGTCTCACTGAGCCCTAGAGCAGTGCACTCCATTGTATGTCTGTGGATACTGAAGTTAGAGGGTTAGGCCACGTGTCCAAAGCAATGTTTGTGGGTTAGAGCTGATGTTCAAAGCAAGACCACCTACAGTCCCATTTCTCCCCCACCTGGACTCCCACTTACACTGCCTGGTGGGGAAGCTCCTCAGCCAGGGGGACAAGCCCACCAGAGAGCCTCCAGGACCTCGATGGCAGAGACAATTCTCTTTTTCATCTCATTCACCTAACAGACTTCTCGTTTTGGAGGATCCCTCCTTGGTGGGTCTTACAGACATGTACGTCTATCCTCTTGAATTCCTCTGCAGCAATAATCCCATTTATCTTCAGCATCAGCAATTTTTTCCTCTGTTGGATCCTTCTAGGCTATGGAGGAAAACGTCTTTATATCATCCATCTGAAAAAAAGACTGAAGGGTTATTCACAAAGATGTGGAAAAAATGAAAACCCTCATACAACACTGGCGGTGATGTGAAATGCTTTAGCCACTGTGAAGAATAGTTTGTTGATTCCTCAAAAAGCAAACACAATCACCACGTGACATACCAGTTCCACTCCTCGGGCCTACCCAAAAGAGGTGAAAATAGGTGTTCAAACACACACTGGCACACCAATGTTTACGGCAGCACTGTTCACAATAGCCAGAAGGTGGAAGCAGCCCAATGTCCACCACTGAACAAAGGATAAACAAAATCTGGTCTATTCGTACAATGGAATATTATTCAGTCATGGAAAGGAATGTCATGTTGAGACATGCCACAACATGGCTGAGCCTTGGGAACGTCATGCTAAGTGAAAGGAGCCTTCACAGAAAGCCACACCTTGTATGATTGCATTTATATGAAATGCCCAGAATTTGCAGGTCCCCAGAGATAGAGCAGATTAGTGGTTGGCCAGAGTGGGATGGAGCAGGGAAAGGGTGAGACTGATTAAAGAGTAACAGTCACCTTTTGGAGTGAAGAGAATGTTCTGGAACTAGATGGATGCGATGGTCTGACCACACAGAACGGGCTAAATGCCACTGAATTTTTCACCTTGAAATGGCGGATTCATGCTATGATCTCACCTCAAACGACAAACACAAACACAACCCCAGGGCCACACGTCTCCATTAGCCCATCAGTGGATGACACTGGGAAGTTCCCTACATCACAGGTTTCTTAAAATCGCCTCATCTATCAATGGGCTGTTTAACCGCGCATAGGGGAGCTTTCGGAAGTGGCTGAATTTATGATGACTTTGAGAGTTGCAGATTTCCCAGAGTCGGGGGAGGGACAGGCCTGCAATGTGTGCGGGACCTCAGATTAAACTCACATTTCCCGTCCTTCCTTCTGTCTCCTTCCTGGTCCTTCATTCCCAGGCTCCTCCCCAATCCCCTGGCTGCCCTCATGGACAGGATGCAGTTGTGCCCTCCTAGATTAGTGCAGTGATGGGCACTATCCCTGTGTGGGGGCGGAGCTATGTGGGAAATCTCTGTACCTTCCTCCCAGAGTTGACATGATGGTTCCCCCTCAACACCCCGAGGCCATCCTGGCTTTCCTGTTTTGGGAACCACTGGGCCAGATGTGAAGATCCTTCTGGTCTTTTTGTTCTAAGTCCAGGAAAAGACAGAACTGTACCTGTTGTGCCCCATCCCCTGGGCCTGACAAACCACATGGAATCCCTGGTCCTCACAGTGGCCCTCAGCAGAAGACCGTCTCTCTCCCGTTTCACAGATCAGGAAACTGAGGCTTAGAGGCTCCTGAAGTCTCACTCAAACACTAGAAGCTCGAGAACTCAACCCCAGCCGCCAGCCTCTGCCTCTCATGCTTTTCTGCCAGGTCAGGAGCAGAGATGTGAGCGGCTGGCCGGGCAGCCGGGGCTCCGTGGTGCACTGCTGTGACATCAGCTAAGAGCTGGGCCCAGGGACCAGACAGGCCCAGAGGAACACACGGCTCCATACCGTGGCTCTGCCCCTCTCTCCCACGGCACTCGCCCCCTCAGGTCTCTTCCAAGATCAGAAAAAAGGAAGAGTTTCACTGTGATGAGGGAGCCGAGCTGCAATCAGCCACGCAAAGACCAGGGTTTCACGGTCAAGGGTTGGCATGCTCAGGCTGCTGTCATGTCTAGTCTGGGCAAGCCCGATGGCTCCAAAGCTGGGCACATTCTGGAAACAGGCAGCATTGTGGAGGATCCCGTCCCCTAGGCCTCGTGTTTCCAGACCAGCTAGGGCGGGAGGGGCTGCGCTCGCGCTCCTGGCGTGGGTAAAGAGGCCTCTCCACTCCCGGCCCCAAGACAGCTCTGTCCTTAAGGTTGGCTCCTTGAGGGGCGTCCAAAGCCTGGTAGGATGCCACAAGGGATCCCCCAAAGTAATTGTATTTTAAAAGAGAAAACAGTGAGTGTTTTCAGTTGTAAAATTCTAAAGTCTCAGTCTTCGCAAGGGAGGGACAGAGAAACCAGGCAGAAGTCCTTCCTTGTAGAACTGGACACAAGAGGCTCAGCTGCTGCACGGCTGGAGGACGGCGCCTGGACTCCCAGCACCCAAGAGGCTGCCTGGACAGCTCCCCCTGAACGCTGTATGGGGTGGGCCCAGGGACACAGGGAACCTTCCCATGCACTGTTCCTTCTTTCTGTCACAGGAACTTCCTGGGCTGGAGGGAAGCCTGGGCGTGTGGGCTGATGTCCCCATGGAGACTTCACTTCCACTTATGGCCTTGCCTTCGGCTTGTGGGTGTGCGGAGCCCCGCCCCATGTCAGGCCCACCTAGGGCAGGCACCGTGGGTGGGCGTCCATCAGACACCAACTCCCACGCATCTTAATTGGTGTTTAGATGTAATTGTGGCCAACTCTAGAGAGCCGTTCAGGTGGTAGGAGAGGCCGTGCCAGGCGACTCTGATCTACTTTTCAGCCTAGCCGTGTGTCAGGGTGGGAAGGGGGGTGGGTCCAGCAGGAGGAGTAGCCGGTAGGAAGGGCCTAGGGCTGGGGGGATCTTGTGTTGGGGGTTGAGAGACCCCTGTGGCAGGCGCCCTCGGCCGTGGCCTAGGGCAAGGTCAGGGCGTGGCAATGTGTCCTGAGAGCCATGGAAAGCACTGGCGGTTTCTAAATTTGGGTGGGGAGATCAGGTCACCTCTTTACAAAGCTTTGCCTGGTGGCCACATGCAGCTGGGTGTGAGGGCTGGGAGGATTTTGAAGACGGTGACATGATGGAAACCGGAAGATTTATCTGGTCCTTGACCTGCTATTGAGGCTGGTAATAGTGAGTCATGGCAGGTGGACTCTGGCTGGCAGGAGATGGCCCCTGCATCCTCAGCACCGGGGTGCCGGGCCCATGCCAGCAGGAGCCCCATGCTGGCCACTGTCACTACTGGGCTGTGCAGCCCTCACGCCAGGCTGCAGGAGTGATACCCTCTTCTACATGGAGGGAGCAGCTCAGCTCCACAGGCCACACGTGGACGTTGGTGGCAGTGGGTTCCGATTCCGACAGCACGGCCCTGGTGACCGCAGCAGGCTGTGCAGTCAAGCAGAGCTGTGGTTACCCTTTATGTAAAGGAAAAACTTGAACCTCTGTTTACAGGCCGAGAGCTAGGATGCAGCAAGGCCTGGGACAGCCAACGGGGCGGAGCTGTTCACTGAAGCTTAGCCCTGCTGGGGGTGCACCTTCCTCTCCGCCTGTCTCTGAGTGTCAGACTCAATTTGCTCCTTTTGTCTGGGGGTCCATCAAAATCAAATTTCCACTTGGGGACTCGTCACAGCTTACTTGACTCTGTCGTGTTGGATTGTGTTGCAGGAAAGAAAGAAGATCGTCTTGCAACGGATGGGGTCAGAATGTAGACATATGGTCCTGCTGTGCCACCCTGTGCACCAGCCCTGGCGTGCCCAACCCCTGGCTCTGCTTGGACTTGTCATCTAGTCCTGGACAGCTCCTCTCTCCTGCCGGTCTGAACCCAAGATCAAGTCCAGTTCTTCAGCAGGATGTACATGAGCCCCCTACCTTTCTAGCCTCTCTCAGCCAAGCAGGAGCAAATTGTTCCTGACCTCGCATTCCCCTCCCACGCCCGTGGCAGATGTTTTTAACCAATCAGCCCAAACTCATCCTCAGCATCCTTCTGGGCACAGCACCGCAAGCAATCCTGGGAGCGGGGGTCCCGGTGGCCCAGTGGGGCGCACCTGCTGTCCCTCGCTGCTGCACGTCCTGCTTTGTGAGCATGCTCTCCACTCCACGGCAGCCTCCTGCCCATTTCCTCAGCTTCTCCTGGACTCTGCACCCATTCAGATGCTGCCTCCACCTCCCTCCCAGGTTCATCCCACATGGCCAGGGGAATTAATCATCCAAGCCTAGGACGCCGCACATGGGACTGCCAGGACCAAGTCCTCAAGGTACCCAGGAACTCTGAGGAGTGTAAAATGGCAAGCTCATCCTTTATTGATATGGTTTTCTTAATCATAAGAGAGACAGTGTTGATAGGGAATAAGAGGGACAAGGACCTTGAAGGGCCGGGGCTATAGTTCTAGGTCACAGATGGAGCATTTGCTTGGGAGGCCCTGGGTTCCAGCCCCAGCCCCACCAAACCAGAAGAAAGAGAGAGACAGAGAGAGAGGAGAGAGAGAGAGAGAGAGAGAACATGGCATAGATAGCATCAAGCACAACTTCTGGACCAAGAAACCCCTCATCCTGGCTTCTTTGAAACATTTGTCACTCAAACCATATCTGTGGAGAAGCGCTTGTGGCAGAATCCTTTCTCCATGTCCAAGGGGAGACTCCATTGTTGGCTATCCAAATGTGGCCATGCCCTGTTTGGACTAGCAAGATCTCTGCTCCATACTATCTACTTAATCTCTCACTCAACAGACACTTACAGCATCTGGCCTGAACAATGCTTGGTCACAGATTGGGGAATCAAGACTCAGAGAAGTGAAACTACCAGCCCAAAGCCACACAGCAAGAAAAAGGCAGAGGAACAACTAAGCTGAGCTCCCTCTACCACACTGGCTCTTGAGGCGTGTTGGAGTCCACTGGCTGTTCAGGGACAGGTTTTCTCTCAACCTGGGCATGGGAAGCTCTGGTACAAAGCTCTAGTGTGGCTATTGACCTTGGACCCAAAGGGCCTAGGGATCTCTTAGATGAAGACTCCAATGTCAGCCTCTTTGAAAACCCTAAAAGCCAATCAATCTTTTGCTGAGTATCTGAACTTGGGCAATTCAGGATCTTCTGCCCTCGCTGTTTTCTGTCACTTTGACCCTATACCCTGCAAAACAATGTGGCCTGCAGATTTCTGAGGTCCGAGGTCCAAGGCCCGGCAGCACCCACAGCTGCCATGCTAAGCTTCTCTTTCTGCATGTTGCCAACATTCCTGGTCTTTGGCCCTCAGGCTCTGTACACAGCCCCCTCCACTAACTCTGCAGAAGGCAGATCAAAGTCCTCTTCCCTCCACAGTGCCCTTGGCCTGAGCCAGGCTCTCTCAGTCCAGGGACTCCCCGGCCCTGGGGAAGGAGGTGCTCAGTGCTCAGAGCTCAGCCTGGGTCAGCCCACAGGTGTCCCAGCTACCTTCTCCCTGGCTGCTTGGCCCTGAGCTGTCACTGACCAGTTCTGAACTTCAACTTCTGAATCTGTAAAACAAGAATAAGAGCAACCAGCCCCACCTCCTGGTGGCTGCGAGGGATGCACAGAACAGTACCTGGGAGGGCTCCGTTCTGTGGCTGTGGCCGAGGGCAAGGTCAGCTGTCCACACCTGCAGGTTCTGTAGTGTGGATTCAACCAACCACTGCAGGCCAAAATACCTTAAAAGAACTGCCTCTGTACTGAACACTGACTTTTTTCTTATTATTATTCCCCAGACAACACAGTACAACAATTGCTCACGTGGCGTCAACATCGAGTTAGATATTGTAAGTCACCCAGAGATGATCTAAAGTCCCCAGGAGGGAGTGCATGGGTCATATGCAAATACCATGCCATTCTATACAGGGGGCTTGAGCATCTGTGGAGTTTGGTATC
The DNA here is from genome assembly GCA_004024805.1 of Geosciurus inauris. Lineage (NCBI taxonomy): Eukaryota > Metazoa > Chordata > Mammalia > Rodentia > Sciuridae > Geosciurus > Geosciurus inauris. The sequence continues at coordinate 28,202 of PVHX01000908.1, read as the reverse complement.
TGTGGGGCACCCTGGAACCAGTTCCCTGTGGGTACCCTGGGGTGGCTGCCCTGGGAAGAGCTAGCTGGTCCTATTAGACCCGTGCTGACACACCCAAACTCTTAGATTTTCACAGTTGGGTCCACCACTTGTAAACTGCATGACCCTATTCATGTTCCCTTACAACTGAGTCTTGGTCTCCTCATTTGTAAAACTGGGCAAAAAAATGACACCTTACTTTCATATTGAAAGAGACAATAAATGAAAACTTCTCCCAGTGCTGAGGCAGAACAGAGTCCATTGCACTTAGACGAGAGTGTTAACCAGGCTCCTCGTGGACCTCTCAATCCTCGGCTCCACTTGTCTGTCCTGCATTGCCCAGTCTGTGCCCCTGCATGCCTGCCTGCTCGTCAGCATCATCCTCAAGGGCTGCAGGCTGTCCTGTCCCTCAGGTGGCCATGTACGCTGCCCTTTCTTCAACATGTCACGCAGCTCTGCAGGAAGCACCTCCCTCCGTCACTGGGTCTCTTTCCCTAGCGGAGAAATGGGACTGCTGGGTCCAAGGCTACACACGAAGGCCACATGCGATCCGCACTTCTCAGTCTTGGCGAGTGTTGATGGTTCATGTTCCCGAAAGGTTCTGGCAAATTCCACTCTGGGGAGCTCGCTCAAGGCTGTGTGGCTCGCTAGGGAGCAAACCGAGCCTCTGGCCTGGTCCTTTCCACTCCACATCCGGCAACACTCTGGTTTAGGGACACCGCATAACTTTGAGTTGTCCTTGACCTTATCAGTACATCCAGTGCCTTCTGCAGTCTTCTCAGTTTTTTAAAAAAGCTTTGTTTGGTGTGATTTACCTACCATAAAATGGACCTCTTTCAAGTGTGCTGTTGAATGCTGTTCAGTGCAGTCACAGAGTCGTGTGACTATGTCCACTATCTAATTTGGGGGATGTTGCCATCGTCCCCCAAAGAAATGACATGCCCCTTTGCAGTCACTACCGGTCCCAGCCCCTGGGAACTGCCCTCTAGGTTCTGTCTCCGTAGGTTATATATAGCTGCCTTTCTGGACATTATGGAAAAATGGAATCACAGTGCGTGTCCTGCTGTGTTCAGCTTCTGCTGAGCACCACGGTCTTGACATTTGCTCTGTGGTATTAGCCTTCTCAGTGACGAGCCCCCTCTTGTACCTCATCCCCCACCTCCTTCCTTCTCCCACATCCTCATCTTATCTCAGATGTCTCTCATGCTCCCTGCTGTGGTTTGGGCTTAATGTCCCCCAAGTCTGTGTTAATGGCTTGATCCCCAGTGTGATGCTGTTGGGAGCTGGTGGAAGCTTCAAGGGATGGGGTCTCTTGGGAGGCTTTAAGTTGTTGGATGGTATGGCCTCAAGGGGGACTGTGGGGAGAAGGTCCCCTCCTTGTCCTCTCCTTCCTGCTCCCTGTCCACGAGGTGGGCACCCTGCCCCACCACAGTCCTGCCATGGTGCGCCTCACTATAGGCCCAAAGCAACAGGGCCAGCCAACCACAGACCGGACCTCCCAAACTGAGCCACACTAAACCTTTTCTCTTCACAAGTTGATTGTCCAGGGATTTGATAGAGTGATGGAGGACTGGCCAGCACAGTCCTCTACCCCCACGGGCCCAGGCCCTTGTCCTCTCCCACCCAGACATCAGGCTGCAGGTCTCCCAGTGGCCCATCTCCATCCTCTAATTCTCTACAGCAACCCTGGAGAAATCTTTCTCGAAGGCTGGTAATGCCTTTGCATCTCTGCTCCGACGACGCTTTCAATGCCTCTCCCTTCCTCCTGGAGGAAGCCTCAACTTCAAAGACTAAGAGAGAAGGGAGGAGAGGGAAGCACCACTTACCAGGCCTCCTCTGGGCAGTGCTGTGCCAGCAGCATCCCTGTCCTGGCAATGCCCCACCCACACCTGGTCCTAGGCGCAGAGTAGCCCTGCACCTCCTGCACACCCTGGCCTCTTCGTTGCCGCCTTGGCATGCGGTGGCCCCAGCAAGGCCCTCCCTTGGCCTGCTCCTCACCTGACCAGGTCCCACTCACAGCCTGAATTTCCTAAGCAGCCTTGTGAGCTGCTCCAAGCAGAGGCCCATCCCGCTCTGGGATCCAGGTCATTCAGCTCCAGTGCCTGAGCCAGGCCCAGAGCAGATGGTCTGCCAACTGAGTAAATGGCAGTGGCTTCTATTTTTTATCGATACTGACCTGCATTTAATTGTGATTGTTTGAGTGACTCTTCAGAATTAAGCCTGGAGCTATGCTGAGCAAAGAGGCTTGGGAGGGAAGCAGCCCTGAGCCCTGCCATGAACTAACCTTTTTTCTGGGTTACTGCTCACTTCCCCCTGGAGAAAGCTGGTCTTCATCACCTGCTGTGCAAGGGTTTGTCTCTGTTTTATTTAATTTGCATCTGTGATACAGCACTGCTATTCCCATGTAATAGAAAACAAGGCTCAGAGAGCTCAAAATACTTGCCTGAGGTTACACAGCCAGGAACTGGGACAGAAGTGGGGTAGCTCTCATGTGCTCCATCTTTTCCCATGCCAGGCTACCATCCAGACACAAGAGAAACTGAACTGCAGTTACTGCACTCTCACCAACACAGTAGAATTAGAATTTCTTCTAAATTTTTGAGAATTCTTTTTTTAAGAGTCGAGGAGCAGGGGAGACTGGAACTCCCCTAGACCTGCCAACTCTCAGCTCCTGTTGATGTTAGGACATTTAGAGATTCTGGAATGGTTAGGCTCTGGAAAGGAAGAAGGTGACCTCTCGCATCTGAACTCCTGGACTCCATTTGGTCAGGAGCTTCCTGAAAGCATTCTAAGTGACAGGCTTCTTGTGTGACCTACAGTGTCTGCTGGCTGTTGGCCTAGCCATAGACAAATCTCAGTTCAACTTTTCCCTTCCAGCAGTGAAACTGATTGCAAGTTGTCCTAGCTTTGACACTGACGTGGGAGGGAGCTGAAGCCCACCTTCAAGCAGTACTCACCGAGCGTCACCTTCAAGTGGTGGCATAGGGGACGCGGATTCTCCAGCCAGACCCTTTTCTCTGTGTGCTGGCAAGGGAAGCACGGCCAGGAGTCTGTCCATCTAGGGTGCCAGCCCTGGTCCACTGCCCTGCCCTGACTTGACGGTCCACTCTCCTATGCCAAGGCAACTCACCTAACCCCTGTCACTGGTTTTAGCGAAACATCTGCTACTTTTCACAAGAATCAAAAACCAAACTCATGTTCCAAACTCAGGAAGTTGTCTTCCCCCTGCTTGTTTCCTGCAGAGGCCACAAAGGAGAAAGAGGGAAATGACATCAGGTCTGGCCACGCCAGCAGAATGGGGAGCACAGGGCAGCCCAGAGGACTGGAGGCTTGCAGGTGTCTGAATAATGGAGTAAAAGCCGTGAGCAATACACTATTTTTCTCTTGCCAAGAACAGAGCCTTCCCTTCATAAAAAAGTACAGGGAGGTGGCCACCTGAACAGGCCCTGTGGTTTGGAATAGCAGTGTCCCTTTACTCTGTGGGGGCAGCCAAGGTGCTCAGTAAACAAACCAGTGATTATGAGCCACTGTTAGTCAGAAAGGGAATACCGGAAAATGTTCATGGTATTTTCCAGAAATGTGTTCAGTTTTGCTTCCTTCTACGCTTTCAGTTTGTTTCTAAATCTCTTGGGGTTTTTAAAAATTCTAATCGTGGAAATATTTTATCATAAAAATTGAACTTCGTTTTAAAATAAAGTGCATACAGTGGTTTATGGGTCTTGAATTGCATTCCATGACTGCGAAATAGCTCATGCTGTGTTCTGCTAGACAGTCCTTTTGGAATCATGCTAATAATTTTGTTTGGCATAACATGCTAAGATATACTCTACTAGTGTGTAATTTTGAATACTAAAAAAAGCAAAAAGTTGAATAACCTAGAAAAAATGAATAAATTCATAGCAACAGAAACCTACCAAGACTGAATTATGAAGAAATAGAAAATCTGAGCACATTTGTAACTAGTGAGGAGCTGAACACTGTAATCAAATACCTGCCAGCAATGGAAAGTCCAGGACCAAATGGGTATGACAGAGAATTCTAGCAAGGGTGACAGAAGCATGAACCAACCCTTTCCAAACACTCCCAACGAACTAAGGGAAGAAGACCCCCCAAACCTGTTCTCCCAGGCCAGATTGACCCTGACAAAAGTACACAAAAGCCAGAGAAAGACATGACATAAAAGGAAATTAGTGACCAATATTCCCTCTAAGTACTGACACAGAGATCCTAAACAAAATACTAGCAGAACAAATTCGACAGCACAGTGAAAGCCGCATAGCTTGTAACCAGGAGGGCGTGCGCCTGGAATGTAAGGATGGTTCAACACATGAAAATCACTCCATGTGACAAAACAGAGACAAAAACACAAGATCATCTTAACAGATTCAGGAAAGGCATTTGGCAGGATCTGGCCAGCTTTTATAGAAAGAAAAATGAAAAATACTCTACACACTAGGAATATAAGGAAACTCCCACAGGATGACCCACTGCTGCACCAGAGGCCTACAGCTAACTTTGTCCTCAGTGGGGAAACTGAACCTGTTCCTCCAAGATCAGCAACAGGCAGGACGCCCATCCTCACCACTGATGAATCCTTAGCACACTGATGGAAGTTCTTGCAATGCCAGCAGGAGAGAAAGAGGAAGAAATAAAAAAAATAAATAAAAGAAAAGGAGAAATAAAACTATATTTGTTTCTTCGTCTGTGATGTGACTGATACTTCTTTCATTTTTGTACATGGGATTTTGGAGGGTTAAGAAGAACATTTTTGTATATTTAAAAGATAGCTGGCAAGTTATTACCTGAGTATAAAGATGCAGTTTACCTGGAGCTTAAAATAGCTACTACCTGGGGGCTGGGGTTGTGGCTCAGCGGTAGAACGCTCGCCGAGCACGTACAAGGCCCTGGGTTTGATCCTCAGCACCACATACAAATAAAATGAAATAAAGATATTATGTCCAATTAAAACCAGAAAAAAATTAAAAAAAAATAGCTACTACCTGCTTTTCCCTTCTCAGACTATTGTTTTAGAAAGGAATATTCTTATTACAGTTAGAAGATTTACTTAAACTATGATTTTCTTTAAATCATTTTAGGTGAAAGTGTAGTTTTTCTTAAATTTCTTTTCACTTTCGTATCTTTTGTTGTGTGTATGTGTGTGTGGTGCTAGGGGTTGAACCTAAGGCCTCATGCACACTAGGCAAGTGCCCGACCACTGGACCATAGCCCTCTTTTCATTTTTATAGAAAATATTAGTAGAACATAGTGATAAGTTTTTCCATTTTATTTTCTAGTGTTCCTGCAGTGGAAATGGGTAGTCTTTGCCTGTCTGCTTGGTGAGAATTCAAAAGAGGAACTGAAGCCAAAGTGGAGTTTCTTAGCAGTTTTATCTGTTTAATCTCAACTGCTATTTCTTGCCTCATTCTTTTTTCCCCTTTTCTGAACTAATTAGGCAGCATGCTAGTTTCAAACTGAAATATAAGTCATGTATTTTTACTTTGAAAACATTATGATCACTTTTTGCTTCATAGTTTGCTTTGCTTTGTAGAATTTTGACCTAACTTTTTCTTAACCTTTCAGAGAAATCACAAATGAAAATGAATTGGCTTTATATGCAATATATCACAAAAGCATTATCATTTTATTGAACTAGGAAATAAAATTAAGATGGGGAGGGTTGAAAGCTTCCTTAATAAGGCACACTTCTCTCTAAACTACTTATATGAGTAGTTGTAAAACTTTGCATGTATTCATCTTAGGTCTGTATATAAATAAAGAGGATTTTTTCCCCTAAAAAACTAAAAAAAAAAAAAAAAAAAATGGCTAGCAACCTAAATATTAAACTCCTACGGGTAGTGGGTGCCGGGGAAACTTTGAATTTGGCCATGATTTTTTTTTTTTTTGGTAACTCCACCACTGAGCCACACTCCCAGCCCTATTTTGTGTTTTATGTAGAGACAGGGTCTCACTGAGTTGCTTAGCACCTCGCCGTTGCTGAGGCTGGCTTTGAACTCGCGATTCTCCTGTCTCAGCCTCCCAAAGTGCTGGGATTACAGGCAAGCGCCACAGCGCCCAGCTTGAATTTGGCCATGATTTCTTGACCTGCAGAGTGAATCACAGGAATAAGAAAGGTTAACAGGAACAAGAACTTCCACCTCCTGCCCAGGGAGCAAGAAGCACTATCACATCCCAGGAGGGCAGCTTAAGCCAGCAGTGCCACACTGAGTCCTGATACCTATGGAACAGGTGGTCCCTGTCTTACTGTTACTGGGCAAGGACCTTCTGGGAAACTGAGGCAGTGTGAAGAGCCCCACTTCAAATCCCAGTTCCTGTGATCAAGTCAGAAAGATCTCAGACATGTCACTCAGAGTAACAGGCATGAGTTTATTAAAAGGGGTGGGAAAAGAGGGCACTCTCAAAGGAAAAAGTGGGTCCCTCAGAGGCAAGAGACAGGGTGGTGCCCCTCCTGCCTTCCAGTTTTATTGGGGTCCCAGGGAAGTTTCCATAGAGTCCTGCCCAGGTCCACCTCTTGACTGACAATAGGGTGCTATCAGATTTTCAAGTCCCCACTGTCATGACCACTCTAGGTCACTTTGGCCCATGCTGACCAGTTCTAACTGGAACCTGTTCTCATAGATTTTATGGTTACAGGGAATTACCCTTATTTCCCTGAGTTCTGGGATTTGATCTGTGTAAGGTCTACAAAAGCCCCTCCTTCAGGGTAACCTGTGTTCCTCTTATTTCAGGCCTGAATTTCTGCTGCAGACGAAAGGTAGTTTGTTGAGGAATGTGGCATGTCCTGTCCCTCCCAGGCAGAGTTGCAGGTAAATTGCTCCTTGGAAAAGAAAGCATGTGGGGGTCAGTACAGTAGGCCCATTTTATAAAATTATAAAATTATTCCCTTAAGCTTATGTTCCCACCACTAGTATCTCTGTCCCCCTCCAACACCCCATTTGACTTACCAATGTGACCCTACAAAGTTTGACTGCATCACAGTAGAGAACTCAAGCAAGTAGCAACTGCAACAGCTGCCTAACAGGGGTGAGGGGGGGTTTGTCTCCCAGTGCAGATTGACAGTCTTAGGCAGAGGAATGCTGCTGTTGATTGGTGGAGGGTGTTTCCTCATGCCCATCAGAAAGGAGGATGAGAAACGTTTTCGTTCACATAGGACAAAATTTGGACAAAAATATCAAGTCCAGACAGCTCTAAGCATCAGACCCACATTTCCACATTTCCACCTGCCATTACCTCTGGATAATCACAGCCTCCTGAGTTTCCCCCTCAAACTTTCCCCTTCCCCACCCTTGATTGACCCAAAATCTCAGTAGAAATCCCCTCTACTGAGTTGTTGTTTAGATAGAACCCTCAGCAAAGCCCTTGGCTCCTTCTGCTTCCCTTCTACCTCACGCATCTATCAGCAGCTCCCTGATTCCAGGTCCAAGCTGTTCTCCTGGGTGACTACCGCCCGCCAGACCTCATTGCTCTTCCATATGCCAGCTCAACATCGCCCCCTGGTGCCTGGAGGTCGATCTGCGTTTCTACTGTGACAGTCCTACTGCCTGCTAACTTGGGGTTAGGCTGCCCTCCCCAGGACAATGTGAGCTCTGCTGTGCAGGGACCAGGGTGTTTGTCTGTTCAGCACAAATGCCTGCCTCAGGGAAAGCACACAGGAAAGTTAACAGCGAGGACTAAAGCGTGATTGCAGGTGGATGGACTATTATCATGGTGTCCTTGAGCAAGGCTTGGCGCTGGATGGTACTCAGCTGTCGTGGAATCCAGCACTTCTACCTCTTTCCCAAATACTTGTTCATGAAGTTCAACAGAAGCATAATAAGAGGAGTGCTGGAGGGAGAGGTGAACCCCAGAGCCAGGTGCCCATGTCACCGTGGGGGTTTGCAAGGGCCTCCAACGTGCTGCCTTGACATTACTGATGCTCTCATGCTGGAAGCTGGAGCAGCTCTGAGGACAGAGCAGAGGTCACCAGTCAGGGAACGACGTCCTGCCTTCTTGCTTGCTGACCGTCCACTCGGAGCCCAGGAAGACGTGCAGGAAGCTCACCAAGGCCCCATGTGGTTCCTGGCTGACGATCCTCCAGGCTGTGTCTCGTCTTCCCAGTCCACATGGCCCCACAAGACCCCACAATCACTCCTTTTCCTATGGAAATGGGAGACCAGCTGCTGCTTGGGGCAAAGGTTGCCAGGGCTCCAAAGAGAGTCCACATACAAGGTCAGCTGAAGGCTTCTCCTGCCGTGCTGCGTCCTTCAGTGTCCACTGCACACACGTGTCCACTCAACTTCAGCGGGCACCAAGGTTGGAGTAGAGACACAGAGAAGAAAACGTTAGTCTTTTTTTTAAAATATTTTTTTAGTTGTTGATGGACACAATGTCTTTATTTTTTTTATTGCTTTGTATGTGGTGCTGAGGATCGAACCCAGGGCCCCACGCATGCGAAGCTAGCACTCTACCGCTGAGCTACAATCCCAGCCCCGAAAACGTTAGTCTTATCTATCGGGCATTATTTTCTTCTGATTTCAAAATTTTAAACTGCATTCAAAATCCTATTTTTGTCCTCTAAGAGTCAAGTTAAAAAAGAAAAATATGGCTTTATTAAAAAAGAACTGCAGCCGGGCGTGGTGGCACACACCTGTACTCCCAGCCATTCAGGAAACTGAGGCAGGAGGATCGCAGCTCAAGACCAGCCTTGGCAACTTAGCAAGGGCCTAAGGATGTAGGCTAGGAGTGTCGCTCAGGAAGAAGTGCCCCTGGGCTCATCCCCAGTAGCCCACTCCCCCGAAAAGAGTGGCATAGACTGAAATGCATGCAGAAGACTTTGTGAATCCGTTGTCCCCAGTCTTCCTTCCTGTTTTTGCAGAGAAACAGGAAAGAGAGGAGAGAGCCTTGGGTTGGCTGTGCTCGCGGGAGGCTGGCTGGAGGCAGCTGAGTTCCCCATGCCCCTGCTGTCAGCAGGAAGGAGGCTGCCTGGCAGCCCAGGCTCTGAGTCCCTGCGGTGTGCGGGGCCCTGGGCACAGTCCTTGCTTGGGTTCACCCTGTGCTGCAGAGCATCACCATGACCCCCGGTATGCGGCCAGGTCACAGCAAGCACAGAGGTGAGGTGAGACCCAGAGACGCTGTTCCCCAAGCCTGGGTCTGGGTCTCTCCCCTGTGCCTGTACAGCCCCCACTAAGTATCCCCATCCTTGAAGTGGCTCTGGCCTCCCCTCTAAATACCATGAGGCTGCCGAGAGGAGAGAGTGGGTTCACGGAGGCACCGCTGTGGGGACAGCACTGGGTGTCCCCAGGCCTAAACGCGAGGGACTTTGCTTGGGCCTTGTGCTCGCGTTACCTCTGCCCTTCAAGGGACATTGACGTGGGGTCTCAAAGAGTCAGGGCTGCTTCCTCTGCCCCATGGCTCTGCCACGTCCCTAACAACCTGTCCAGGTGGGCTAGAATCTGCTGCTCCGTCTGTCCTTCACTGGGCCTTAGTTTGGGCCACCTCTGCTGCCCACCTGAAGGGCGCGCTCCGCTCGCTCTCCCCAGGCTGCCCTGCCCCTTCCTGAAGGGGCCTGTGCTCATGGAGAGAGTTCGGCTCCCACCCATCCAGCTCTCCGGGCTCCATCCTCTGGGTCAATGGCACTGACAGCCCTGCGGCTCTGGGCAGGAGCCCAACCCTCTTCCTCCCCTGTCTTCCTCTCACCTGCCACCTGACTGTGCATGCTCCCATGGGCTCTGCTGCTAGAACCCTCACCACAGCCCGAGGTCACCTCCACCCTCAGCCCGCCAGGCTCCCTTGCCCACGTCGCTGCCATAACCGTGCTCCCCTGCAGCCTGAGGGAGCCATTTTCTGTTGTTCTCTGATCCCAAACCCAAGCCACTTGGCCCACAGCATCCTGATGAATGACCTGACCCCCTCCTTCATCATCGTCTCCTCCCACTTCCCACTTTCCCCTAGCTAGTCTTCTCCCAGCTCCCTGAACTCACCTCAGGGCCTTTGCACTTGCCCCCTGCCCACCTGGAATAGGGTGCCCCAGACTGGTGGCTCCTTCTCAACACCCAGGTCTCTGCTCAGATGTGACCTTTGCAGAGGCTTTTCCCAATGCGCTTTGGAAAGGTCACACGCAACACCCTTCACTCTCCATCCTTGGACCACGCAAGGCCTCCTCATCACTTATCTCTTCTTGATATTCATTGCAACGTTTTTCTATCTGTCTTCTCCAGAAGGTACCCTCCCCAGGATGGAGGAGACCAGCTCCCATTTGTCCCATGTACACTAAGCACAGTGTTGGCACAGCCCAGGAACTGGTGGCAGGAGCATGATGACCCACCTCCCTTAAAGATGTACACGTCCAAAGCCCAGGAGCCTGGGAATCTGCCACCTTACCTGGTGAAGGGAGAATTAAGGCTGCAGAGATCATTGACACCTTGACCTTGCAATAGGGAGATGCCCCTGTATTGTTGGTTGGGCACAGTGTGATCATAAGGGTCTTTAAAAGTGGGAGAAAGAGATGTGACATGAGAAGGATCCAAGAGCCAAGGTGTGCAAGCCGACTCTGGTGCCTGGAAAGCCAGGAAGTAGACGTTCCCCAGAGCTCGAGAAAGAAGCGTCCCGACGCCTGGCTTTTAGCCCGAGGAGGCGTATTTTTGGGCCTCCTGTGCTCTCAGATCCACATTCCCGTTATCTGAACCACCAAGTTTGTGGTCATTTGTTACAGCAGCCACAGGAACTAATACAGCACTGAACTCTGTTGGAAGGAAGGATTTAAAGAATGAATGGAAGGAGCAGGGTCTTAGGGCCCCCCACCGCAGCCTGCAAAGTCCCTTTCTGTCTCGGTCTGTGCCGCCCAGGATCTGCCCTGCCTGGCGCTGTTGGGTGGAGCCGCCTTGGCCTCTTCAGCCCAGCCCTTGCTGGTAGCAGACCCCTCGTGAGCGGCATCCTCCAGCGCTCAGCTGGAGATTCAGGCGCCCTGGCCGCGTGCTGTACCGTGGGCCTCTGCACCTCCGGTCCAGTGTGTGTGGCCCTGAGGTTAAGCATCTACACCTCAGCACTGTCCTAACTCCCCATTTTTCTTAGTTTTTAACATCCTCCTGGGAATATCCTCCAAGATGTAGGACAAGCGAGAAGCGATTCAGTTTCCAAAGGACCCAACCCTTGGTAACCATGTCGACGTGCCATCCCAGCGGATCTGCGCACTCTTAGTTGCTTTAACATCCTCATTGGCAAATAAACTGAAATGTCACTCATCCCCTGATTCACTTTCCCTGCTTCTCCGTGACCTCTTTAACAAGAAGGCGATGGTCGTGGCCCCAGCCGTCGCCCATGGCTGCGGTTGCCTGGGTGCATGCTGGTGGTCAGAGGTTGCGGTATGAACTGCACAGCTGGCAGTCAGAACAAGAGGATTCCCAGCAGAGCGGGGCTGGTGTGGCCTCCTAGCTCCTGTGCTGGGCCCTCTGGCAAGTGTCCAACAGCTCCAGATGCTTAAGACCACGACAGCGGCAGCTACACAGCACGGCCGCTCACCGCCTTGCGTCTCACTCTGGCTTGGTGCTAGAACTCGCTGTGGGCAGAGTGTCTAAGTCATGGCCAGCTGGGGACATACTTGAAGCCACACTTCCCCCGGAGTGGTTGATCTGAGAGTGTAGGAGGCCGAAGCCCAAAATACGCCTCCCTGGGCTAAAATCCAGGCATCAGGAATGCTTCTTTTTCGAGCTCTGGGGAGCGTCCGCTTCCTTGTTTCCCAGGCACCAGATTCGGCCTGCACACCTTGGCTCTCGGATCCTTCTCATGTTGACTGCCCCACCTGGTCCGTCTCCGAGGTAGGCTGGCCTCTGAAAGACATGCCTAGTGTCTTTTATCCCAACCCCCCACCCCACCTGCTCTTGTGCTCCATCAAACAGGTTCCCGTGGCCCCTGGAGTCTTTCTGACTTGGGTCCCATCTTCCTGCTATGAAGCAAGTTGATTTCCACGATGGCTCCTAACCCAGAGCCTCTTGACCTTGGCACCGAGACGTTTCACATGCGGAAGCCAGCTGCCCGCCTGTCCTGTGCATGCTGGGAGGTTGAGCAGCAACCCTAGCCTCTGCTCACCAGGTCCTGGTAGAACCTCCTCAGGCACCACACTCCAAACTGTCCTCAGACATTGCCTAATACCCTCCTCCTGGGGGTGGGGTGCAAAATCACCCTAGGGGGTTTCTGCCTCTGCTTCAGTTAGGCCAACTGATCTGTATTGTCCCCTCCTGGTGTCCTCTAGCCAGCCCCAAGGCCTGCTCATGGTTTTCAAGGGGACAGGAGTGGGGTGCTCCATGCATGATGGTGTTGATGGAGAGGCCAGGTTTCATTCGGGTGGTGGATTAGTGGGGTTCCCCAGAGAAATGGAGCCAACAGTATGTGTGTGCATGTGTTTGCACAGAGAGATTTGCTCTCAGGAATCAGCTCACGTGATGGCGGAGGTGTGGTGAGCCCACACTCTGCAGGGCCGCCTAGAGTTCCAGGGAGGAGCCACGCCGGGCCCAGCGGCCAGCTGCTGGCAGAACTCCTCAGGGCAGTTTCACACTGCAGTTTGGGTCTGGCTTATCCCCGCTGAAACTCACCTCAAAATCATGTTGCCAACATCGTGGGCCTTGGTGCTGGGAGATGAAGCCTTTAAGGGAGATTGATATCTTTCTCATGAGACTGGATTCTGGTCCTTTGTCCCTCCTGTCTTACACACATGCCACGGCTCTCATGATTCCCACCATGTGCTTCCAGCCACTGTGTTCGGATGCAGCATGAAGCCCCCCAGACGCCACTGTCGGATCTCCAGCTCCCAGCCTCCAGAAATGACAACTAAATAAAGCTCTTTTCTTATAAATTATCCAGTCTTAGGTATTCTGTGATGCCAACAGAAAAGGGACTGAGACGGTCCGTCTGTTCTGTTCAGGCTTTCCACTGATTAGATGAGGCCCGCCCACCTAATGGACGTTAGACTGCTTTACCCAGAGTCCAGAGTTACATGTTAATATCATTGAAAAACACCTTCATAGAAACATCCAGAGTAATATTTGACCATATTTCTGAGCACTGTAGCCTATTCATGTGAACACATAAAATTAACCTCACAGCGATGGAGACATTAATTACAAAGACAGGGAAGATGTGCTTGGGTTCATCTGGAATTCGGAGACAGGCCTCCAGGACTACTGCCCAAAACGTGTGTTACAGACGCAGGATTGGGGCCATCAGGGGCTCTCCACTCTGGCCATTACAACCACCTGGGAGCTGGGAGAAGGTGCGAAGTCAGAGCGTCCTCGGAGTGTCTGAGGTGGGCTCAGGTATTGGTGGACACTGTTGGAGAACCCCAAGCACCCCCAATGTGTAGGTGGGACGGAGATCCTCGGGCTGAGGGAACATTAAGTCCTCTCCCCAGGATGATGGCCGACAGGGCCAGCGCGGGCTCCGTGGTAAAATCCTCTGGATCCACGTCCCACTTGCCTTCCAGTTAGTTATGGGCTGTGGGACCATTTTACCTCCAAGGCTGTGGATTGACAGCCCTATCCTGGGGGAGAGGGTTCCATGGATGTCGCCACCATCTGTTGCCTGACCCCTCCCTGAAGCGTGGTGTTGGTGACTTGTCTCTTCCCTGTTGTTAAGTTCCTATGGTAATTATTAAGCTTTGTCCTATATTTATGAGCTTGGAGATGAGTATTGTGCCAGCAAGTATCATCTTATTGAATCCTCACAATAGCTCACTGAAGAAGATGCTAAAGGAGGCGCAGGGAGGCTAACAAACTCGCCTGAGCTTGGTCTGTGCTAATAGTCTGAAGTTTATGACTCTGAGTGGTAAAGCTTTTTAAAGAACTTTCTCCCATGAGATTTCAGTTGGGCTGTGACCTCTGGGAAGGAGGAGATAAAAACTAACAGTTTCCAGATGCCAACATTATTACCAAGAAATCATAAGAAAATAAATACTAAAATTCTTAGAATTAATGGGAGTTTAGCAAAGCATCAGGAGACTTGGTATGTGTCCAAAAGTCAGCCCAGTTCCTGATTGACAGCACAGATCCACAGGAATCATATTTAAAAATAATGAGCCCAACCACAATGGGAACGAAAAGAAAACACCAGGAAATGTGGCAAGAAAGTGAGGTCCATAAATGAATAAAACTCCTAAACTTTACTAACAAGCTAAGATTTAGCTTTTTGAGTTATGGCCTCTGCGCGCAGCAGATACTATAAAACATTGATTCCTGCAAATTAGCTATAGGTTAGAATAATTTCTTCATGCAAATCAGAGTTAGGCATGGGAATAGCTCACAAACAACTCAAAAATTTTGCAGTGCAGTACATAGCCTGCCTTCTGAGTCCACAATGGCTTTCAATATCTCAAAAGTGGAGAGTCAGTTTCCAGCTCTTGACCCAGGTCCAGAGTTTACATAGCCTTGATCACAGAGAGCAGTGCCTTTCTTTCTGCTTGGCTGCCCCTGGGCACACTTGGATCCAAACTGATTTCAAAATAATCATTTCAGATTTAAAATATTAAAATTATGAAACCTATTATAGGCTTAGAGGTAATTACAAAATGCACATAGAACCAGTTTAACAAATAATCTAATGGACACGTATGTACAACTGCAAGGAGAGATTCTTAGGAGGTCCTCATGATCTGGAACTGGATCTAGATTATGGGTCTCCTTCCCTTGAGAGTGGGCAGACCTGCCACCTGCTTCTGAAAATGGCACAGGTGAGGGGTGCGCCTGGTCACATGGCTGACGACATTGTGTAAGTTGTGGCTTCTGTCTTGCGGGGGACTCTGCCTCACTGGCTGTGAAGAGGAAAGCTGCCATGCTCCTAGTGGCCACACACAGGGACCCAAGGAGCAGCTTCCCGTCCACACCAGCAAGGAATGGCAGGCTGCCAGCCATGGCATGAGCTCTGAAGCAGGACTTGCCCAGTCGGCAGTCCTGGCAATAGTCACCTGCCCCTCCTCTTGTTAACCACGTTATAGGACACGGGGAGAAGGGCACAGATTCAAAAATCACATATAGACTGATTATAAATCTAAAATACTTATTTGTCACTAAGAGAAGGATGGAAATAGTTGGTTTCAGTTTTCAATTTTAAAAAAGTGGGAAAGATTCCCCTGTCTCTATATCCATGAGAGTGTGGCTTCTATCTTGGGTAAAAATAGTGGTAAGTTTGGTCACAGAGTCCTACTGTCCAATTGTACAGGTGAGAAATATCTCATTGATTTTATTTGCTAGTGACCAACTAAGGAAAAGCCAACAGGGCCTGCTGTGATTTGAGGAAATGACCCGGACACCTAACTCGAAATTGCTTGGCTCCAACATGGTCAGTGGGCACCCATCAGGGGTGTAGAGGGCTGCCGGCCAGGCTCCATGCTGAGATTCCAATGTGGTGGGTCTGGGACGAAGTTGAGAGGGGCAAGTGTGTCTGCTAAAGCCATCAGTGCTAAGGACATAGCTCAGACACATTTGCACGGGTATGCACAAATGTAAATAACCACCATCCAGAAGAAGGAGCTGAGCATGTCCCATGCCCCAGCAGCCTCCCTCATGCCCCTTCTCGAGTAAGAACTCCAGCCATCCCCAGGCACCAGTGTTCCTACTCGGCCAACACACATGGGTTCTTCTGCGCTTGAGCTTCCTGTGAGTGGAATCATGCAGTTTGTGCTCTGCCTGGATTTTCTGCTCAGCATGCTGAACGCATTCTTTGCATCCAAAGTCATTCACTTTTCTTGCTGATGGGCCACATTTGTTCCCCAGTTCTCCTGTTGATGGACAGACATCTGGGTTGATTCGAGCCTGGGGCTCTTTTGAACAGTGCTGTTCCAATATCCTTATCTCTGTGTTTGGATGCACATAAACACTCCGTGCCCTGTATATACTTAGGAGTGAGATCAATAGGTGCAGGGTAGTTTAGGCTTCGTTGCCACAGTCACTGCCAAACTGGAATCCACACTTTGGTGAGGAGTTTCAGATTCAGGCAGGCTTGGAGCACACCTGGAGAAATGCTACTTGGCTAAAAGCCCCACTATGTGGGCAAAAATATTCCTCTTAGTTCACCCTTCTTGGGGTTTGAGTGGGGAAGAGCTTGTCGGCAAGGTGATGTGGGGAAGAGGGGAGACGCACTCCGTATCAGTCATTAGCACGAATTTGGAGCTAATCATTGCAATTTCCTCCCCTCCCTGTCCCAGAAAGCAGCTGAGACTAGGGAAGTTCCAATAGGGTCAGGAAGGTGAGAAGCCAGGAGGCTGCGCTAGTACCAGGCCCCTTCCTAGCTCAGCCCTGAGCTAGAATAATGTTCATTACTTCCCAGTAAAAAGAGATCTCCCGGGGAGCTCGGGTTATTCCTGCAGGGAGCGAGTATCTCCTCTGCTCATCTTAAACAAGATAATTGCAAGGCAGTTCCATGGCAGCCACCCTCCTCACAAAGGAGGTGAGATCAAAGGCTGCTGGCACACCTCCTGCTGAGCCCAGCAGGCTTGAGAACCAGTGCCAGGGAGGGGAACTGTCCCTTTCAGCCAACTTCAGATGTTTTAAAACAGACCCAGCTAGTTTCTCTGAGGGCAGCAGGCCAGGAAACAGGATTTCCTGCTTGGAAGCAGGGAGGGAGGGCCTGCCAGGTTGCTGGCCCACACTGGGCTTCCTTAGCCTCTTGCCTGGAGCCTGTTATCTAGCACTCTGGCTCAGCCCTTGCCAGCCATGATCTGAAGCTGCTCTCTGCTGTTTTTAGCTGAACACTGCAACCAGGGACCTCAGAAAACAAGACAATACAGGTGACCAGAAAGGGCGGGGGGGACTCCTGCTTCCCTTGCAGGGCAGGAGGCGTAGGAGGTGGGTATTAGTGGAGCTGGCTCTATACTGCATTCTGCACATCCAGGATCTCACTGGAACTTGAAAGTGTGTCCCCCAAGTTAAGTGAGAAGCTGGCACTAGAGGAGGCCCAAGGAGTATTAGTTGTGAAGAAATCAAAAACTCCTCCATTCGGCACACCGACTACTTAAATTAAATGCATCTTAAAAACAACAGGTGCAAGAAGAGCACTCTGAACTTTGTGACGTTTCTCAAAAGCAGTAGATGACAGCAGATAAAGGGATGGGAAGGATGCCACATGCTTCTCAAGTTCATCCACCCCGGAGGAGAGGTGCGGTAAAGTTCTCTGCCCTACCATTTAATACTTAAGCAAATAAGCGGCCAAGTGCACTTTGAAGGAATACGGCGAAGAAGTCAAATATATGATTCATGGTTTTTTTTTTTTAAAAGAAAATTAATTTATTAATTAAATTTAGAAAGTTGCAAAGTTCTTCTGCCCATCAACAGCAAAAATCTTGCTGTTTTAGAAATAAAAAGTGACCCTTTAAAATTAGCAATGTCTGGAGACATTTTTGGCTGTCACATCCAGGCAGGGGGTGATGTTGGCATCTAGTGGCAGACGCCAAGGATGCACATAAATTTCTTGCAATATCCAGGACACAACACCTGCCCCATGGAGAATTGTCCTGCCTGAACCATCGGTGGTCCTCAGGCCCAGGAGGCCTGCTCTCAGGGCATGGTTTGCAGGGACTGGTGTCAACATGGCTTGCTGCACTTTGGTGGCAGTGGAAGCTGCCACTGAGAAATCGGCTCCAGCTCAAAGCAAAAATTTAAAAATGGAAATGACAAGAACCCACACAGAGGAAGTTTAACAAGTTCTATCAGCCAGTGTCAAATGTTGGTTCATCTGTGTGCCTGGAAGTGAAGAAATGTAGGGTTCCCACAGAACATGTCAACTGCACCCAGAGATGCGTCTTGCCTGTGGCTGAGGCAGATAAAGGAAGCTTTGCTTCCAGGTCAAAGATTTTGTGGTCCTTTGAGGTGGCCACACCTTTGATGTGGTTTCATTTTGATGAATAGCGTGTTTCAACCTCCTAATATCACCCATGTTGTTTCCAAATCCAATGAACCAGATACTGTCATGAAGAAAAGGAAGTAAATAATATAGACACCAAGGGAGGGAAGGATGAAGAGAGGGAGGGAGGGACGGAGAGAGGGCTTTAAGGAGGCACAGTTGTCAAAAGTCTGAGTCATCTGAGGCATGTTGCTTGCCCTGACTTTTGGTACCATATACAAATCAGGGTGAGCTGGCATTCAGGAGACAAGGGCACCTGTTTCTCTCTGGAGCACTCTCAGAAGGGTGACCTTTCCCAATCCCAAACTGCTTTAAAAAGCGATGTCTCCTTGGGGTGCCAGAGTAATCTGACATGAGAAAGCAGGCTGGCGACTGACTCGAACGCCAATATATATATACAATGAAATATTACTCAGCCTTAAAGAAGAATGAAATTACTGCGTTTGCTGATAAATGGATGGAGCTGGAGAATATCATGCTAAGCAAAATAAGCCAATCCCAAAAAAACCAAAGGCCAAATGTTTTCTCTGACATGTGGATGTTAATTCACAAAGTTGGAGGGCTAATGAAGAATGGAGGTACTTTATATTAGGCAGAGGAGAGTGAGTGGGGGGAGGGAGCATGGGAGTTGGAAAGACAGTAGAATGAACCAGACATTATTACTTCATGTACATATATTGCTATAGAATTGGTGGGATTCTACATCATGTATAACCAGAAGAGTAAGAATTTATACTGCATTATATATGATGTATCCAAGTGCATTCTACTGTCATGTATAACTGATTAAAAGATTTAAAAATTAAAAAAGAATGGATTGTATGACTATACTAATTTACATTAATATTTACTAGTAATGAAAATATTTAAATTATTACTATAACAAAGGTTAATAATTGGTTGATTGATAAAAAATCAATCAATCATAACTCTTAGGAAGAACACTGTAATGACAAGTGGAGAGCAAGATGATAACAGGGTGACCCCAAACTCACACCTCAAGAGAGAGAAGCACACCATGTGGCCAAAGCTCCTCTCACCCGCCACGCTCTCAAGGAGTTCCTGAGCAGACACCCCCAGGATCTGGCCTCCCTCTGTTTCCGTTTCCTAGCTGCTGCTAATTAGGATGCTGGCAGGTCCTGATTTTAGACAGACTTATGACAGTCAGTGGTAAGTCAGGAAACGGAAGGCTCCCAATCCTGGGACCAGAGACAAGAGTGGGAAAAATTAGGGATTTGAGGGTCCCACGGAAGGGACGAATGAATGACGGCAAGCGAGAACACCGGATGGTACTAAAGACCTGGAGGGATGTCAGAGGGAACACGCAGAGCCACTGCACCTGAGCAAATGACAGCGAACAGGGAGGACCTGCACCTTGGTCTGGCTTTCCATTCTGCACTGCCACCTGCAGGCGCCGGATGAGCCCATGTACCCAGGGAAAATCACGAAACTGGATTCAGCCAAACCCTGTGTCATGGCTAACAGCCACATCTGAAGCAACACTCACTCACTGCTGCCTGCTTCCCTGATGTGGCACAGGGGCTGATTGAATAGAGGCTCAAGAGGACCCGGCAACCATGGTCGGCCTCCCAAGAAACCCAACATAACATCCCAGCCTGGCCACAGGTATAGGAGGCTCTTAGGGGAAGGTCCCCTGAATTGGCATGTTCTCCTGTGTGAGAGAAAACTTGGTGTGGGAGGGTTATCCCACAGAGAGTACATTTATAAAGTGGCCGGCCATGCAACAATGTCTTAGGTCACTATGGCAGAGGAAACTGTTACTTAATAAAAAAATAAAACAAGCCTGTTTTGGATATCCTGGATGAAAGCGTCCTCTCCAGCCTCAAGTGTACCTTGCTCCAGGAAGCCTGCCCGTCTCCCAGCCAGAGACGGTCCTCTGTTCCCCGATCATTAGGCCGTAGGAGGCCCAGTTAAATTCGACTTTGAGATCAACAGTGAAGAATGGTTTTGCCATAACTGAGTGCATTATTTGAGGTACACTTGGACTAAAAAGTTATTTATCTAAAAGTATTTATCTAAGATTCAAAGGTAACTGGCTGTCCTGTACCTGTGAGCCTAAGGATCTCTCTGAATAGAGGCACATTGCCACCCTCTCCTCAGCCTCCTGTGAATAGCAGCAGCTAGTCTTAGTATCAATCTCTACATCCTGTGCCCTTAACACAGTACTTGATATAATTGTGCTTGAAAAAGAGCAAAAAACATTAAGCAAGAAAGTTAAGGAAAAAAAAAAATGGAGAAACCAAGTCCACACAGGCAGTTTTCCAGGTGGAAAATGCCCAGCCTGCAAGTGGAGGAGCCTGGAACCCCAGAGTCCTTGCTTCTAGCCAGTATCCTCAAACCACATGGGGAAACCGAATGGAAGGAATTTCTAGAACAGGGAGGTGACCCAGGCTTGGCACTGGGTGGATTCCCAGAGTCACAGGAAACTGCCTTATTTTGATTGATTGGTTGACAGCAGCACTCAGGCTGGCCCATACTCTGCTCCTGAGCTACATCCCCATCCCTGTTCTATTTTTAAACAAAGTGATCACTAATATTAGTCCTACTAAATAGCCTCTTAGGTGTTATGGGATAGAGCAGAAATGGCATGGCTTTTCTTTTTGGGATCATTTTCTTCACCCTTAAATAAAATATATATACAAAATAATCAAACGTTAAAAATTAGAATCTTTCTTTCTGGGCCTGAATACTCATAGGCAAGTCTGAAGTTTGTCTTTATTCTATAATAAGAAACTATTGTTTTTAAAAACGGATCCAAACCAGTGGTTGTCAATTTTTTCAGTAAAATTATTTTTACAGAAAAAAAATCTTACTCAGAATTTTAATTTGTAAAAAAAGTGTTGAGTGGGATATTTGTTAGTTAAAAATAGAATGCTCTAAGTTCAAATATATAATCAATGCAAATTAGGTCACAGTGTGTAAAACTCAAGTTTAAATTGCAGATTGTATCACATTTACATGATGGGCATTAGTAATTTTATATCATACTTGCATTGTGACTGTACAGTTATATCAGTCTCAACAATTTTGTGTCAATCTTAGTAATCAAACATTTCTCCATTTCATTTTAGTTGCACAGTATTGAGGAAATCTTGATTTGTGCAGATGGAACACTTGCAAATGATGAGATTTGCAAAAATTTCACCTTGCTAACAAAGATGTCAGCAACAATGTATCTCCTGATTTGCGCCCAAGCCACTTGAGCTCAGCGAGGCAAATAAATGCATTGATGGTGTCAGAATTTGGTACAGAATTTGGGAGGTCCACTGCCTTGCCCCCTCTCCCTCTTCTGGAGTAAGAGCCATAGCTAGGTTGTTTTTGGTTTTTTGCTGTTGTTTTGGAAAATATTTTTCTTAAAAGCATGCTGTGATAACAAGTAGTGGGTTTATATCGTCTTTAGATACATTAGTGTTTTAATTTTTCTTTGCTTGGTTTTCAAGTCTGGTACAGTACATCTCCGCATAATTACCACCTCTTTGGGGCCTTCAATAATTCTCAGGAATACCAAGAGTGCCACTGTGACTGGTCTACATCACATTGGGGCTCCACTCAGGGTCCACTAGGCTCTGACAGGCTCTGGGGCACTCACTGAGCAAATGAGTTCAGACAAGGCTAACCCCAAAAGATCCTTGGAGAATGCACATGCCCAGCTGGTTTTCTGGTGATGGATACCATTATGCAAAGGCAGAGATCAAGCCAGGAGCTGTGGCTGAGATCTCTGCTACAGACAGGAGGATTACAAGTTCAAGGCCAGCCTGGGCAACTTTTTGACTCAAAAAGACCAAAAATAAGACAAGCAAATGCAGTGATCAGCTGTAAACATGCAGGTTTTCTTTTTGTCAGGGATTCCATTCTGGCATATCCTCATATTGTTTGCGTTGCTCAAGGCGCTCAAGTGCATCCACAGGGCCACCAAGAATAGGACTGCTGGAGGGAGATTTGCAACCCACCCTGAGAACTACTGGGGCCAGCAGTCTTCTAGTCATGCTTCCTCATCTCAATAACCAAGAGGTCAGCATCAGGGTGGGAAACAGGAACCAAGAGCCCTGACTGGTCCAGCTCTTTTCATCACACTGCACCACACTGCCTCCTCCAGGGTGAGGACCAGGCCTACCTGCTGCGCTAAGCTAGCAGATATGACTGACAGGGTGCTGGCAGCTCCCTCTGCTGGCAGGCATCGCTCACTGATCAGGGCAGCCCAGGGAGGCCTTAGAAACCTTAAATCGCTTCAGGTGGAATCTGCTGTACAAAGTGAACTTGGCTTGCACAAAGGGATTGCTATTGCCAAAAACGAAGCTGGAGGGCAGGTCCCACCCTACCTGTGAATGCCACTTCTCTCCAGAACAGTGCTTGTGGTCTGGCGCAGAGGTGTGCGACCCCTGATAATGAGCACACTGACTCCCAAGTGCTGCCTGCGCCTCTTCTCCCTGCACAGGCCAAGTGGCCTTTTGATTTCCAGTTTCCAGTTTACCATGTGGAAATTGAGGAAACCTTGTAGTATCTCCAAGTATCTCCTTCTCTGAAGCAGGTAAAGATCTTGGGTGGGCATTTTTTTAAAAATCTGATTTTCTTGAGCAAATAAATGAGAGATGGTCTTTTCCCTCCTCCCTGCGGACCTTCCAACTCCCAAAGCTGTTCTACAATCCCAAGTGGGTGGCACTTTTCATTAGTGCTGTCACTCTACATGCATTGCCCTGTGACTCAGTTTTCAGTCTTGTCTTGAAATCTATATGACACGTGTCATTTCCATGAACAAATGCAATGTGTAAAGGAAAAATTCTCACACACATTTTCTGGTCTGGTGTTTGTCATGCTCTTGTGGACAGTGTTTTCTTCTTCAACGTGGATTTAAAATATTTACATACAAACTACCCCTCTTAGCCTCTATTTTTTGTTATTCTTGGCACTTGCGGTGACTAAAGTCTCCTGCCGTTCCCGTCTTGCACTCCAGTGCAAATGGTCCCATTAAAATTCAGAATTTGATCTATAGCTAACTTGGCCTGGTCCAAGGACAAGGTATGCCCTCCCAACTTTTCAGATTGTCTTGAGTTTCGTCCACACTATTATTCCATAATTCCGTGTTCCCCTTCTTGTGAGAAGCACCCTAGACTTTGTTCTGTGGTGACCCCGGCTCTAGACAGCAGAGTAACACTTAAGTCTTCTCTTCCTGACTTCAGGTCATTTTACACATGACCCGTTAGGAGCAACTGACTAGCTCCTTAGGAGAAAACTTATTTTATTGGGATTGCAAATTCCTACCTGATTTTATGATATCTTTCCATCAAGAACAGCACCTTTCACTCTACAGCTTATATGGATGCTTGGGAATTTTATTTTCTTCAACATCTAAATGCCCCAGGAGGAGCTACCTGAAGCCATGAGGCCCCCCTGACCTTCCCCCGAGTCCTCCCACAGGCCCCATGACACAAAGCCAGTGACCCACAATGAAGAGAAAAGATATTTAATTATTTCTCAGTCTAATGTTTTAAAGCGCTCAAAGTGTTTTCACAAGTGCAAGGCGGGGGATTGTTCTCAGCCAACATTTACCAGTGATTCCGACACACGCAAAAAACCTCCAAATCACGGTGCTTTATACTTACTTTTAATTTCTGCACTGAAAAAGAAAAGGTAAAAACGATGACAAATAGGTAACAGTGACTTCAACTTTGTTAAATTAATCCTTGCTCTTTGGAGCAGAGGGGCAAGGAGACAAGAACATTGAAGTGTGACGATGGTGGTGACCAGGACACCTGAATCTGGCTAACAAGGGCTCTAAATGCCTGGACCTGGTGCTGTAGCCGCTAGCTCGGGAACATGACAGGCAACAGCCAAGATACGTTAAAAAAAAAATCCCACAATTCCATTCTCAAAAGCAAGCACAAAAATTGACAAAGAAACACATCCAGGGTTTCCGAGTGAAGTGGAGTGCCCGTGTGGCCTGGGGGCGGTTCCTGGAGGCAGCCCTGTGGCGACACACCTCAGGGCACAGACACAGCTTTACAGAACACAGCCTGCAGGCTGCAATGCACTTCCCTTCCCTCCCTGTGCAGGAGAAAGGGAGAGCCCACTCACTCCCTGTCCAAGTTCCCAAGCTCCTGTGGGACAGCAGGAGCCATAGGCTGGGTCTCTGTGCTTTGGAGGCTGCTGCCTCTGGAATGTTCCGCGTTCTCAAGCTCTGGTTGGGCTGTGGGTTTCAGTTACGCTCCACACGCTGTTTAAGTGCTCACTTTATTTTTCATGTGCAAACTGCTACTGTCTAAAGCTTTCAGAAGGACGCGTACAGACACGAGCACCCTGCAGAGACGCAGGTGGCCACCCAGGCCCTCTTCCCTCCTGGGCGGCGGGGGGCGAGGGGCGCGTTACAGAAACAGTTAAGAGAATATGCTCCGCTGCGGTTAAACACTAGTCCCTGATTCGGTCCATGGGTGGGGAGGGTGTCCTCAGTAGGTGATTGTCCACTCCTTGACAGAGGCGTCATGGGAGGTGGTGACCAGCGTGTGCTCGTCCAGCCAGGCCAGGCTGCTGACATGGTGTAGCCGGTGTGCATCTGGGGAGAAAGGGAGCCATTTAGCGAGACTGGACTTTCTCTGCTTCTGTGCACCTTGGACTAGGAGGGAGGAACCGGGCCTGTGCCATCCACAGGTCGTGTGGAACCTGACCATGGTGCTGCCAGCCATACCCGCTTCCACCTTCAGATGGACAAGCCTAGGACAGGAGATGGGAGCAGCCACAGTTGGCCTGGGGCTACTGACACTGCAAGGTGATGGGCAGCACCCCTGGCCTCTGCTTGCCCCCAGCAGCTCTTTATAAGCCCCAACACCAAAATGTCCTCTCCCTCCAAGGGGCTGAAAAACACCTCTTTTATGCATAAAACAAAAAGATTTAGGTAAGAAACAGATACACAGCCAATCCTCATCATCTGGATTTTTTTTTTTTGTATTGGGGACTGAACCCAGCATCCCTTTACCACTGAGACGAGCTCCATCCCTAGTCCTTCCTATTTAATCCATCCTTCCTGTCTATCTACCTCTCTCTCTCTTCTGAGTCGCTGGGATTACAGGTGTGCACCAACATGCCTGGGGTTTCAGTATCTGGGTTCTGCATCTGTGTTCTTGACCAGCCAAGGACCAGAACTGTAGATTGTCCATAATGGCTCTAACAGAACACAGATATCTCATTATTCCCTGAACAATATGTTGTCACAACTATTTATACATTGTTATGCTGTTTTAGGTATGGTAAGTAATCTATAGAGATGATTTCAAGTATATAAGAAAATGTGCCTTAAGTTACATACAAATACCCATTTTATACAAGGGTGAGCTGAGATCCTTGGTCTCTGATAACCTGAGGTCCAGGAATCACTCCAGAGGGACAAATGCACATAATCAATGGTGGTGAGGGGGTGGGGGAGGGGGCTTCTTAGTTCCAGGAAGGGAGTGCTTACTCCTCTATCCCTGGGTGGCCCCTGACTCTGGGTCTATAGCCCCACCAGCACAGGGGCAGATGCAGCCCCAGAGGTCAGCCATGAGGCCCTGACCAGGAACCTCTGCTGGTTGGTGCCCAGGTATGGTCAGGCCCCAGTGCTGTATCCACATCACCACACTGGTGGGCAGAAGCCAAGCTGGAGGCAACTGGTATTGGAGGTCCTGGCTGCAGTGCAGGTTCAGGCCCACCCCTCTCCCCACCCTGCTGGCTCCTGTGGTATTTGTTCCTAGACCTGTCTCACTCATGAGCCTGCTGATTCTCACTGTGCGGCTGAGCACTTCCTTAGAGACCAGGATGACTCCCGAGAGAACCTGTCACGCCTCCTCCCTCTGGGCCTTGGCCTGCCCACCAAGGACACACACAAGGCAGGCTAAGCACACTCTTGATTCCCTACAGCTCCGGGTTGGACTCGGGGGATCACTCTAAACAGGAAAGAATCTGCTATGTGCAACACAAAGATTATCTTCTGTGTGCAGAATGGAAGAGTGGCCAAGGACACATGGAAGCACCTGGCAGGAGGGGAGGCTCGAGAACCTTGCTGTCCCACACGGGGTTGTCAGCCACGGGCCACTACAGAGCCCTGTGGGTGAGCTGCTAGCATAGGTGGAAATGATGAGATGCTGGGCTAAATAAAATATACTACTAAGCCACGTGTGGTGGCACACACCTGTAATCCCAGCACTTAGGGAGGCCGAGACAGGAGAATCGTGAGTTCAAAGCCAGCCTCAGCAATGGTGAAGAGCTAAGCAACTCAGTGAGACCCTGACTCTACATAAAACACAAAATAGGGCTGAGGATGTGGTTCAGTGGTCGAGTGCCCCTGAGTTCAATTCCCGGTACCAAAAAAATGATGTTTCTTTTCAAAATGTGTCTAATCTGAAAATCTACTGTCCACATACAGCTTATATTTTCCTTTTACTGGACACCACTGTGACAGGGGAGGCTGGCTATGGGTGGAGACTTAGGAGGGTGGGTAGGGAAGATGTCAGGAGCCTTGCTCACAGGCCGCCTTGGGAGGCCTGTGCTCCCACTGGAGAAATACTCCAAAACCCCTCTGCTGGGGCCAGCAGAGCACCTCACGTTTGCCAAAGAATGAGAGTCCCAATTCTACCAGTCAACTCCCTAGATGTACAGACTGCAGGGATACTCAGCCCTGGGGCCAGCAGCCAAGGTACAGTCTCTGGAGTGACCTGTGGAGTCCAGCTTGGACACTCCCTGCTAAGGTGTGGGTGGAGTCACCTTGGATCTTGACTCTGGTTTCTGGGTCACTCAGGGTCCAGACGTATACCATCATGTCCATGCCACCAGAGGCAAAGTGCTCGTTGTCTGGTGACCAGGCCAGGCAGACGATTTTTGCATGGTGTCCATAAAAAACGTTGTTTTCCTAGTTGCAGGTTGAAAACAAAGGTGGAAGGTCAGGGTCAGAGGAATCCCTCAAACGAGGCCCACGATCCCTAAGCGCACACACGATGCCCGCAGCCCTTAGGGGTCTCTGCTTCCTTGAAACAATCACAAGAGCCAACTGGCAACCCCAGGAACAAGGAGACAGACTCAAAAGGCACAGCCAGGAGCCTCCAGCATGGGTTTTCCAGGCTCGTGCTGCCCAGCTCAGCCGAGGGGTCTGCAGTCCACTCACCGAATAGCCATCAGCAACGCTGAACACGGTGACCACCTTGCTGGCATCACACACAGCAAGGAAGGCGCCATCGTGGGAGTAGGCAACGTCTGTCACGGGGCCCTTGGCCTCCAGCAGCTTGGCCTCGTCCTTCAGCGTGTTGCCCAGGATCGAGTACACGCGGACATTGCCGTCCTGCAGGTATAGACAAAGGAGGGAAGTCACTCCCTGATGTGCAAGAGATCCCCCCTCTTTTGAAAGAAAGGGCAGGCTGTCAGTGAGCAAGCCTTTTCCTCTGCCAGTGGCCTGTGGACACTAGCTCACACCTGGGCCCTGGCTGCAGGGGGCTGTTCTGTCCTCTCTGGCACTGGGAGTCCCCAGCTAAGGTCTTTAGCAGTAGTACTCCTGGATTCTTCCCACCTGGGCACAATGAGTAGGAGGTTGTTAGAACCCAAGCCCAGGCCTCCCCATTCTGAGTCTGTGTGCTCGGTGCTCAGGACCTTGCTCTTTCTGCTCAACCCCCATCAGTTCCCAGGCAGGTGCTTGCAGGCCAATCTGGAGAAAACCACGCACAGCCTTCCAGGGTGCCCTGCAGGCGCCTGCTCCCTCCAGCGCAACAGCACTCCCTGTCAACATGCTGGCAGGCTTTGCAGTCACCTCAGGTACCTCCTTTCAGGGAGGCCACACCTGGCTTCTAAATGCACATGCCAGGGGCTCTCGCATCTAGTCACCACCAGCTCTACCTGGGGGCTGGCCCCAAGAAGTGTCACACACCCCATGAAGGAGGGAGGGCCCACAAGATGAGCAGACAGGACACTGAGGAAACTCAGTGGGGTGGGTAGTGACCCTGCCAGTCTCCACTGGTGGAAACCCCAGCCCCGCCTTCCTGTGCTGTAGGAGCCCTTCCTGGGCTCTTGATGCCTACTGGTCACGGGTCAGGGCTTCGTGGTCTGGTAAAGAGGAAATTGCCCACAGGGAAAGCGTTCAAATCAAAGGCGTGTTCATGGAGTGCCCAAATGGTTCAAGGTACACTTGGGAGATAATGGAAGCAACCATCAAAAACCTAACATCAGGGGGCTGGGATTGTGGCGCAGTGGTAGTGTGCTCGCCTAGCAGGCGTGAGGCACTGGGTTCGATCCTCAGCACCACATAAAAACAAAGATATTCTGTCCACCTAAAA
>PVHX01000907.1:163778-243301 GCA_004024805.1 Geosciurus inauris | reverse complement strand
ATGTCTGTGACAGGTGTGGTGGGGATGGCTCCTATGCCTACTCACAGACGATTTCAGGGGCAACATAGAGGAGAGTGCTAAAGAACCTCTTCAGTTGCTTCCCAGCTGTGAATCTGGAGCTTGACATTGCCACTGGCATCCACCATGACATTCTCTGGCTTCAGGTCCAAGTGCAGGATGCCTTTCTGGTGGCAGCACTTCACAGCCCGCATGATCTGCCTGAACGGTCTGTGGGCCTCCTCCTGCATGCCATCATTTTCCAGGATGAGGTCTGATAGCTGTCCCCCACCTGCATGCTCGATGATAAGGTGATGTATTCATCAATCTTGATGACCTAGAACAGCTGGATCACATTTGGAGGTCCAAGGCCACCATCATCTCCAGTTCAGGGAGGAAGGGAAAGTTCGAGGCTACTTTTGCCAAGACCTTCACCGCAACCTCTATCTCAGTGAGCAGATGGAGGGCATGTTTCACCTGGGCAAAGCCCCCTGCCCCAGTGTACTGCAGGACCATATAATGGTCCCTGAAGGCGGGCTTATAGTAGGAGCTCTGCCCCTGCAGCGCTACACTGCTCTGATTACTCTCATAGCTCATCCTGAACTGGAAAAAGGATGCTAGCTAAATAAAATAAAATAAAATAATGAACCAAAACAAAAAAGCAAAATAAGAAACCAGAGAACAAAAGCAAAAGAAAAAAAACCCACAAATCAAAAAACCCAATATCCAAAGATCCCAGCCGCCAGCCACCAAACACCACCAAATGCACTAACTACCTGGGAGTCCAACAGGTCACCACCAAGAGCTTCCTGTATTAATGGACAAAAATCCCAGCTGAAGCCACTCTCTTACATACCTGCAGTTTGAAATCCCCTCCCAGTGGCTCCTTGTGATATCAGAGCCAGAAATGACCCAGTCATATCTGGGCATAACCCCCAGGGGTCATCTCACTTTGGGGGCTCCAGGACCTTTCCCACTTTTATACTAGGAATAAGAAAGGGCTCTGGAAGGATTTTTTGCTTTAGTGGGTCATGGAAACTGATATTTTATTGTTTAGAATTTAAAATTTGTAAGGTACTGTAGTGATCTTTTCATTTTGATTCTGAAAATACATATCTTTGTGGCTTTGAAAAACCTCATCCTATCTACACTCAGGGTTTCTGCTGCTTTGCTGCCCTGAACCAAGCAGCTTTCGTCCACTGGGCCCTTACCTCATGATGATTACCTTCCTGTGGGCAGAGCAATAGAGTCAGCCAACTAGGAACTGAGACCTCTGGTACTGTTAGCCCCAGAGAAGCTTTTCCTCCTCCAAATTGTTCTTGTTGAGTATTTTGGTCACAGAGACAAAAAAGTGAAGTAAAACACAGCCATACATCATTGTGCCCACCTTGACAAATGTGTGTGTGTGTGTGTGTGTTTTCAGTGCTGAGAACCAAACCAGGTCCTTGCTTGTGCTAGAGAAGCTCTCTTAATATACACATCCCATCCCTGGGATTGGGGCTTCCTGGCCTAACCAGCTCTCAGTCCTGTTACATTGAGGCTGAACTGTCAATAGGAATTTTGGAAGGATACACACATTCAAACCACAGCACATGATAAACAAAAGCCCAGGGAGTTGGTCCACACGAGATATGCCCTGTGTGAGGGGAGTCCCTCAGGTTGCATGGAAGGACATTGGATAGGAACTCAGATCTTGATGAAAACAGAAAGATCCCTGGTCAAGCAAATTCATGACAATTCTAAAAGCTAGTGCTACTTTTGTTCTCTACAAGATATAAGAGATTAATGTATCAGAACACTGCAATCTTATTCTGTGGTGTGGAATAAATACAACGTATAACACTGCGACATCAGGAACTGAGAGGGAGGGTTGGAGAGGTACAGCAGCTGCACCTGTACACTACTGAAGTTACATAGCTATAGATTCACACCACAGTGGCATCTCTTTCTCATGTTAAATGTAACCCCAATGGGAACCACCAAGAAATGCTTGTAGAGCATACCAAAAATGAGACATAAAGGAATTAAAATGTTTCACTGCAATCATCTACTAAACAGGAAGGAAGATAATCAAACATCAAAGCAAGACACACTGAATCAAAGCGTGTGCTGCTCTCCTTATAAGGACACAAGGAATGGTGAACCAAGGGCCTTGTCCTGCTGTCCTTAGAAGGACACCAGCCACACTGAACCAAGAGCCCCACCCCAATCTCCCTATAAGGACACAGACCACACTGAAGCAATGGCCTGATGAACATCAAAGTCCTCCACACATCAAAACGTCTATGCTATAAGCATTTCTCCTAGGCTATGAACTATCTTCAGTGAGAACAAGGACTGGATCTTATTTAACTTTGGATGTCAATCACCTAGGACAGCAGACATTAACACCTAGGAGTTTTTCTACTGGTGCTAATTTTTTTATTTTTCCTGATGTGGTTGGGTGGATGTATGGGCAAATAGATGCATGGACAGATGAACGAGTAGTTGGAGGCATGAATGGGTGGAAGGGAAGGGAGGAAGAAAGGACGACTAGTTAGATGTGTGATTGTGATACTGGTCTTGAAAATCAGGATCAGGTCCTTGTTCCCCTGGTGTTGGTTAAACATGCAAGAAATGCTGTGGTAAGAGCAAAAAGAAATTTTTTTAAAGAGATGAGAGAGAGAGAATTTTCTATAGAATTTGCTATACTGAGCTCCTTAAAACGAAATCATCCCATTACATTCTGAGAAAATCACTTTGAAAGCACATTCCAGGAATACTTCTATTTTACAGGTTTTAAGAAACTAAGATCTAGAATATTTATTCATGTTTCCATGATTAGTAAGTTGCTTAACTGTATGATCTTCATATTTGTACTAATATAAATATCATAGTGCCTCTCTAATTTTGGATTGTTTAGGTGGTATTGAGTTACCTTTAAGATGTTTGTTACTGCTAGGAGCAGTGGCACACACCTGTAATCCCAGTGGCTTGGGAGACTGAGGCAGGAGGATCGAGAGTTCAAAGCCAGCCTCAGAAAGGGCAAGGTGCTGAGCAACTCAGTGAGACCCTATCTCTAAATAAAATACAAAATAGGACTGGGGATGTGGCTAAGATTTTGAGTGCTACTGAGTTTAATTCCCAGTACCAAAAAAAAAAAAAAAAAGGTGTTTGTTACTAAATAGTTGAGATTTTTATTTTATAATAGTTAAGGTTCATATTTTTATATAACAGGAATGGTTTGGATTAGTTTGAGCACCAATGTGTATGATGTTTTAAGACTTCAGTGTATAATGTTCTGGTCTAGACACAAAGAAGGTTAAAAAAAGAATACAAATCAAAATGTTTCTAAAGAGATGGCAGGTGGGAGTGGAGATCTGATATAAATAAGATACTCTGAAATGAGGTAGGTCATAAATTATATAGAATAAGGATTTTAAAAATGCTATAGGGATCCAGTGGAGGGAAGGAAAATAAGTAGCTAATAAATAACTCTAAAATGAGGCAGATTATAAATGGTATAGAAGAAGAATAAAAAAGAACTATGGGAGTCCAGGCAAGTGAAGGAGTCTTTCCAGTGTTGAAGAGGATCTTTGAACTATGCTTTTACAGTTTGTGAGATTTGGATTGATCAAAGAAAGCAACAGTGTAATTGTGAAATTGAGACTCCACGAATCATCCTCAATTTAGAAGCTAGGTTTGATCCATTAGATTGTCATTAAAAATGACCTGAGGTAAATTATAAAATTTAATTTGTAGGTGCTTTATAGTTAAAAGGGTTGTGATGATGAAATGAACTGGTTCTGGAGAGATGAGAAGGAATTAAATACATTGCAAGGAATACAGTGCTAGCTTGGTGCCTCAGGAGACAGCTAAGTTAGATAGCTGTGGCAAATCCACATCCCTGAAGGCATTTTTAAGGTAGATGCTTAAATTATCCTTCCAGCTATTTTTGATTCAGAGATATAGGATCCCAAGAAAGTGCAGGGATAGGAAGATGGCCTCGGTAGTGTGATTTAAAATGTGCTCTCGACTCAGGTTACTCTCTGTCTTTGGGAACTTATGCAAGAAAGGATCTGGGCTTGCTCGTGGGAGGGTGCTTCTATGATCTGCTG
This sequence comes from Geosciurus inauris, assembly GCA_004024805.1. Lineage (NCBI taxonomy): Eukaryota > Metazoa > Chordata > Mammalia > Rodentia > Sciuridae > Geosciurus > Geosciurus inauris. Next base: position 239,207 of record PVHX01000907.1, on the reverse strand, counting down.
CTTTCTAGAAAAATCATCTGTCCTTTTAAGATTATATAGTTTTCTGGGCTGTAAAATGTGAGAATCTCTTTTTCCTGATGTGTTTTCCAGCAAAGATCTCATTGCTGGCCTTCTCTTTACTGGAAAAGTTATCTCTTGTCCCAACTGTATTATCTACTCCCATCTTTTTTCTAGTGACCCCTTTCTGATCACACAAACACCTCTGTGCTGTAAGCTGAAAAAAGGGAGCTTGTGTTATAATGAATCCGATTTCTCTTGCTAGCACTTAACCAATAGCTCTGAGTCTCAGCTCAAGATTCCTTGGTTAAAAATCCCAATTCATGTCTTACTAAAGTGAACTATAAAGTTATTCTTATCAATAAGAAGCAAATGAGCTTTGGATTCAGGCAGTCAGACCTGTGTTCAAACCCTTGTTCTGCCACTTTGTAGCTGGTATCTGTTTTATGGCCACTATGTAGATGAATTTGGTTGGTTGGTATTCTGAGAGGGTGAGAAAGTGAATAGCTTTTGGGAAGGCTAGTCACTTGAGTGGTAAGAACTGGATTTTTTTTTTTTTTTTTTTTTGGTACTGGAGATTGTACCGGGGGAGCTTAATTATGGAGCCACATTCATAGCCCTTTAATTTTTTTTTTTTTTTTAAATTGGAGACAAGATCTTGCTAAGTTGCTTAGGGACTTGCTAAGTTGCTGAGGCCTGCCTTGAACTTGGGATCCTCCTGCTTCAGCCTCCTGAGCTCCTAGGATTACAAGCTTGCACCACCATGCCTGGCAAGAACTGGATTCTTATGATCTTTGTATATTCATTTCTGATGTGTGTCTATCCGTGGATGTTCCCCCAAGACTCTCAGGGGCTCCAGTCACAGAGCCCAGAGTCTGGTGGAAAGTACCGAATTCATGGAAAAGAGGGAGGGAAATGATTCTGACACATCTTTGGGACTCTTGGTCTCTGAAGATATTCAGTGGATATGTGAGTGCTATTATTGGAATCTGGAATGTCCCCCACAGTCTCCTGTGCTGAAGGCTTGGTCCTTAGCTAGTGTACTATTGGGAATTACTGGAAACTTTAGGAGATGTGGCCTACTTGGAGGAAGTAGGTCACTGGGGCATGTCCTAGAAGGATACATCACATCTCCAGCCCCTTTCTTTCTCTCTCTTTGCTTTCTAGTCACCATGAGCTGAGCAGCTCTGTTCCACCACACACTCCCTGCCATGATGCTTTGCCTCACATGGTGGGTCAAGCAAACATGAGGTGAAATCTCTGAAACTGTTAGCCCAAATAAACCTTTTTTCCTTTAAGTTGTTATTCTCAGGTGTTTTGTCATAATGATGGAAAGCTGACTAACACAGTGAGTTTCCACATATGGAGTCTGAGCTCTGAATTTGTTGGCCTGATTTCTCTTGGCATCAGTAAAATGTCGTGAGGGTGGGAGATGTGGATTTTCTAGACCATAGAGTGATTCAGTTGTAGGGTGAATCTTGAGCTTTGGAAGAGGTTTACTGTCCAGTGTATATTAAAGTATATGTTCAAAGGATTTTAAATATTTCTTTTCCACGAAGGCCAAGAGCTTTGAAGGCAGTGGAATGGTTTCTGTGGCAAACACAGAGGACCCTGGAATTCCTGTAAAATAGTCTGCCTGTGATCCTGTTGTGTTTTTCTCTCTCCTATACAGTTAATAATAATAGTGAGAAACATCTTTGAGAAGTATAGTTAGAAGATTCAAACTCACACTTTTCTCTGTATTGGTGGGTAATCCATAAGTTCTGGAGTGGGTCATTCTGAGCTGTGGAAAGGTATAGCAGCCTGTCCTTATTTCTGGATCCTGGCTTAGCTAGGGATTGAGCACTGTGGGAAGGAGAATTGCGAAAAGTAGTGAGAGAAGGTTGGCGAGTGTCTAGAGAGGGAGATAGGACGACAGGCGGCGATTTCAGGGCTCTTCTAACTCCATGACTTTTCTCTTCTTCAAAGCTGTTTGCAGATCTGAGAACTGGCAGGAGATGTGCGAAGTCACTAAAATGAAAATCATCCATTGAAATACACACAACTCAAACTGGCTCTATCCACTTTTCATAATTGCTCTGAATCGTACCAAACATTTCCCCATTACCATTCAAGATGCAGCTGCTTAATTTTCAGTTTTGCCTCTGCTTGGTTAAACCCATCAGTTTCTATCAGAGCCCTGCTAGCTGACAAAATGTAGGATTGTTTATCCATTAAAGCCCAATTTATACCTTACTTGGTCTGAATAAGAGGGAAAAACAAACTACTTTTATGTGCAATATAGTTAGCATTGAGCTGGGCTACTGGTCGTGCCTTCAGATCTCCCCTGATCATATTCTTATCTGCTTTCCATGGAAAGAGAGAGATAAAAAAGCATTTATTAAATTTTCTGAAAGTATAGTTGATTGGATATTACTATTATACAGATAATATATAATATTTATAATTTGCTTATTAAGGAAATACTGATTTTAACTACCTTTTAGGGACTATCATCACTTTTGCTTACTTTCACTGAGAAATTCTTTTCTTCACCCTTTATTAAACAACAGAACTCTTTTACCCCAGACCTCTTCTGAGGACCAGTCTTCCAGGGAACTTGTTTGGGAAAAGCTGGTTTAAGGGACATATTTTCATGTTGTAGGTTTCAAATTAACAAATTAGGTAGGAACATGATCCTTACCTTTTGAGAGGGACATCCTCATCGGGCCTATGACCCAATGTAATTGTTGTTGCTTGACATCACTGAGAGACTGACGCCCCTCACCAGTATTTGATCTGCTGTGTTCTTTCTTGCTAACACACCATGGCTTCATTAGGGTGGGCAAGGGGGCAATGCAGACTCCGTGAGCTTCGCCGATGCTCACTCTCCTAACTTCCTCTAGAGGTGCAGCTAGAGGTGGCACCGTGACCTGATGTTGGACCATAAGAAGAAGAAAGGATATGCGTCAGGGGGAAGTGGTGAGTTTTTTTGAGAAGATGAAGTTTGCTGATGGAGACAAGAATGTAAGGAGAGTTATTAATTTTATTTTGATTTTAAGACCAGAGGCATTTGTTGTGGTTCATAGATTTGTTTTTGCGATGGTTGTTGATACTTTTGATGTTTAGGAAGAAATCTTTAGCCTTGAAGGTATTGGGGGCCATGACAGATGTCTTATACTGGTTAGAGGACAAGCTTGTACATGAAAGCCAATACTCTGAGGATGAGAAATAGAAAAACACAAAAAACTTGATTTTCTGAAGATACTGTGTAGCCACTGCCCTAATATGGGAACTGTCCTCTTTAAGTCCCTGATAGGCAGGCACATGAGTTTCTCATTGCTGCTATAACAAATTACCACATGCAGGGATTTAAAACAATGCCATCAGCTGACAGTTCTGGAGGTCAGAAGTCCGAAAACTATTTCATGGGGTTACGTCAATGTCAATAGGACTGTATTCCTTCTGGAGGTTCCAGGGAGTAAACTCTTTGCCTTTCCATCTTCTAGAGGTTTCCTGCTGGTGGCTTCTTCCTCTATCCCCAAAGCCAGAGCATAGCGTTTGCTCTCCTCATCAACCTCTGCTCATCTTTACATATCTCTGACTTTGACCCTTCTCCATCCCTTTCATAAAGACTCTGAGGACTATGTTCAGCCCATCTGCTATTCCAGGATAATATCATCTTCTTGATATCCTTAACTTAAGCACATCTGAGAAGTCCCTTTGCAATGTAAGGTGACATACGCACATGATCTGGGAATCAGGATGTGGACCTCAGGGGGCAGGGGCATAATTTTGTCTAGCAAAGCACTTGCACATTCTAACTGCTACATATTTTAAATTATTTGATGTCTGGCGTGTTCCATCTTAACTTGTCTTTCTCCAAACTGACATTTCAGATTATACATGCCTCAGGGCAGAAAGGTCCTCTCTAAATTTTTTTTTCTTTTGGTACCCAGAATTGAAGCCAAGGGTACTCAACCTCTGAGCCACATCCCCAGCCCTATTTCATGTTTTTTTATTTAGAGACAGGTCTCACTGAGTTGCTTAGGGCCTTGCTGTTACTGAGGCTGGCTTTGAACTCGTGATTCTCCTGTCTCAGCCTCCCAAAGTGCTGGGATTGCAGGTGTGTGCCACCGCACCTGGCTTCTAAATTTTTTGTATAGCATCTGAACATACATTTTTACTGATCATAAGAAAAAATTGTTCTATATTGAATTGTTATTTCTTCTTTCTCCTGATTTCTAGGGAAATTTTTGTAGTATCTGAGGTGAGCCTATGTTTATAAAAATAGCAGCAACAAAAACAAATACCCTGATGGCATACAATGTATACATGTAGGTAAAAAATTAGAGTTATTATTCATTTATCCAAGGGCAATTACTGCTGAGTTAAACATTGATCTTCCTGGGAACATTTCAAATAGGATGTTAATAGCAAAATTGAGGTTGCCCAGAAGCAGTGAAGAGCACATCAATTGAATTGATTGATGTCTGCCCTTTTTTCTACCTGCTGCTGAGCTTTGTTCCCAAACAGCTGGGCAGCTTGTCTGGCAAGATGGCTCCTGGGAGCTGAATAGCAGAATCCCTTGAAGCTAAGGGAATTACTATGTGGAATCAAAGGTATCATACAGTGGTGGATAATTATGGATTAAAGAGATGAGCAATCAAGTTGTACTGTGTGGCAAGGGTATGCTTTTAAAAATGTTTTCCATTAATGGACAGTGCAGTGACCCATGTAATTCTCTTTGCCTCCTATTCTAGTTAGTTTGAGTTCAGGTTCCAGAACCCCACTGGGTCAAAGGGTAAACACGTTCTATTCTTTGTCCTTTGAGATCATCATTCTATTATTTGTGAATTTGAGAAACTAGAGATGGGATGTAGTGACTTGGGAAAATTTCATCTTGCCTGCCTACCTTTTTATTCCCCCCAATTAAAAAAATGTCCTTATTTTCTTGTTCAACTGTCTTACATGTCTATTTACCACTCTTCCCACTTTTCAAACTATGATCATTTCAGTGAAACAGTTATTTTCTTTATATATTTTTAGATTTTGTCTAATATTACTTTGATCTTGAGTCTGGAAATATTTGCCCTGATTTATAGATCATATTTGGTATATTACTAATCCAGAGGAAATCACCATAGAGATGGATGAGCAGACCTGATGTGTCAGATTCTTTAAGAAATAAATGATAATGATCATACTAATAATGATGAAGATTATACTGATGACCATGATGATGATGGTGATGATAATGATAATAGTGGGGATGATGATGGAGAAATAGATGAAGAGGAGTAAGTGGAGGGAGAAAGTATCTCCAAGCTTGTGGCAGATTTTTGGCTAACTCGATATTGAATCATTCACTCACATATTCTTGTCTTCATTCATGTACTCCCTTCCTCCTCCCTTCCTTCCTGTTTTCTCTTTGTGCATCAATCATTTAATATTTATTAATGCCTTACATGTGCTGTGTCCTACTCAAGGAGTAGGTTTGTAAGAGAAGGCGTATGTTTGAACAGAGGGGAGAATGACCTCTGGGTCACGTGTATTTTAATGATTTATAGAAAAACATACAACACCAGTAAATAGACAAAAATGACCCCAATTCTAATTTTGTGTATGATTTTTATTTTCTTTCAGCCTTTCTCCAATAACAATAGTTTTCAGTCATAACCATAGGACAATGTTATTTTGTGTCTCTGGTGGGGGGATCTGTCACTGTTTCTGAGTATATGACATCCAACCCTTGCCTTTGGAGAATTCCTTACCAGACAGGGTCAACTTCCACCAGGTAGTTGAAAATGTGACATCCTTGTTTTCATAGCATCCTTTGAATCCAAGATGCTGCCCAGGAATAATCAGAAACTGGTGACTTGATGTTGCAGGGATTGAGAAAAATGACGCAGAGGAATGGCAGTGGCTGATGGGACTGTTCCATTTAATTATTTGAGGGGCAGCATGGGTGATTCTGGGCTTGCATTGACCCAGATACTGCCAGCAAAATAGGTGAGTGGTTTGCTCCCAGCCACCACAGCATGGTATTTTCCTTGGACTAGGTCTGCCACCTTCTGGGCTGTGTAACTTTAAGAGTTGTTTTTGCATCTGCAGTGACTTATGTTGTTTAAAAACATTGCTTTTATGCAGGAATCAGCTAGAGATTGTAATATTGATTGTAACTAACACCTGGGTGATGCAGTATCCTTCTCTTTTAAATTAACATTATGTTGCAAGAAAACTCCATGCTGCTTACACATTTCTGACATGGTTTAGAATTACTGGGTGTTATTCAGTTGTGTCTACTGCATATTGATAGGTGTAACCATTATCTACTGTAAGAAATATAACTCATTTCAGTCATGTACTTGCTATTTTTTGTGTAGATAACTTTTTTTGTTATTTATGGTCATTAGAAGAAATATATTTACTAGGTCAAGAAGCACCACTTATGTATCTTATAGAGTTTTCTTGAAAGTTTATGACAATTAATTATGTTGCAAGCAGTGTGTGGGAGTGATGATTTCATTCCATTCCATCTGAGCTTGAGGGATCTTCCATGCAAGTTTGTTTTTACTAATTTTCTCTCTATAAAACTGTACCTTGTTGTGACTATGAACATTTCTAGACCTTATTCAATAGGATGAGTGATTGCTTGGTGATATGATAGACTAATTTTAAAAATGTTAGTTGGAATACATGTTCTTTGAGTCTTTTGATTCTGGGAATCTTTCAGGTATGAATTGTTTGTTTTCTTTCCAGGAAACCATCACTGTGAACCAAATGCCAAATTTATAGTGAGATTTGGTCTAGAAGTTTTCACTTTAAAGACTAGGTTTCATAAGGCTGATAACCATTTGTCCATGTTATAAATCGTGCATTTGACATAACCAACGACACTGCCTTCTTGGTCCTCCCAGGAAAAGAGATTCTCATCATCCTATGAAAAACTGTTGGGAGATCAGGGAAGCAGAGCTGCTGTGGCTGAGCACATCTAACTAGTAATCAGCAGCCAACAGGTCTTCCTTTACCATCAGGCCATACTCAAAGGAAAGCAGCTCCATATCATGGAGGGAACTGCAGATAAAAAGCAGATACCACCGTACACCACTTGGGAGGCTGAGACAGGAGGATCATGAGTTGAAAGCCAGCCTCAGCAATGATGAGGTGCTAAACAACTCAGTGAGACCCTGTCTCTAAATAATAATGCAAAATAGGGCAAGGGATGGGGCTCAGTGGTTGAGTGCCCCTGAGATCAATTCCTGGCACCCCTTCCCAAAAACAAAACAAAACATATATCACTGAGTTCTCATTTTGTTCTTACCACTGATTTCCCAAGGGATCATACATGCTTCTTCCTGCCGCCGGGTACCTAATTTCTCAATGAAAATATGAGAAGGCACAAATGGATAGAGTCTAGGACCATTGTGTCCTTTAAAGTTTGGTGAATTAGCCATGTGTTTTTGTTTCATTCTTTAGGCATATCCTCCATTAAGTCTTTACTCATATTTATCAGATCAGGATATATCTGTGTTGTACTTAAGTAGCTTCTGTTATGGGATGCAGAAGAGGCTTGTCTGAAGATTTTAAAGCATGCCTTATCTCTCATCCTTCAACATATTTGGCAATACATGTCCTCCATGAATATGTGAATGGGTGACACCTAAACTCTTGTGGCTGAGCAAAGGTTAGTATCTACATGTTATACTGGTTTGGCACACAAATTCTGAATCAACCTAACCTGGAATGGAATTCTGTTCCCTACTTTATGAATTGGATAACCTTAGATGAGTTATTTATACTCTTGGGGATTGTTTTCTCTTAACCATAAAGTGGGATTATGATAATTTAAGCCTCATCAAGTAGTTTAAAATATGGAATGAGATAAGGCACATAAAAGACAACAACTGATATTTAGTGGAAACACAATAAATTGTAGCCATTAGAGTTTTCCATCCAAAAACCCTTAAGAAACTGCATTTAAAAGCCAGGCTATGACTTCCATATGATAGGGGGAATGAAATGCTCTTAAAGTATTTATTTCTACTAAGCTATCACAAAGTTTGGGTTTCAGTCCACATTTTTTACCTCTATCTTATTTTATGTCCTAAGAATATTTCCTTGATGAGAAAGTTATTGACCTAAAAAAGTTTTACTGTTGCCTTTGTGTTTCCTTTAATTCCTTAGTTGTCTAGTCAGGTCCTTTGAGTTGTTAAAAAGCAATTCAGTGAGTAATTCAACAACAATGTACTCAATAAGAAGTTGTTGAATCACTCTGCTCTAGTTACTTTGCTATGTGCATTAGTGAAGACTAAGATGTATTAGAAATTTTCCTTTTATCTTGACATAAAGTTTATTTACTAACATGAATAAATAGTAGAAGGAAAGTTTCAATAGACAGGACCTTAGCGAGCTCTCTAGGAATAGAAGGTGGGATTGGGCATGGGATGAGGAGAAGGCACCTAGACACACAGAATGCCTGTCCTTCCATAGAACCCTCTCCCAGATTGTACCTATTGTCATGTGATTTATTAATTGCAATTGAGCACCCTTCTCAGAAGCAAGTGGGAGTTGACTCTTGTGGGGAGTGAGACCTCTTTAAATCCACAGAAAGTGACCTCATGGATGAGGTAAGCTTGCCTCCCAAGCATTAAGCATCTGACATTTTCTTTTTCTCCCTCCCTCAGAATCTCCCTCTCTGCTTTCTTTAGATATTCCTGCATCTCTTCAGATAAACACTGTTTCATCCCAAAGCTCTCCCTTACCCTGTAGAGAATGTTCAAAATATACATTAATTTTTTAAATGAAGAGCTTGGAATATTATACCAATGCATCCGCTTCTGGTTTTATTTACTACAGTAGATTGTGAAAAGTTTATATGACATTGAGGCAACTACATCTTTTAAAATCAGACATAAACACACACGTATACAGAATTATATGTGTACATATACCCACATAACTATAGAACCATGTGTGTGTGTGTCAGTACAGATTTATTTGTTAGCTTACATGGAGTAACTTGTAGGTCTTAATGTGCTGTTGTGGGGTTATTTGCTGTGATTTTGTCTAGATTCATTTCCCTGGTAGACCAGAGGAAGGCAGGAAGGCAGGAAGTCTAATTGGAGGATACCAACTCTTTTTCAATGAAGAATAGATCCTACTGGGAAATTTTCTTCATGTGACCCAGAAACCTTAAGGAAGAAAACAAAATCGATCACTAGGATCAGAGTGCAAATAGAGAATTGGAGTGGCAGAATAAAATTGTCTATGAATAATATTGAAGAAAACATATATATACCTTATAGTTTAACAAAGGTCTTCATACCTACCAAATCATTTGGGGGGAGATTTTGTAAGGCTGATGAGTAAAGAGAAAAGAGACCATTCTCTAACTTCTTTCCTTTCCTTGCAAATCTGTTTGGGGAACAAGGATCTGAACTAGATCTAGTCTTTAAATTTTGCAATGTAGAATAATTTCTCCAGGGACCAGCAAAGCCCAGTCTTCAATTATACAATGCAAAGATATGTTCAAGGTCATGAGCCTCATTCCCCTTGAAATGTAAAAAGCATATCTCTGGGAGTCTATCTCAAACTAATGCCAAGTGAATTTTGTATCCGCTCTGCTGTTTAAATTGTATGAAGTTTTTTTTGAATTTGTCTCTCTTGTAGGCTATACACTTGTGGGTGCTGTGTTTACTCCAAATGTACTCGCCTCCTTGGTTTCCATATCGATGTGGAAAGGTTTCTCTGTTGGTAGGTTTTACTTCTCTAACATTTTACAGATGTGATCTCATGGAAATCCTCAGAACAGCCCATGAAATAGGAGCATTACTAACCCCAGTATTTCCTGGTGTGGAGTGCAAGTTTCAACAAAGTGAGGTAACTTTCTCGGGGCCACACAGCTGGAAAGTTCTATGTCTGAGAGTCAAATTCATGTTTGGCTTCAGAATCCCTTTTATTTGACACTGAACCTGTGTCAGTGGGAAAGGATTATCATAGCCCTTCCTACTTCAAAGAACAATAAGATAGAGGATCAGGGAGGTTAACAACCTCAGTCAGAACTTCACAGGGGCAAATTCAAGTCTGGAACTCAACCATTCTGATGCCTGGATTCCAGGGTTATTTCACCACAAGTAGATGAAGGTGGAGACCAGAGGAAGATTGACTTTGAGGCAAAATAAACAAGACAAGAAGTAATGAGTAATGCCTTAAATATTATATGACATTCTATTCCCTAGAGGTCTTCATTGCATTGATATTATTTATTTAAATATTGAGTTAAGATGCTATTTTTCATCAGGCATGGTGGTACACGCCTATAATCCTGTTGACTCAGAAGGCTGAGGCAGGAGGATCGCAGGTTTGGGACCAGCCTCAGCAATTTAGCGAGCCTAAGCAATTTAATGAGAACCTGTCTCAAAATAAAAAATAAAAAGACTGGGGCTGTAGCTGAGTGCTAGATTACCCTTGGGTTCCATTCCCAGTACAAAAAAGTGCTGTTTTCTCCATCAGTGAGTTTTTTGATGCCCTCTTGTATTTGGTGTCTGGGACTAGTGCCTGCCTCTCCTCCTAATCCTGGTCCTGATCTCTGGGGCAAATCTTCCCTTATTAAGCTTTTCACTAATGCAGTTTGATCTGCAGGATGACAGGGCAGTTCCCTCGTTGACTGCCAGTGGTGTCTCAGGATGGCTTTTTTCTCCCCGTTTTTCAGTTCTTCTCTCGTAAAAATGCCCATGTATCTGTGCCACATTCTTCCTTGGCCACAGCACGTGTCCTCCACAGATGTGATGCATAAGTGAAAATGAGGTTTTGGAGGGAAACATTCTCCCAAAGCCCTAGTGTGGTTGTACTGAGATTATCTTTCTGGGGATTCAAGCTACTTGCTTGTGAAGAATATTCTGGCAAGCCCTATTGGACCTGAATGTGATGAGCATATTGTCACATCATTTTATAAATATCAACATTCTTTTTTGCTCATTATATCATTTTCTCTTTGTGAGTTTATTGGGCATGTTTTGTTCTATGCATCTTGAAATTGAAAACTGATTCTCAGTGACACTGATTGGCACTGAGTTTTCAGTCATTCTCCTGCTGTTGATTGGAAGACTTGATGTTCAGACAACATGAGTCTCACTCAAACTCCTTAATATGACCTGGATATCTCCATGCCTCTTTTATTTGCCCCTCCACAGCTTAAACTCACTGTGAATTTAACATGCTGATGTACTCAGTAACTAACTTTACTGATCACTTACTATGTAATTGGTGCTTTGCTAAGTTTTTTTAATGAATTTTATATCCTTCATGACAAAGTATGAAATAGCTAGTGTTATTCCATCCACTTCATACTTAATCCATTTATTTAATCATTGCCTCAACAAATAATAATTGTTCTAGGTGCTACAATGAGAATAAGAATCATAGACTTTGCCCTTATGGAGCTTACACTTTGGTGGGTGAAATCAGATAAATAAGTAGAATAGAAGGTCTATTATAAAGTGTTGGAAAATAAAGCAGAGGATTAGATTAAAGAATACACTATGAGGTGGGATGTTTGCAATTATAAAAATGGAACAGGACTCCAAGAAGGGCAATTTACTGGTTCTTGCTCACACGGCCAGGAAGTATTGATGCCTACTCTATTGGACCTGAAAATGCTGCTATATGGCCCCATCCAGGAAGTAAAAATGGAAGACTAGAGGAGCCATATGCATTTCCCAACTAGTTGGGAAGCATATTCCACTTTTAGCTTCCTTCACTGACCACCTCTGCTAGGAAGCTTGTCCTTAGGACCATTTCTTACTTCTCTCCAGGTAAGAGCAAGCACTCCTGCCTCCTGTCTGTCTTCAGAGTCCTGCAGGCCTCTGCCCTGGCTTTAACCCTCATCTCACATCTACTACATCAGTGCCTGTCCTAACCTCAGATGTCCTTATGGCATTTTGTTCCACCTCAATTTGTGTCTCCAGGGTTGACATGCAGTTGGTGTTTAATTAATGGTTGTTGAATGATTACAATGAAAAACTGGGATAAGAAGTCAGATTTTCCATTTCTTGATTGGAACCCTGGAGTGTGTGTAAGTGCTTTATGATAAATATTCCCGCTTTACTAAGAGTTTATCAGAGGGCCTTTGAAATTAGTAATCTCATCTCTTATGTCTGAAATACAATTTTTTAATATTTTTGAATAAAAAAATTCTTTTGAAATGAAGAACTTTTAGCCTTTAATATGGAAAAGGAGGCCAACTTGGAAAGGATTTATTATCCCTGAAATTGAATGGAAAACTGGCCCCATCACAGGAACAGGTATTCCTTGGGCAGAACTGAGCTTTAGGATTCCCTACACCAGTGCTAGTTTGAGAGGCTGGTCTTCACTGGTGATGGATGTAGAGATCAAATGAAGAATAACATAGTGTGCCTCTACTGGATTTTCAGGGATTTTGTCCTTGGCCAAAGCCTCACTAGTCTCTCTCCTAATTCCCACCTGACTCCCCCACTGGGCCTTGCTGGCCATTTTAGTCTTTGAGCAGGATATATTAGGGCCTAATTCTGTGATTCATCTTGGTTGGCCAGTTTGCGTCCAGTGTTAGAAAGTGTTGATTCAAAGAAAAAGCTCTGGAATCAGACTTCAGAGGTTTGAATTCTAACTCCTAATCTCTACCTATTTAATGTTCTTAATCGTCTTGTGAGGTGGGTATTACTGTCTGATTACAGATGAGGAAACTGAAGTTCATAAAGTTTGGGTAACCTCCCCCAATCCATGGCAGTAAGGTTCAATGACGAGAGTGACCAGGTCTGTCCAAGTGAAAATCCAGGATTCTGGTCCTAAAGGTGCTCAGGTGGTAAGCGATGCTTGCAGCTGCTGGCCTGAGTCTATTTCCTTCAGTTCTTTCACGTGAGGATGATACCCTCTTTCTGAAACTGCCAATGCATCTTCCTGGAGCTTTTCATAATGAACATAACAAAGAATTATATGGGAGCCCATGAGAGAAATAGATAACACTGTGATATTTTGAGTCTAGCTAGTTAATATAAAAATTTTTAAACAATTTTTGCTGAGAAAGTCTTTGCATACCTAGGGCTTCCAGTTCTTAATATGCAATAGTCATTATAAAATTAAAAAATATATTTCAGGGTGATAAATTTTTTTTATTAATTCAAGACTTAAAAAACATTTCTGTTTGGGGGCTATATAGTGTTTTTTAAATTTATTTTTCTCCAGAATCTCAATCTGCTTCCAAAGTTTTCTTACATAAAAGATAACTGCTTTATCTCTTCTTCTTATAAAACCAGGCAGATATCTTGCCTCTAATGTTATTTTACATAATAAACATTTGTTCTTTCACAAACCAGTTTACTAAATAGTACTTTTATTAGGGTGACACTAATTTCATATACGTACTTGGCTATGCTTCTAACCTAAACATCACATAAAGTTTTAATTCATAGTCAAATTAGAGAGTATTGCGCTCTGCTCATAAATTAGATGCTAATTAATGCTCTCTGACCTGCTCATTTATTTATATTCATTCTTCTTTCTCATGTCAGGGTTTATAAAAGTATGTACATTTTATTATCTAGTTTTATGCATTTATTAAAAGAGTTACACTTTTTCTAATAAGCAGTTTTGGAAATTATCTAACGGTCTAGTACATACAAGGTGCTACCTGCTAACAGATAATATTAGTTTGATAGAAAGGCTTCTATCAAACTAATCTTATCTGTTATCATTGGAATAGGTGTTATGGTTTTCATGAATTTATCAAGTGAAATACACAAGTCTTTTACAGTTTAAATGTGAGATTCTTTGAAAAATAGAGAAAGAAAAGAGATGGCTACACTATTTTGATATGAAGATTATAGCAGAGCTTTAAAATGATTGATTTTATTGAATAATCAAAATATCTTTGATTAGGTAGTATATATTTATATATTTTGTCCTTTTAACAATCATTATTTGAGCTTTCTATTAGTCCTATTTTGTAGGTAAGGGGCCCCAAGTTTAGAGTAACCAAGTAAGTTACCCAAGGCGATGGAAGGAGGCATTTTAGTGGGAGAGGCTAGATGTATGAAGGCATGAAACCAAAAGAACATGGTGGAAGTCAAGGAGAGACACTGAGCTGGAGCATAGGTGTACAGTGTGGTCATGGTCTGGAGGGAAACTGATAAGGGGGCTGGTGGCACATGCAGTGTTTTTTCAGAATTGTTAAGGACATGGGGTTTTGATGGTTGTGTTTTACAAAGTCCATTCTCGCTGTAGTATAAAGAAAGGATTGGAAAGACCGTTGCAATGTTTCTGGGAGATGATAGTGTTGACCAATGTGTTGACAGGGAGATGGAGAATTGAGGGTTTGGGTGACATCAGGCCCATAAGACCTATGGGTAACATTATTAATTGGAATACAGTGAAGGGAGGTGAGGAAGACACAGTCCTTAGATTTTGGACTTGCGTGACTAAATAGAAAGTGACACTGTCCATTAAGATGGGAAACTCAAGAGGAGGAGCAATCAGCAGGGGCAGATGTGATTCATTCTAACTTTGAAGAAGTAAGTATGCTTGAGATTTTTAGTATAAGAGGCCCAAATCCATGGAGTTCAGCAGAAACACCTGTACTGCTGATTTAATGTGAGAGCAACGACAAGACACATTATTATTTAGTATAGAGTTTCTCAAAATGCGTCTTAAAGCACTTCTTCACAAAGCCTCTGCATGTCTCATCTGTACCTCAAGGGTCCTCATACCTTCTTACACCTCCAGTTCCTTTGGTATAGTCTAGTGGGGAAGATGAAGGCTCTGCTTGTGTTTGAGTCTCAGCTCTTCTAATTACCATTATAAGCTTGAGAAATTTATTTAACCTCTGTTAAAGAGAGCCTTCATTCATTTCTCCCTGAGATGGGGACAACAGTGTCAGGCTAATTTGGTTATCTGATGGTAAATGTGTTCATTTGTATTTTCAACTCTAATAACAGATAATAGAGTGAATACACAGGTAAATGTTAGTTATTATTATTATCCCAGGAACTTGTTAAAATACAGATTCCTAGATCCTGATCTAGGATTCTTAGGCACATCATATTTTAGGATTGATATGCACTTGTGTGTTTGGATGAGTTTCTGTAAGGAGGTAAAGAATGGGACCCAGTTCCTTCCTTCTAGTCAGGCAGCATCAGCACCACCTGGTATGATGTTCTTATCCCTAGACAATAGCAAATTATAAAATCATAACCTCTGGATCTAGAGACTGGCAAATCCTTATTTTTTAAAGTAAAATTCCCAGGCACTGGGGATGCTGACTTTTTTTGAAGCAAATCCCCCAGGTCTGGGAATAATGCTCTATTGGATGATTCTTTTTTATATTATGATTCTCCAGATTCTTTTTATTTCAGAGAGATCTATAAATCCACTGAAATGTGTGCTGTCCTTGTAAAGCATAGCTTTTATACAGGAATGAAATGTGGGTGGAGCCAAAGCCAGATAGAAAATTGTTCTCTCCTTCCATTTTATTCTTTCCATTGGGCTCACTGGGTGTGGGCCTCAATGTGCCCTAGAGGATAGTGGTTTCAGAAGATGGAAGGAGTATGATTACTCAAAGGCACGAAAAGTAAACCGTTACATGAACAAGAGATAAACTTGCAATGTGTTAAGCCACAGAAAAGTAGGCTTTGATTTTTTTTTTTTTTTTTTTTTGGTACCAGGGACTGAACTCAGGGGCACTCGACCACTGAGCCACATCCCCAGCCCTATTTTGTGTTTTATGTAGAGACAGGGTCTCACTGAGTTGCTTAGCACCTCGCCATTGCTGAGGCTGGCTTTGAACTCACAATTCTAGGCTTTGATTTTTGTTATAAGATCTAGTTTATCCTAACTGCTCCTCTGTAGGAATTGTTCTTCAAGAGAACAAGCATAGGAAGCCCAATGAAGAAATAAATGTGTTACAGCTACATCATCAATGTGCTCAACCTGAGGATATAAGCAATAAAGGTGTCTTTAATTTGTTTCCTGTAACACAAACCTATGTCTAAACAATGTAGCATTTCAGCCATTATTAGTTTTTTAATATATATTTTATGTTAAGAACTTAGTAATTAGAAATTTATGAATTTGAAAGGTAAATCTTAAGATTCCCAAGTACTCTTTGAATATTAATTACTGAAAATCAAACCTTTCAGAACAGATCACTTTCTTCTTATTAAATTAGCTCAAGTGTGGTTTAGTTGGTCTTATTTATCTTTGAATTGGAGATGAGCCTATGTTCTGTAACTCCTCAATCACCCAGTTTTGTAAAATATAACAATGCTGTTTCACAATTATTAATTGAAGGTATAAATCTTTCATGGTAAGTAATGCAAACTTAAATATTCACAAATTATTTGTTTTAAAAGCAGATTGGCTCAATTTACATATAGATTAAGTTTTAAACATATAAAATATTATTTTCTTCCATCCTGATGGTATAACTATTGTAGCTCATGGACAGAGCACCTAGTCTCTACCAGTTCTCATGGAGTTAAACACAGCTTTGAAGGGTAAGAATGTGTTAGAGGTAAATGGAAGGCATAAATCAGAATAAGGTGAAATTGATTCATATGATTTGAGCAACTCATGCTAACCCTGTCTCTTCTCAAAAAAAAATGTGTATATGTGGTGTGGTTGGGGGTCAGGCAATTATCAAGACCTTATCTTTGGTACCAGTCTTTGATTAGCCTGGTCCATCTTGGTCTTTGCTTGGAAGAGAGAATCATTTATTTTCTTGGCAGTTTATTGTACATTCACAGACAGCTCCCCACTCATGTTCTCTCACACAGTCTGAGCCCTCATGTTTCTTCTTTGTTTCTATTCAACAGAGGTTTTGGGAATCTACCTTGTTGGGTAAATAGGAAAGGATTAAAATAGGGGAAAACTAGGGTAAGAGAAGTCAGTGGGGAGAAAGGAACAGGTGATATTGATTGTCAAATACATATGCAGAGGATATTAATCTATTGGAGAATATTGTTCATTATACTTTTTGTCAAAATGTAGGTTCAGCCTACTAAGCTCCACTCAGATTCCTTAACCTCACTGCAGGTCCATTGATTCATTCTTCAAGGAGGGAATCTGGGAATTTTCTATTTGGAAAGATTCTCAAGTGATCCCAAGAACCCCAGATTGAATATGTGCCCAGCATCGGAGTCACTTCAAAAGAATAGTTAATAACAAGAATTTATTGCAATGAGGTTTTAGTTTTGAAGCAGAACTGGCAATTCCCCCTTCTTCCTCCTGCCCCCTAAGCCACTGCATAGCTGCACTGGAGTGGGATGAAGAGATCAGCTCTTGCTCTTCCCTGCGTGGGTCAGTGCTAAAACTCAGTCTTGGTACAGAAGCAAGCATACTTTAAACAACTTTACTTGCAATAGGCACAGAATAATTTATGAGCAAACATTTGATAAAAGGCCACAACAAAAATACTCTAAGTCTAGCTGTAGGTTTCCAGCCCTCAAATCTGGGGCAGTCAGGAAACTTGCAAATAAGTAGCCATCCCTGTAAATAGCCCCAGGAATATTACCTACTCCACAAAGTTGGTGTGAAATAAAATCTTTCCTGTGGCTAATAATATAATCTTTTTATTAGTTCCAAGGCACTACTTGTGATTGAAGTACTTGTTTATTTTTCTCACCTTTATATATATTTTAGCACAATTTTCTTTCTCCAGGGGGGTCCTTTTGACCAGTGCTGCTTTATGTATTTTTGCATTTGCACTGAATAAGACACGTGCAAAAAGTGAGCCCATGAGTGTGTTCTGAACCCTGCAAAATTAGGGGTGAAGGCTTCTGTATAACAACAGCAACAATGAAAGCAATCCAAGCAAGTGTTCATGTACTGATGATTCTAGTTCTGATTAGAGGTTACAGGGTGTTAGGAGAGTGGAAAGTTTGTACTATTATGTCAGTGGTCCTTCCCATAGGCTTTAAATAGCTCCAAGGCCTGAATTAGGTATTCAGTGTGGCTTAGATATTTTTAAGAACATGGGCTTTAAAATTACTTCTTGGAACTAGACTTGGAATAAAAATCTGCTTTGTCACATTCACTCGAACATGTGGTATTTGGATGATCTTCAATAAGTTACTTAGAGTATCTAAATTTTGTTTTCCTATCTGTTAAATGGCAAGATGGTACAGCTTCCTCCAGTGGACTCCTGGTGTAATTTTATCTGAAACCTCTACAGTTCCATGCAACTAATTATGGGACCCCAGTCCTTGACCTTGAGGACTAAGCCTACTGACTAAGGATTGTCCAGTTGGTGAATTCAATCCTTGTGGTCACTCTGAAGTGTAAAAGATAAATCTGAACCCAAGATAGAATGATTAGAGAGGCTCCTTGGGGTTTCTCTGTGGGAGAAAGCAAGGTCACAACTGTCCACTGCCTCTTTCAACTACAAGTACCTGTGTTTCCTGCCACAAACAGAACTCATGTCCATGGAAGGTGAGATTGAGGCAGATGAATAAAGAAAGGTCGGGGTGGCCCAGGGAAGACATAGCAAACAAGCTCAATTTAACACTGCACTGAGATCCACCCTTCCCACATCCTTGGGCTAGGAAGTCACCAATTTACTTTATGGCTGATTTAATTAGTAATGGCAGTGCCTATAATTTATTATTGTTGCTGTCAGCTTGAGTTGGTCTTCTCTAGTCTGTAACTGGAAATGTCGTGATTAATCTAGTACCCTATAGGGTGTGGTACAGATTAAATGAGCTGAATGTGGTATGGATGCCTATAATCTAGCAACTAGGGAGGCTGAGGCAGAAGGATTGCAAGTTGGAGGCCAGCCCCAGCAGTTTAGTGAGGTCCAAAGGAACTTAGAGAAAAATAAAGAGGGCTGGGGATGAAGCTCAATGGTTAAGCACCCCTGGTTTCAATCTTAGGTACAAAAAAAAAAAAAAAAAAGGCTAAATGAGTTAATAGATATAAGATACTTAGCACCATGCTTAGAACCTCAATGTATGTTAGCTGTGTAATGAAGGTCATCACAATGACAGTGATGGTGGCAGTGACAACAGGGACATCCTCTTCTTTCTTTTCATTCCTATGCCACATCTAATACCATACAGGTGATAGGTGCTCACTACAGGTTGCTCAATTAGCTTTCTTTCTCTTCTTAAAAGACAGCAGGAAGTCTAAGGAATAGAAATTGGAAGAGAGCTTTGAATTCTTCCTGTTGCTAGTTACCAATTTTCTATAATCTGTATCTTCAATCTTTATTATTGACAATTCATGTCAAAGCCTTGACTCCACCTTGAACTGCAGAACTGAAGAACTCAGTCTTCACAGAGCATTTTTTTTTAACCTTTGGAAGAATAAGTGTTTTTTAAATCCAGTGGCTGGATTGCACTGGCCAGAGATGGACTTAAGTCCTGAATCATTGTCTTCGTCTGTTTTGTGCTGATATAATGAAATATCTGAGGCTCAGTAACTTGTTAATAACAGAAATTAGTTCCTCATAGTCTTGGAGGCTAGGAATTCCAAGATCAAGGTACTGCAGGTTTGGTTACCTGGTGAGGTAACATCTGCTTCCAAGATGACACTTGTTATATCCTCTAGAGTGGGCAGAGTTATGTCCTCACATGTTGGAAGAAAGGCTAGCTGGCCAAATACTGTGTGGAGCCTCTTTTATAAGGGTCTTCACTCCACTCAAGAGGGGAAATGCCCTCCTGGCCCCTGTAAGACCCACTTTTTAATATCATCATATGGGCAACATATGTCTTCTGGAGGGGACACATCCTCCGTGTGAGAAAATGGGCAAGTATGTGCCCATTTTCATAGATTTCATAGATCTAACAATTAGAGACTGCTAATATAGCAATATGGTATTTGTTGAACTTGACAAGGGAATCAATTAAATGCTGAGTTTTCATGAGTGAAATGATTGGCTGACTCCTATGCCCACTGCTCATGGTGTAAAGAACTCTAGTGTCAGACTCAGAAGGATCAGGTTTTACTCCAGGTACAATTTAGAGACCCTCAGGAAAAAGAGGGAGTTGCAATCAGAATACGCCATCTTGGAGTCTCCGTGACCTCACTCTGAGGGCCATGTATCTAATGCCCTCCTGTCCCTGTGGAGACTCACTGATAGCAATTCGTTTTTCTGATATGTGCATTTTTAGTTATGTAGTCAAATTCATGCCAGAAACATAGTTGAGGACTATAACTTTCTGAGCCCAATTTTCTCATCTGTGGAATGAATATCTCAGTAATTGCGGGGGCTGCAATCATAGTGCCCAGAGAGGAACACTCAGTTGATTGCATTTGCTTTCTTGTGCCAGCCATTGCCCCAGGCTCCTGCTCCACCCCAGTTCACTTACTCCATTAAAAACCACCTCAGCACTCAATGCCCATTTTCCCTTTTCTATTTTTTTTTCTGTCTAAACCTACTCTTTCAAAGGACCAGTATCATTCCTTTACATTTATATCTAAATATCTAAATATCTTAGAGTCTTTTGTTCCTTTTCTGATTTTTACATTCTTAGAGTCTTTTGTTCCTTTTCTGATTTTACATTCCACTTGTCGGCATTAAAACTACATTTTAAGCGCAGTGGTGCACACTTGTAATCCCAGCACTTTGGGAGGCTGAGACAGGAGAATCGTGAGTTCAAAGCCAGCCTCAGCAACGGTGAGGTGCTAAGCAACTCAGTGAGACCCTGTCTGTACATAAAACACAAAATAGGGCTGGGGATGTGGCTCAGTGGTCGAGTGCCCCTGAGTTCAATCTCCAGTACCAAAAAAAAACCCAAAAAAACCAAACCCCTACATTTTATATTTCCATAGGTAGTGATGGTGTTTCTCCTCTGTGGCTGCCATGGGACGATTTGGAACCTGTTTACAGGATAGAATACTGAGAAGACTTGGAGCTCTCAGGAGTCATGAGAAAAGGAGTAAGGCAGTTTGTTTGAAGAAGAGATGATATATTTCTCATCATTTTCACCAATACTTAGACTTTTTAAGTGGTTCCTCTTTTCTGGTTTAATATCTACCAGTTTTTCAAAAGAAGCACCACCTATGGGAAAGCAGTGGTTTTTCAGGGTCTCAGCAGTTTGAGTTGTTCAAGCAGGTAGCCATATGTTGTAGTGGTGGAGGGCCAGCTGGAGGAGGGAGTGTGGAGACAAAGTAATTTTCTGCTCAGTGGTCATATCAGGAGAAGGGAAGTCAGACCCAGTGCCAATTTGTCCCCCTGCCAACAGCAGAATGAAAGGACACAGCACAATAGTTTCTTCTCCTTTGGTATCTATAATGACTTTTCCCTGTTCTAGAATGGGAGCAGCTGCTCTCTGAGCTTGTCAGGTCAGACAGTGTTTCTGGAGGCTACAGGGTGACCCACACGGTAGTGGGGAAAAGATGAAGAAGAAAATTTCCTATTCTCAGGAAGTCTGTGGCTCATTGAAGCAAAAATACTAAATTTGGATAAATTTGCCAGGTTTTTTTTTTTCTTTTTTTGTGGCTGATATAGAGTCTGCATTATATTATTAAGTAAGGTTTATTTAATAATCAAGGTTTTATTGAAAATGTTGGTTATTATCAGATATTGAAAATGGGAGCTCTGGCACTAGTGGGCTTGAATTTCTTTAATAATCACTTGGAGATGAAAAGCCCTCACGGATGTGTATTCTGCTTCCTGTAGTCCTCACCTCTCCCCATTCATGGATAATACTCAGCCTGTTTCATTCTTATAATGAGGACAGGAGGTTTTAGTACATCAACATAGCAAGTTGAATCAGAGGGCTTTTAGGAAGTTGATATTTACCAAAAAAAAAAAAAAAATTAAGAAATAAACATAAAACTGGCCTGACTCTAATTTGTAAGTCTTTTAAATTAAAACTATATTAATGAACTTTTCAAAATTTTGATGTTTAAGTGAAATCCTATTCCATATAATCTTCTGAATCTTGGTTTTTCATTTGTCAATAAGCAGTAATAGCATGAAATATTGTTTCTCTTTTTTTTTTTTTTAACCTCTGTGGAGTTAACTCTGATGTTTACTGAGTTTTTTTGTTGTTGTTGTTGTTCTGAGCCACATCCCCAGCCCTATTTTGTATTTTATTTAGAGAAGGGGTCTCACTGAGTTGCTTAGGGTCTTGCTAAGTTACTGAGGCTGGCTTTGAACATGCAATCCTCCTGCCTCAACCTCCCAAAACACTGGGGTTACAGGTGTGCACCACTGTGCCCAGCTTTACTGTGTTTCTTGTTGCTTTCTTCTTCTGTTTTGGGCACAGGGTCTCACCTATTCTAACATGAGACTTTCACTCATTCCTTCTTGCTTATCCCTTTTTCATCTCCTTCCTGCAGTTTGGGTCTTGGGAAGGCATCATGGATCTAAACCTAGATGACCTGACTTGAATCTCAGCATTGCCCCTTAGTAGTTTAGGAGGTGGAGATAACATTTTGCCTACTTCATAAGGCTGTGGTGGAGGCCAAATGACTCAATGTTTGTAAGATGTTGGAACAGTGCATTTTATGTAATAGATGTTCAGTCGGCATTGATTCTGGTATTTTGTAATGGGCCAAAATATTTTGGAAATGTTAAATGTAAGAATATTAATTAATAAATTAATTTTTGGTAGTGGGGATTGAACCCAGAGGTGCTTAAGCACTGAACCACATCCCCAGTCCTTTTTATTTTTTATTTAGAAACAGGGTCTCCCCGAGTTGCTGAGGCTGACTTTGAACTTGCTGGGCTCTCACCTCAGCCTCCCAAGCTGCTAAGATTACAGGCATGCACCACCATGCCCAGCTTATTAATTTATTTTAATATTTACAGTAATAAGAATATTAGTCATCATTTATCTTATATAATAACATATATCATGTTATATAATGGCAGGTATTTTTCTTAGCTTTAATCCTCACACCACTAAATCAGTCCATTATCTTTAACTAAGTACCTACTTTGTTCCAAACATAACTGAAGGCACTTCTGAGAATTTAGCACTGAAGAAATCAGACAAAGCTGTCCTCTCATAATGCTTACATTCCATTTCTGGAAAATATAGAACTTTTATATTAATAAGGAAATAAAATATATGGCAGATTAGAACACTATAAAAAAGTAGATATGATAGATTGCAGATGTGATTTCCCCCCATCTCTGTAAAGACTGGTACAAGGAGAAACAATTATTAATTGGGGAAAGGTTTTTAAAAGTGTGTTCCAAAGTGCTAATCATTCCACTTTTGGGAAACTTCAAGGAAGGACAGGAGAACAGCTACATTTGTGTTCTGTACTGTCATACATGGTCACTTTGGATTGGAACGAGATAATTTGTCCCTGGTCATGTTGCTTCTCTTGGAGGAGTATGCAGTTTGATTCAAAACATTCAGATGTTTTAAGTTGGCCATAGTTATGGGGAGGGGCATGCTGAGTATTTGGAGTGAGAGGAAATGATCAAACTCATGCACATTAGCTTACAAGAAGAAGTTTTTAGTGTATAACAACATGTGATTAGAGATACAAACAATATGAAGTGTTCATCACAGCCTGAGTGTTATGAAAATCTGTGGAACTGGCAATGCCCAGGTGTTGAAATTGTCCTTTAACAATTCTGTGTCCATGACCATCTAGAGGTAAATATAACATGGTTCAGCTCAACACTGAACTCAACAAGACTGTCCTCAAGGAGCCAAGCACATAGCACACCCCACCTAAAGTCCATTGAGTATACCTATGAGAACTGGGGCCCCTTGGTGCCACAGCCTGCAGGTAGTGAGGTATCCAGGATTTCTTTACTGTTACATAAGAACAAAATAATCTAATTTAAAAAAATAAGCCCCCCCGCCCACAATTATTAAGTAGTTGTAGGGATTTGAACCCATATCTGTGTGTTCTCTGTAAATACTTATTTTGAGGAATGAAATATGAACACTCGTTTTGAAAGATAAAATGCAGCTTGTCTTACTAATTTTAAAGGAGATTTAAATATTTTACTTTCACACTTTTTTAATGTTAAAAGGTCATCTTAAGAATATAAGAAAAGTTTGTTTTTCCTTGCCTACTCCTGAATTTCCAACACCCTCACTTCTCAGTTCCCAAGACTTTCTTGAGCATCCCTGGACTATATCCCTATTTTCTCGAAGATGTTTAGAAAGGTAAAGTTAGCAACAGCAGACCAGGAAGAGGAATGAGCTGGTCTGGTCCTCCCTGTGGCCTCATACTGGATGGGACTTTAACACAGTTCGCTTCCTGAGTCTGCAGGGTTTCCACAGGAGTAACAGATAATACTGCTCTTATTTCATTTTGAAAGAGTATTTTTCTCCGTGAATTAAAGCAGATGACCCTCTCTCACAGGCAAACATCTGCTGTTCCTTGATATTGTGCAGGGCACTTACTTGGACCCCTCGCTGTGCTCTGTGATCTTCTGTGTAGTCACCTCCCCGAAGCTGTGTATTTTGAAAGGACATGCTGGAAGCCTAGGCCAGATATTACAGATTTGTCAAAAGCAACTAATGAATTCATTGCTTTTCCATGCTTGAAAGGCTTTTTACTGACGGCTTCACCTTCTCACAGTCTGTGCATACCATTAATGACACTGGAGGAAAATGCATATTAATGTGCTTAGCAAGTAGCTTGGGAAGAAATGTGTGTGTTTGTCACAAAGAGCTAATGGACATGCATTTCAAATCTGAGCATTTGATTCGGAGGGATGATGTCAACAGCGATGGTGAGTTGCCTCTCCTATAGGAGTTTTGGGAATGCTTCTTAGGAAGAGACTCTTCTAAATGTATCTGTTCCTTTGTCCTTCTCAATGAGTTGCCCTGTGTATAGTTGATTTTACCTTTTATTTTTGAGGGATGCCACAAAGTTACAATGGCACTAGAATAGCAAAATCAGGACAGTGTAATGAAATGAGTACCAGCCCGAGGTACTTCCCAGCTGTGTGACCTTACGTACAAATCACATCATCACTCTAGGGTTCAGATTCCTCTTTCTTCTAGCATACCTACACTTTGTTGTGACAGGTAGAGGAGATGGTGTATATGAAAACACCTTGTGTGCTACAATGTATACTATGTATATATTGTTAATATGAAAATTTGATGACAGGGTAGATATTAGTTTTATAACATTGGATCAAGTAGCTTATCACTTGATTAATTTTAGGTGGGAAGCATTCTTGTTAGGAAGTTATATTTAAATAACTGATATTAATTGTAAACTACCAAATACTCTTTCTTCTGGGTATGTATCCCTTTTAGAATTTGGAGTATATAATGGATATCTGCTTGAATGCAATGTTTTTTCTCCCATGCCTCACATTAAAACCACATAGTTTTTAAAAACCTTGAAAGCTCAGGTCTCAACTGCATCAATACCTCTAGGGGTAAGGTACAGTGACTACAAGTCTTACAAAGCTCCTCAAGGGGTGGTGATGACAACAAAGTTTGTCAATCTCCGCTTTCATAGAAAGAGCATCAGATTTACAGGTAGACACAGCAGGTGCTGTGGTTTTTCTGTCTTTGTGATTTGAAGTTTAGGTCTTGTATACATTCTGGCACGTTTAGGACATCTGGAGTTGCTGGGTGTGCTCATCTGTGTCTAGGCCACTGAAAACCTTTGCTTATAGAGCCCTTTGCCTCTATTTAGAGCTCATTCACACTTTCCTCAAGACATTCCATTTGATTTAGAATTTCAAGAAGTGGCTTCATGAATTTTGAAGAGAGTGCCTAGTTCTCATTTCTAAAGTGACTCATGAAAGCCCTTCCCTTGACTGAATGTCAGGTTTAGAAGAGGAGGTTAGTGTGGGTGCATGAGGCATGTGAGCTGACGGAGCTGAGCACAGAGGGTGTCTTGGAGGACTGAGAATGATAGTGAACCAGTGGCTGTCCAGTGCAGGGTCAGAGAGCCAAGGGGTGTGGCTGGGAAGTGTAGGAGTAAGGTTAGAAGATCAGTCAAATATTAATCAAGATGCACTGAATTGGGGGCAGGTAGAAGGAGCAAGGATGGGCTCCTGAAAGCTTTTCTTTCTCAAACAGATTGGTCACAGATCTGGTGCAGGCTCAGCCTCATTGGAGAACAGTGGCCCTGGCCGTGGCAAGGGATGGAGCAAAGGGCTGGCATCTCCTCCAGGCAGAGCACACTGCTTCCATGTGTTAAATTCCTTTGCTTCTGGACACACTGAAGTGGACATTAGGCATAAATTAGAGCAAACTGGTCATTTACAGCTATGTGTTATGCTGCTGATTTATTTGGCTCACAAAATGTCTTGGATGGCAAAGCAACTAACGGGAGTCATTTTGCTAATGTTTACATCTCAGCAACTTCACTGTCTTCTGCTATTGTCTGTCTGAAGCTTGGAGCACTTAAGCTCACAAACTGTGAGCAGAAACCCATTGGTGGCCCACGGGCTAGCTCTATAACAGAGTCGAGCTTCTCTTCCAATTTTCATTGCCCATTCCATCATTATATCCCATGTTGTATTGAATTTCTTTCTCAGAGGCAATAGGAGATGTTGTGGTTTGGATCTTAAATTCCCCCCAAAGACCTATCTGTTAAAAACTTAGTGCTATCAGAGGCTGGTTGAAACTTTTAAAGGAGGGTCCTAGTTTTAGGTCACAGAGGTGTGACCTAAAGGGGATTATGGAACTCTAGTTGCTTCTCTTTCTTTCTTTTGCTTCCTGGTTGTGAGATGAGGGCTTTTCTCCACCAAGCATTCCCTGACATGAGTCAAATGAACCTTTCTTCTTTATAACTTTATTTTCTCAGGTATTTTGCTGCTGTAGCAGAAAGCTGACTAACACAGAGGGTTAGACCAAGAAAGGAATGCATTTTTGATGTTTATCCAGAATGATCACTTCTGGTTTCAATGATAGTGAAGAAGTGAAGTGTGTATTACACAATGTTCTTGGAATTCAGGAAGTCAGAAAGTTGTACAGAAGAGTATGCTTTTAAAAAGCTAAAGTTATAGAGATTGAGAATTCAGACAACCCTAATAAACTTTGGGGAAGCTGAAAAATAGGTCAAGGAAGACTAAAGCTTGGTGAATCTTGGCAAAAAAAACATTAAGCCACATCATCTGAATATAGTAATGTGTACCATATTCACAGGGAAGGCTGGCCTCAGTCTAAAGTTTCTGATGTACAACACTTTCTACCAGTGTAGGGTGACTCTGAGCAAGACATGGTGTGAGCTGCTAGGACTTTGAAAACTAAGTTTTTGTACTTGTCTGAACAAGCCTCTTGACAGGTCAAGTTTAAATATTATTGGGCCAAATTAGTTGATTAAGAAATTTTTAAACTGATCATTGTCTTGCAAAACTCAGAAAACACATTTATGAAATGATTATTTAAATAAATAGATCTGAGAGGAACAAAAATATTGAGGATTATTTTGCAAAACAGTTGACTCCATGGGCTGAAGTCTTCACATTTGTTGAAGATTAGGGGAGCTTATTTTTATATGTAGCATTTGCTATATTCAAAGAAGATTTTAAAACTTAATTTTATGTTACACTTTTATAGTATGAAATCCAATGACTAATACAACTCTTTTTTGGTGTACTGTCTCAGTCTCTTACTGCTGTGGTAACAAAATGCCTTGGAGCAAGTAACTTACAAAGAAAAGAAATTTATCTCTCAAGTTCTGGAAGTTGAGAAGTCCAAGATCAAGCGGCTGGAAGAGTCCAAGTCTTATGAGTGCTCTTGGCTCCCTGAATGGCACTTTGTTGCTGCATCCCCACAAAGGACCTTCCTTACTAGGACAAAGAGAATGGACTTTGCATCCTCACATGGCAGGAGAGTTGAAAGGCCAGGCAGCTCTTTGAAGCCTCCTTTATAAGGGCATTGCTCCCATTCATGATGGCAGACCCTCTAAATTCTACCACAATGAAGATTAAGTTTGAGCATGAATTTGGGAGCAGCACAGACATTTAAACCACAACATTTGCCTTGCTAATATTTGCCCATTTGCATGGTATTATAATATAGTATGCATTGTTATTTTTGAAGGGTGATGTTTTGGGATGCCCTTTTATTTTTGTATTTGATTTTTTTAACAAGAGCAAAACATAATAAATTTATTCATGGCTTTATGCTTTTCAAAAACATATGTTCTAGAATAAATTCACAGAAAAAAGATTAAATCAACCAAGAATGTTCCCCAAAATTTTAGAATATACTCAAACATTTCCTGGAAGTGAAGACACATATTGTTTACCCCATTTATAGATAGAAAAACTGAGCCTTTATGACAATTCAGTAAATCTTTAAGAGCAGATGAAATGTAAGAAGCTGAGTCAGGCTTAGAACTGCCTGCTGGTCCTGGAATTTTCCCACAGGTCCAGGAAGAATGAAGAGATTCTTTGTTTCTTTTTTCCATTTTCCATTTTTAAATGGTTACTTCATGACTTTTATAATAATTAAACATTTACTTAATCATAATGGAGAGTAGGTATCAGGGAAGAAGTAATTTCAAATTCGGGTAGAATAAAATAGACATCATGCTATAATGATGTAACAGAATTACTAAGTAATAATATTAATGTTAATTTATGGAGGAAGAACAGGATGAGAAAGAGGAGAGTGCCTAGCATTAACTGTCATTTGCTTGGCACAGTACTGTTTTCTATGAATAATCTCAAATTTAAAATGATAAAATATTTTTTAAGAACTCCATTTTCTAAGTGAGGAAACTGAGGCTTAGAGAGTTTCCAAAGATGCTTTCCAAAGATCTCAAAGCTATTAAATAGCAAATATGAGAATCAAAATAGAGCAGCCTGTCTTTAAAACCCTTAACAATTAACCACCCAACTCACTGTACCTTGACTAAAACTGAACAGAGCAGATGGTTGTAAAAGTTCCTGGGCTTAAAGGGGACTGATTCTGGGTTGTGGATTTTATATTTGCTTTCTTTCTCAACCCCCAGGGAGTGGAAGAGGTTCATCTTTGAGTTTAAAAGTCTCAGCTGTGCATTTGGGTAGTGAGATTGAATTGGAAATGGCAGCATTTGGTTGGTTGGTGCAGCCCCCAAGCTTTCCTCTGTGTTCCTTCAGTAATCCGTGGCCGTGTAGGTGGGTTAATGATAAAAACTCCCGTGTTTATTGATGAGTCCAGTTTCTGAAGGGCCCGAGTAATTTGCCCAAGGTGTCTGAGTGAGTTATCTGCTTACCAGCTGTACTCAGTACATTAGGCTGACCTGCTTCCCATGAGGAATGAGCCCAGTGTCCCAGAGTCTCTGGCTTGAGACACAGGAAGCCATGGAGATGGATGCTCAGCCTCCTTCAGCAGTGGATCCCCACGTGATTCCATTTTATTATGGTAATGAACAATCACAGTTTTCTTTGGGAAAATCTCTGTCTTCCTTCTCTTAATGATAATGGTTTTCTTAATATCTTTGTTCTTTTTATGTGTTATCTATTACAGTGCCAGTTACTCAGAGTAGAGTCTTTAAAAATAAATCTTCCTCTCTGCATTGTTCCAGATGGCTTCCATAATTGGTTTATTACTTTTGCAGATGTTAAGGAGAAATTTAAGAATAAAAGCCAACAATGGATTTCTACAGTCAGTGAAAGCAGCCTTTTCCTATTGATTATTTTCTGTTTGGAATAAATATAATCCATCTATCCGCTGAAGCTCTGTGCTGCATAGGCTAGAGCATTTGCAGAGTTTTTGGACTAATGATGTATCATTTGGTAAGGGAAGTTTTCTTGTTGCTTCTCAGAAGATTGGATCCTTGCAAATAAATTTAATAGCAATAAATCATTTCCCATCCAACTGACCTCTGAAAAAGTTGTGTAATTATAATCCTTTATATTTTAAATCCCATTTCATAGTTTTAAAAGTACTGTGACAATAAACCTGAAAATAAAGCCAGGCCGACATAATAATTACTATTGTTATTATTCTCACATTCCTGATGAGATAACTGAGCTGCACAGAATTTATATGGAATGATTCAGGTTTTCTGGCCTCCCAGTCCTCTTTGCTTTTTTACCATCACCATGTCATGTCTCCTTTATTCAAAAACCCTAATTGGAAGAGAGATTCTATCTCCAATAGAGGGTTATTCCCGAACCCATAATCCTTAGGAAAGAAAGTGGGGATGGCTCAATTCCTCATTAAAATAGCCTCAATTCTGTGATACAGGATGAGCCTTAAAATATCATGAAGCCCAACTTCCCATCCAGTGTAAACACTTCTACAACATCCCTGATTTATGCCCATTCATCCTCTGCCTAAATTTCTCCAGTGATAAATTTCATTTGGTGATAATTCTGAGTTCCATGAAGTTTCTTATTAAAATGAATTAAATGACTCACTATTATTTTAATTTGATCTTAGAGTGGCCATCTACATTTACACAGAAGAGGTATGCTGTGGTTGGCATTTTTGTTTTGTTTTTTGTTTTTGTTTTATTAGATGATTTAAAGCTCACTCTAGCTCAAAAGTTCTTACTAAAACATTCATTCAAAATTGATCATATTGTTTTATTGTTGTCTTTTTACTTAATATATCTCAGTTACATAATATATTCTTATATGATATATTATCCAGCTGTCCTTCATTGTGGCCAATTTTGCTTGTTAGCACTATTTATATTTTTAAGACATTCCATCCCTGGGTTCTTTCACTGCATGTGCTAGTGGTAGTGAAAGGCTTGCATGTTACGGTGGGGAGAGGATGGAAACATTAATTGAAAAATGGTTGCCGAATGCTTTATATCTTAGTTGACAGATAGTTAGGTGATAAGGAGAGAAGCTAAAATTACTAAATTTTGCGTATAGATGTAGAGAATGTGTAAAGAGAATGATTAGAAATTATGCTTTATCTTCAAACAAATGTGTTGTGTGGGCACATTGATTAAAAATGAAATGTAATGTGTCAATGGGGATAAATATCAAAGTTGGTAACTAGAAAAAATTCATATTATATTCCTAACTAGGAAAAAATGTATGAACTGCATAAATAAAGACTATATGAGAAATTTTCAAAGTGAGGAGACTTTATAGTTAACACTTTAAAAAAAAAATACTTTGTACTACTAAGTAATTTCAGAACTTGACTCATGGTGAGCTTTATATGACCAAGTTTCTGGTACTGTTAGTGACCTCTAGCCCATCTGAATATGCAAACAACCTGTGAAAGTATTACAGATATTAGCTGTGCTAGTACAATTCAGCTGAGTTAATTCTACATGGCAGGAGGACCAAAAAGAAATTTTGGAACAGTTAGTTCTTTGAAAGAAACAAAACTGGCAAACTTTTGCCTAAACAGGCCAAAATAATAATGAAATACTACTACTACTACTACTACTACTAATAATAATAATAATAATAGAAAATGAACAAATGTGAAAATCTTTAATGGAAGATAAATTGTCATTAGTAATGCTGCAAAAATTAAAATGAATATAAGGAGATATTTTTGAATAATGTTATACCAAAAATTAGAGTGCATAAGATGAAACAGACATCTAAGCAGACACAAAGTATCAAAGCTGACACACAAAAAAGAGAATACCTAAATTGACCTGTACAAGTAAGAAAATTGAATTTGTATTTTTAAAATCATCCCTCAAAACAAAGCAGGAATTGAATGCATCCCTGATAGAATTCTATTAAATATTTAAAGAAATAATAAAAATGCTTTAATCTTGCTCAAAACCAGAAAATGACGGAAGTCGTTCAAATTTATTCTGTGGCCATTGTTACCCTGATTCCAAAGGATTCAAAATTACAGAATGGCATTTTTTTGAACATAGACACAAAAATCCTAAGACAAACATGAGCAAATTAAGCCCAGCAAGATGAACAATGATACTAATGTCCCTCAATCATATATAATTTAATACCCCAAATGCAAAATTTGGCTTAACATTTGATTCTCAATATAACATACCCTGTAAGTAGAACAAAGGAGAACAAAACTTAGTAATGCAGATTAGGACTTTGACAAAATCCATTTATGATTATATGTCTCAAACCCATTAGTTGTGGGAGTTTGTAACTTCCTCAACCTGATTAAAGCATATATTTTTAGAAATTATAATATCATACATAATGTTATTAGACTGACTGCTTTTCCCCTTATAATTTGCAATAAAGTAAGGATATTATTCTTATCACAGCTGCTCAACATTTTATTGGAGACGCTATCTAGTACAAAGAAGTACAATGATAGCTGATGGTTGGATGTGTTCATGCATGGATGGATAGATAGGTAGGTAGATAGGTAGATAGATTTATCAATCCAGTGAGGAAACAAAGAAGTGGAACTCTATTTCCAAATTACAGGATCCTTCATGTACTAAATGCTACAAACTCAGCAACAAAATTATTACTATAATAATAAAGGAGTGCAATGAGTTTGCAGGATGCAAGATCGACGGATAATATTAACAATATTTCTATAAACTAACAATCAATCCAAAAATAAAATTAAGAGTGTAGTTTAATCCAAGCTAATAACACATAGGAACAAGTTTAACAGTAGAAATGTAATACTTGTATACTGAATGCTACAATATTTTTCACAGAGAAATGAAAGAACACAAATAAACATTTCATGCTCATACATTAGTTTGTTCAATGTATAGAAGGGAATTCTGCTCATATACATTTAAGGAATACTAGAATTTAGTTCTTCTGATTCTTAATCTAATGATTTTCTATTGTAGCATTTTTCCATAGTGGCAAAAACTATTTTTTAATACTAAGAACATTATAGAAGTACAAAACATTTATGTGCTTAGTGTAGATCTTAATAGAAAAATTTGGAAATGAACTAAATTTCCTAGCAGTTTTCATAAATTACCATATGTAAAGCAAATGAAATGCTTTTCATCCAATAAAAACAATAATGCAGAATTTTACTTATTGATCTAGAAAGATACTTGTGGTTATTGTATGTTATTTTTAAAATAACATATATGTGCTCTGTGTGTGTATATATATATATGTGTGTATGTATAAATATATAAAATATACCATATGTTCCTCTAAGTAAAGAGAAATCTTATGAACTATCACTGAGGTGTATGATTAAGTATGATTTTTGAATTTTTGTATAATTTTGCAAGAGAGGATTTGAGTTCTTTAGAATGAGAAAATATTGTAATAAAAGCAACATGCTTTAAAAGATGTAGATTCTGATCCTGTGTTTTCTTTGACTGTATACCTACTTTCTGTATAAGAAGAGTCCATATGGTATTTTTCTCTCTTTCTCTCTATGCAATTTCTGACCTGGGATTCTTTTCCCTTTTTTGTCGTTAGGTCTACATCTTGTTTCCAGGTAAGTGGAACTATGGGATTTTCTTGTCTGTTATTGCAGTTAATAAATATAAGGTTAGAGGGCATTCTCTTAATTTCCTAGTACTTTACTAGTTATACAACAGGGTATCAAATTTTGCAGTTTCTTCTCCCACCAGATAAATTTATAATTTATATTTTTGACTGAGATACTCTCTGATTTAGTGGCACTGATTGCCTGTTTAAATGTATGAATGACTAGGGAGGAATCATGCTTCTCAAGAACAACTGTAATTGACAGGCTGCTCAGCAAGGGAAATGAGGTCTTAATATAAATGTTAATTTAACAGATTTCCATTGTGTATATTTTTATATATGAAATGTCAATATTAGGAAACATTTATTCTTTATTAAGTTTTTATTTTAGAGTTTTAGAATTGTAGAAAATTGCAACAATGATACATATAGTATTCTTATATACCCCATACCCAGCTTCCCCTATTATTAGCATCTTAAATATGTTTGGCAAATATGTTACAATAAATGCACCAGCATTTCTATATTCTTGTTCACCATTCTAAACTTCACTGGGCCTTCTTTAGTTTTTATTAGTGTCATCCTTCTGTGCTAGTGTTTTAGTGAGCTTTTCACTGCTGTGGCCAAAAGATCTGATGAGAACAATCTTAGAGGACAAAAATTTATTTGGGTCTTAGTTTCAGAGGTCTCAGTCCATAGATGGCCAACTTCATTGCTCTGGGCCCAAGGTGAGGCAGAACATCATGGCAGAATCATGTGACAGAGGAAAGCAGCTCAGAATGTGGCTACCAGGAAGCAGAGAGACAGCTCCACTCACCAGAAACAAAATATATACCCCAAAGGCATGTCTCCAGTGACCCACCCCCTCTAGCCACACCCTACTGGCCTATAGTTACCAACTAGTTAATTCATGCAAGAGATTAAGCCACTGATTAGGTTAAGGATCTCATAACCCAATCACTTTACCTCTAAATTTTTTTTCATTGTCTTAATCATGAGTTTTTGGTGACACCTTACGTCTTAACCATAACAGCCAAAATCCCATACAGGATACAATGTTACATTTAGTCATGATGCAATCATAGGCTTTTCTCAGCTATGGCCATTTTTCAGACTTTCCATGAGTATGTGTGTGTTTGTTGTTGTTGTTGTTGTTTTGTTTTATTTTGTTTTAAATGTCTTTTACAGTTGTGAGGAGTACTGGTTAGATATGTTGTAGAACATCCCTCATTTAAAGCTTGATGATTTTCCTATAATCAGTTTATGGACCTGTCAAGAGTTTTGAGAGGAAGCCATATAAGAGCCAACCTCATCGGATCACATGAGAAGATGATATAGAAGGGCATAGCCTATCAATACTGAGGTGGCGTTTTTCAGGTTTCTCCAATGTAAATTACTTTTCTCTTCCCTTCTTTCCATGATGTGTGCTCAGCAGGAAGTTACTGCATACTGCTTAAGGAGCGGGCAGTTATACTCCACGTTCCTGAGGGTGAAGTATCTGCAAAAATTGTTGGAAGTTCTCCTGGTAGAACAGTTGTCTATTCCTTTTGACTAATTTATTTATTTATTCATTCATTTATGTAAGTATGAACTTACCAAACTTTATTTTATATCTTGGTTTGTGATCCAGGCTACTGTATTTTGTTCTCAAATGGTTTCGGTTTTGGCCATGGGGAATTCTTTTGGTGGACTCTGAAATGCCTCTGTCACTGTGGTCTTTTCTTAATGCTTCACTTAGTTTCTGGCAGCTTCAGGCTTCAGGTGCTTCAGGCTCATCTTGTGCACTTCTCGTGGCAGCTCCAGAACCAGTTATTTTTCTAGGGAGCTCCAATTCCTATTATTGAAGAATGGTATTACAATTGTAGATTATGGAACTAGGTGGCTTGTTGCTACTGGAATTTCATTGCTTTTAACCACTCTTAGATGTCAAAGCAAGAAAACATATATGTGTACACAATCCCTTGTATGTATATTAACTATAAAAATTTTTATATTTCTATAAATAAGCTCCTATTTATATTTATTTTAAGCTAAACATGAGATCATATATATTAATATATAATATTCTTGTACTTACTTAAATATTTAAAAATTTTTTTCATCAGAATTTTGTATTCTCTCCTATATTTGTTAGATTTATATCAAAGTACTTTTTAAAGACTGTTGTAAACTATTTTTTTCAAAAGTTAAATTCCAATAGTAAATTGTTGTATCTAGAGAAGTAATAGGATTTTGCATATTGGTCTTATAGTCTACCACCTCTCTAAACTCCCTTATTATTTCCTATTATTTTTGTGTATTTTTGGTAGATTCTTTGGGGTTTCTACATAGGTGATCATGTCATCTGTGAACGAAGAATTTCATTTTTCCCTTTCAATTTCTGTACATTGTATTTACCTTTCTTAAAGTACTACATGTGATTTCTAATATGAAATTGAATAGGAGTATATTCTTTTAATCTTAGAGTGAAATCATATAAACTCCCATGGTTAAGGACGATGTTGCTTATATAAGTTTTTAGTTCTTTATCCAAATAAAGAATTCCCCTGAATTCTTCTCTCCCAAACTCTTCTTAGAGAATTGACTTCCCCATCATTTGGTCATGTCCCTCTTTATTCTTCTTCCTTTCTCAATTTTGTTCTTTAGTTTCAGATGAAGAATGGCTTCACTTTCAGATGAAATTATAGCTTTCTAAGTTTTAGTATGACAGTGATGTTGTAGTATAGTCTTTTTTCTAAAAATCCCTTTGCTTTTCTGAATCAGTTTCTTATAGATGGCATATAGCTCCATTATGAACTCTTTCATTTCATATCTGTATCTGACTTTTAATTGGTGTGTTTAAGCCATTTACATTTAAAATGATAGGGTAGAATAAAATCTGCCATGTATATAATTGTTTTCACTGCATCTCCTCTTTGCTTCTTTTTATATAATTCTGGTTTATTTCCTCTCTTAGTACATCAATTATATTTCCTTTTACACATTTTTAATGGTTGCTCTAGGTTTACAACAATGTTTTAAAATAACCTAACTCTGACCTCAAATAACTCATTTATACTTCACAAGTAGTGAAGACACTGTATAACAAAATTCCAGTCCTTCCATCCTTCCTTTTGTAAAGTGGTTGTCATTCAGATAACCTATGTATATGCTATAAGCAACCAATAAATTTACTATTATTTCTTTAAACCTTTATCTTTTAGATCAATAAAGAATGTGAAAAATAAAGGTTATATTTTAGTTTATGTATTTCATTTCTGATGTTCTTCCTTTCTTTATGTATATAAAAATTGTGTTTTTTATTCGTGCAGTGTAGTTATACCTGGTAGTGGGTTTCATTTTGACATAATCATCCATGCATTGACTATAATTTGCTTCATTTTAGTCCCCAGTATTTTCTTTTTCCTTCCCCTTTTTTATTAATTTTACTGGTCTTCCCTGACCCTCTTTATTAACTTTACTGGTCTTCCTTCTATATATTTATTTATTTTTTAAATTGATACTTTATAGGTATATATTAAGGTGGAATTTGCTGTGTTATATTTATATATGAACACAATATAATTTACTGTTTTATTCAGCAGTTCATCTCTTTTCTTATCCCTCCTTCCCCCCTTCCATCCTCCTCTCCACTATTGATCTCTCTTCTGTTATTTTCATAGTGTCCCTTCCGCCTTTATTCCTCTTATTTTGTTCTAACTTCTGAATATGAGAGAAAGCATTTGACTCAGTTTCTCAGTCTGTTTTATTTCACTTAGCATGAGGTTCTCCAGTTCCATCTTTTTACTGGAAAATGCCATTATTTCATTTTTATTTATGGCCGAGTGAAACACTACTGTGTATATATATCACATTTTCCTTATTCATTCATTTATTGATGGGCACCTGGGCTAGTTTCATAACTCAGCTATTGTGAATTGCAGTGCTCTAAACATTGATGTGCCTGTATCATTATAGTATGCTGATTTTAGTTCTTTGGATAAATAACAAGGAGTGGGATAGCTGGATCATATGATGGTTCCTTTCCTAGTCTTTTGAGGAATCTCCACACTGCTTTCCAAAGTAGTTGTACTAATTTTCAAGTTCCACCAACAATATATGAGTGTACCTTTTCACCCACATCCTCACTGGCATTTCTCATTCAGGAAGTCATTGCTTGCTCCAGATTGTTGGGGTATTGAGCCTATGTTTTTTTCTATTTGCAAAGTTTCTGGTCTAGTTCCTAATTCTTTGATCCATTTTGAGTTGATTGCTATGCAGAGTTAAAGACAGGGACATAGTTTTATTTTTCTGCATATGCATATCCAGTTTTCCCAGCCACCATTTGTTAAAAAATCTACCTTTTCTCCAACATGTTTATGAAATCTTTGTTGAGTATCATATGACTATATCCATATAGATTTGTCCTGTGTCTTTTATTCCATTGGACTTTATGTCTATTTTAATGTCAATACCATGCTGTTTTTGTTACTATGGTTCTCTAGGATACTTTAAGATCAGGTGTAGTGATGTCTCCAGTGTCACTTTTCTTGCTCAGACCTGCTGCTAAAATATTCACTTTATTTTTTTTAATCTAAATAACTACTTTTTATATTTCTTGGAGGGCAGCTATGTTGATGAGGAATATCATTACTTTTCTTTGACTGAAAAACTAAATATTTTTTATTCTCTTTTGAAGGATAATTTGCCGGATATAGAGTTGCAAGTTGGCATTTTTTCTTTCAACATTTTAAATATATTGCATTTCTTTCTTTCTCACATTATTTCTGATGAGAACTCAAGTGTAATTCATATTTTTGTTCCTCAGTAGACAAGGGATCCTCCCCTTCCTCAGCTTCTAAGGCTCCCTTGGGATGACACAGGTCCTTTGTAAGAAATTAAGAGATTATACATGCCTATAATGTATTTTGAACTGGTTATGGAATAGGATATAGTTACAAGTAGAATTTAGAGAAAATTTCCTTTATATCAAATGACTAGAGTTAGAATTCAGGTCAATTACCTTTCTAAGGAGACAATTTTAAGAGAGAAAAGCTGATGCCTCTTTTGTGAGGGGAGAAAAATGACTTCCTTACCTCTCCTGTATGGCGTGTCTGGCACTCATGTCTGTTGTCTCTCATTGGAGTCCCAGGAGCAATGACTCATGCAAGGAATGTGGAAGACAAGGATGACAACTTATTATTTGTGATACATTAATAATGAAAACAGTCTCAGATCCGGAACACCTCATGTGTTCATTCAGGATAGAATTAATAAAGATGAATATTAAAAATCCAGCAGGAGGGAAAGAAGGCCACTGTTATAAAATGACAGTTAATTGACAATGAAATCAAATAAGACAACTTAAGCTGGATATGGTGTGCATTCACCAAACCTCTGAGACTCATTGAGGGGTCTAGTGTCCCATCTAGGACTGACCTTGTCCATGATTGCAAGATCGAAAGAAATAATTTGTCTCCATCATTCCCAAGTCCTCTACGTGCCTATCTTCCCCCAGTTCTGGCTATGCTTCCCTGAGCCCTTAGGGTTCCACATTTCCTCAGTAGTTATCACCATGTGC
Organism: Geosciurus inauris; assembly: GCA_004024805.1. Lineage (NCBI taxonomy): Eukaryota > Metazoa > Chordata > Mammalia > Rodentia > Sciuridae > Geosciurus > Geosciurus inauris. Next base: position 200,433 of record PVHX01000907.1, on the reverse strand, counting down.
TTGGGCTGTGCGGCACACATTATAGTTATTCTCCCCAGTGTTTCCAAACACCACCAGCAGAAAAGTGTGTAAAGGATGTCTCTGGATTACACAGCTAGTGGTAGGCCAAGCTGAGCTCTCTATTATTTTTATGCTTGACCATAAAGTCTATATTTTGTACATGCAGTATACTCAAATAGGTGAATTCCTTTGTGAAATTTGAATTATCTTGGATAACAATATAGTATTCAAAATGGATTTGATTGGACAAGACTGTAATTTAGATTTCCTATCATTAACTCAATGGTAAATTGAAAAGCAGAAGTTTCATAGGAGGTCTACAGTAAGGAATGTATAGAAGCTTAACATTAGGAATATTGATGTTAGCTTTGCATTTTCAGTTTATTTTATTAGGATTAGAGAAGACAAGCAGATTTGCTGTCTTGATAATGTGGTGCTTCTGAGAGGTCATCTTTTACCATCTTAACTGACATTTTTGAGAAAGTGAGGACCATGGTTTATATATATGTCATTTGTGCTGTGTGTGTTATAAAAGAATTCTCAGGTTATCCTGAGTCTTAAAATTAAACAAAAATAAACAGTGGTTTAGTCTGAAAATGGGCTATTATCTTAAACAAATAATGTGATGCAAAGCTCATCATTAGGTACAGGGTTGCTGGTTCGTCAGCTCTGTCACCATGATGAGCCTCTTCATGGATGACTTTTACCTTTCTGTGATGTCAATCAGGAGGTTTTCCTGGGACAACATAAAAGCCAACCAGATCTTCATTAGTGGGCTATCAAATTATGGGATTGCAGAGTTGGGAGAGGCCTTTGTGGAAATATTGCTATGTATTTAATCATTTTTACTTATTTTACCAATGAAGTAACTGAGACCAAAGAAGCCTCATTAGAATTTTACTGTTTTTCAGCAACAGAATGATTCAGGTTGTAAATAAGAAAAATAAGGAAAAGGAGAGAACAGAGAAGATACTTCCTTCACAGTAGATATGAGGGAATAAACTATCAGTTTTCATAACTGAAAAAGCTATAGATTCAGCTGGGCTTTAGGAGCACCACAGACAGGGTCACAATTCCTGCCCTAGTTCTCAGGCAAACCCTTCTCAGTGTACCGATGCAGCCTGAGACTGTTTTTTCTTATTGTTGTAAATGGGCTGTGGGTGGACATTGAGACTGCATTCTCTCTTTCACATCTGGGGAAGTATAAATATTCCTTGTAATAATCATTACGAAAAAATTAAAAATCTAAGATTCAAACTAGTGGAAACTCACATTGGTGTCAAAGTAATGCAGTTCTCTGATCGGCTGATCCCTGGGTTTTGTCCCTTCCCTGGATTGACCCCTGTGACAGCGCGGAGGAAACGATGCTGAGATAACAAAGCCAACCTCCAGCTTTGCGCATCTGTCTCTGTTCCGCAGATACAGTTTCTACATAGTGCTAGTGTGTTTGTTCTTCAATAAAAAATCAGAGCTGTTAAGAATGAAAATGGGGAATGCCTACTGGGTAGGGAGAAAGTAGGAAACTTTGTTGTTTTCTTTCTCTTTTCCCTGTCTCCATCACATCCTCTCTTCTTTCCATTTGTTTTCTTTTTTCTTCTTTTCCTGATCTCTCATTCTCTTTCACACATCGTCTCCACCATCCCCTCCCCGCTGACACTGATGTATTCAGCATTCATTAGGTGTCTCCTGTCATTCAGGTAGTCAAGGGCGGTATGCACCGCAGTCCTTCAGTACCTGCCTTCCAATACTGGGCCCATCAGTTGTGAGACTCCATTCCACAACCACATAGAGCATATGACTTATTTTTGAAGGACCACGATCCTGAGAGAGTTGGATATGCTTCACTACTTTCCATAAAATATTCTTCAAAGTCTGATTAGAAAATACCTCACTATAGAGAATGGGAGGTCATAGGCTATTAAAGCCTTCATCTTACTTCTGTAAGCAGACAGCCAGCTTCTTGCAGATCACACTACATTTCCTTTATTAATGCATTATAATTATACATAATACTGGGATTTATTTTGAAATAATCATACAAGCATGGAGTATAATTTGTTGCAATTTGGTCTCTAGTACTTTCCTTTCTGTCACCTCCTCACTTCTTATTCCTTTTCTCTACTGGTCTTCCTTCTATTTATTTATAATTTATTTTTAATCAATGCATGGGCTCTCTCTCTCTCTCTATATATATATGTAATATATATATATGTAAGTATATATATATACATATATATGTGTATATATACTGTGGTATATTCATATATGGCAGCTTGTGATGGTCAATTTCTTGTGATGGCCAATTTGACTGGGCCCAGAGAGTTCATCAAACATTATTCAGGATGTGCCTGAGGGTGTTTCAGGATGAGATTAATTTTGAATAGGTAAGCTGAATAAAGCAGATTGCCCTCCATAATGTGAATGGAGGGCAATCATTTAAAGACCTGGACAGGTCTTTAAGAGGTGCTTTTGCTGGCCTGAGTGCTTGAACTGGAACACATCTTCTTCTGCCCTTGAACTGGAACTTATACCATTGACACCATTTATTCTCCTAGGTGTCCAGCTGACCCACTGTAGATCTGGGGACTTCTCATCTTCCATAATTACATGGATTAATTTCTTATTTTAAAAATACACACACACACACACACACACAACACACACACAAATATACACATGTATATTTATATGTATTTATATGTGTGTACATAGTATTCGTTCTGTATTTATTCTATTTCTCTGGAGAACAGAGAATACAGAGCTCAACCCAAGAGTGCATGTTCCCCTCTCATTCCTTCCATATGGTGAACTGAGCAGCTGAGCATGGACCAGTAGTGGGCACTAACATGGTAGTATTTGATGTTATTAACATCTAATTCCTAGACTTTTGTTTTATCATAATGCTTTTGGCCTCTTCTTTCAACTTCATCCAGTACAGTTTCTTCCAAATCTGCCTGTTGTAATAGATGGCCTTTTCTGACAGGTCCTTTTGGAGGCTCTTGCCTGACCCTTTTGCCTTTCTGTGTGTCTCCCTGTAACAACACTGAGCTTGCTTTATTTTTTAAAGGTGCACAAACCATTTGGGCTTCCATTGTAGGACTTCATGGTCAGGGATGAATATGTATCTGGGAATTATTAGCATTTGGATTTTTGACTTTTTTAAAATGCCTTAAACTAGTTTTAACTACTTTGTCCCTCTACAGAGAATATTTTTTTTCTTCAAGTCTACAGTCATCATCCTATAAATGGACACTTGGGATTATTTGTCTTGCTTGGCCCTTTTTATCAGAAATAAAATGCAAGTGCTATTGAACTTACACTCTCTTTTTATCTCTTTCAACTACTTTAATATTTCCAATTATAATGTCAAGATACTTTTTTCATGATTTCTTCCACCACAAACAATCATAGACAAAAATCTCACAAAAGGTCATATTTATTACTTGCCTAATGACATGTTTCTTTTCTTCCCTTGTTAAATTTTTGGGAGATGGACAAATCATGTATTCTTGAATTTCAGTTTCACCATCCATCAAATGGGGCTAATGAGGCCTGTTTTAACATGTGAGCATCCAAAACCTAGAAATCATGATACAGTCTGCAACAGAGAGGTAGCATATGATGATGAAGAGGGTTATTTATATTTAGCATTTGTGAGTAACTACCCTATGTCAGGCAGGGCAAAGGTGTTTTACCTACTTTGTCTCACTTGATATTTCCTGTAATGCTTGGAGAAACTCAGTGTTTCCCTGGAGGCAGCACATCCAGGAGGTGGTATCTGTTGTTAGGTCTGGTTTTTTCTGGCTCAAAACTCAGGCTCTTTATTACACTGAGCTAACTTTCAATAGCAGGATGTTTTCTACAATAGGAACACTTTCCATCTTCCAGGTGTTCTAAGTAGTGGAGAAAGTTCACTCTGCTTTTGTAGAACTTGCCTTCTAAAGAAGACACAGAAATCAGTGTTCTTATAAATTTAGGGAAGTGTTCATTTCTTCGGTGTATAATCCAAAGTGAGATTATGCCTCTTTGACCCAGCATCCACTTCATTTGGGATCTTCTTTATCTCTAAAGATTTCCAGTTTGGATAAGTTGTATGATGGCTCCACATGTAACCAAGCAACACACCTTCTCTCCACATTTTCCATCAATTCCAGCAATCATGGTTCTCCATGATTGTGCCTCCAGCACATTCTAGGGAGAGATTAAGCATCATTACAGAAAATGTCTCTTTACCTGCTTACTGTACTTAAGTCTTCTGCCAACACAGACTTTTTCATATAATCTGAAGCCTGCTAAACATGTTATTTGCCTCATTGCTTTAGAATGCAAGATATGTTAATGGGGCCAGTAGAAATAAAAATAAAGCTCAATTGCATATTTAAATGGATGCCCACTTCTGGCAGAGAAGGAATTCAACAGATCATGGTAGCCAAACAATATGTGACTATAGACAGAGTCTCTGAAAACAACAGACTGGACCATTCATCCTTTCCAGGTGGTAAGAGGCTGCCTCTCCCTGGGATGGGAGCCCTCTTTTCTCCTGTTAGCTGGGAGAATTTAGGCAGCAATTCCAACGAGGAATAGGAGGGACAAGTGCTGTTTCTTCAGAGCGCAGTAGATTGCATAAGAAAGAGGGCCTTGGAACTATGTAGATCTGAGTTTGACCCTTGTGATTAGAAATAATGTGAAGAGTGGCTTCCTCCCCATTTCCTAATCTCTCTAAAGTGTATAATGATTTCTTTCTTGTAGAGTTGTTTCGGGACAATGAGCACAAGGAGCTGCTGCCTAGTAGGGGCTTTAGGAGCTGTGTATTTAGGCCATTTTTCAATTTGGGACTGCCCCTCTCTGTTATCCTGCCTTCCCTCTGTGTTTTCCCCCTTTATTTTTGGTTTTAGCCACATCGGAACTAAGTAGAATTTATTTGTTTTGTGTAGCTTCAAAGAACATATGGATTGCTTTGGGAAAATCTCCCTGTGTACCAGCACCAACTCACCACGCCCTTTCCCCCTGGTGTCTCCTTTGGCTGCTCAGCAGCTTTTATTAGGCCTTTTCCATTTTTTTTGACCTCTGTCCTGTGATGTGTGTGTGTGTGTGTGTGGGGGGGCAGATATGTATCCTTTCCTTCTAGCAATCATTAATCAAATATTTGTCTCCTGCAGACGAACGGAAGAGTGGTATTAAATATCTACACCTCTCAGTTTGGTGTGTCCTCTGGCTTCTTATCTGAAAAGTGTCTCAGGCCCTCTCCTTATCCCCTTTTGTTTGGAATTCATGCAAGCCTATGTCTGTGATCCTCACTGTAATTATCAAACCAAATTGTAGAGTGTTTTGTTTCTGTTTCCAGGAGCACTGAGAGGCAGAGTTTAAAAATCAGAAGTAACTCTGCTCAAATAGAAATGGAGGCCCTCTGAGCCTCTCTTAGCACATAGCTTTATCTCAGAGCATCCCTGTACCTCGAATTTATCAAGAAATGGGGTGGGAAGTACCTGAGGAAGAAGGAAGCAAATTGATGAACCGAAACAGAGAACAGACACCTCTGGTTAAAAGCACTCAGTATCTATGGTTGGGGCAAACAGGTGATGAAAGGAAGTTGGTGAGAGCAACAGCTGTAAAATACCCCTCCCCAAGAAAAGGCCAGAGTCTAATGACTATGTGACATACTGGGGTCTTTCTATAATGCAGTTTATTTTGGAGAAAAATTCAAACTAAGTTTGTTTTTCTCAACCCCAAGGCTTGTGGAGTAGCACAGTGGCTTCTGAAGCACAGTCTAGATTTTTATTTATGTTTTCTATTGCTAGTCTCAGAAAAACCTCAGTTCACTTCCCAGCTCGGCTGCTTTCTGCCTGTGGTCTTGTGGGCAAGTCACTCAATTGCCGTGAGTCTTGGTGTTCTTATCTGTGAAATGGGGATCATAAGGGTTTCTACCTCACAGGACTCTGGTGGGAGGAGAAGAGACACAAAAGCCCTCTGCTTTCTTGAGGCTTGCATTCCAGTGACAAGAGACAAGTAGAGAATGGTAAGAAGATGATAAATATATGCATATAATATGTTAGAAGATACTGATTGCTGTAGTTTGGATATTAAGTGTCCCCTAAAAACTCCTGTGCTTCAAGGCTTGGTTCCCAGAGTGGCAATCTTGGGATATGATGGAAACTTTAAGAGGTAGTTCATTAGGGGGTAGGTCACTGGGAGCATATCCTTGAAGGAGATTTTGGAACCCTTGCCTGGCCATGGGGTGAATAGTTTGCCCTTCCATGGGCTCCCAGCCCTTGTCATCTGGCATACCCAAAGCAGTGGATCCACCCAACATGAAGTATTTCCATACAAATGATGAGTCACAATGAACTTTTTCTCTTTACAAGTTAGCTATATCAGGCATTTTGTTATAGTGACAGAAAGCTGACCAACACATTGTAAAAATAGAGAAGAGTAAAAGGATTAGAAATGCTAGATGGTGCGGGTGGAATTTATACTGGGCTTGTCATGAATGCTAAGTTGGGACATTTAAGCACATACCTAACAGAGATGGAGTGAATTATGGGGATGTCTGACAGAGGTATATTCCAGACAAAATGTGTGCAGTTTACCCAATGTGGTTGAGGTGAAATGATTGAGGGGAAGATTAGGAAAAGCTGTAGCCATAGGGGCAACAGAGGACCAGCCTAGGTAAGGCATTCATTCTTGCCCAATTTAAGTTCTTTAAGAACGTTTTAGCTGGGGCTGGGGTTATGGCACAGTGGTAGCGTGCTTGCCTGGCACTAGGTTCGATCCTCAGCACCGCATAAAAATAAAATAAAGATATTCTTTCCACCTACAACTAAAAAAAAAGTTAAAAAAAACAAAAGAATGTTTTAGCTAAGTGCAGTGGTACATGCCTGTAATCTCAGCTTTTCGGGAGATTTCGTCAGGAGGAGCTCAAGTTCAGCAACTTAGTGAGACCTTACCTCAAAATAAAAATAACTGGCTAGGGATGTGGCTCAATGGTTGGTAAAGTACCCCTGAGTTCAATCCCTAGAACCAAAAAAAAAAAAAAAAAAAATCATTTTACATTAGGAAAATGATACCCACTGGAGATTTTGGAGCAGAGAAATGACATGATTTGGTGTACCCTTCACAGAATCTGTTGGGAAACTGCAGGGAATGCACTCTATTTTGCAATCATTTTTCCCATCCCATTGTTTCTTCTAGGTTTTTCCATATTTAGCTAACCTATCTACAATCAGGCCATTCTTCTGAATCTTATAAGGACGGTAAGTCTGAACTGTAGCCCCTGGAGAGCAGAGAATGTCCTTTCTATTCTTTAATTCTCAGTGTCTAGCATGGTGGCTGTCACCTAACAGATGTTAAATACAACATAATGTGAATTGAATGAAGGGACATTTCTGCTTCTAAGAACCAAGGTGCTCCAAAAGATGGTTTATTCTTTTTTTTCCCCTCTTAATTTTTAAGATGCCCCTTAGCTCTGGATAATGACAAAGCTTGCTACTCAGTTTTTTCTGTGGTTACTAAGTTACTCAGGGAATTCATTAAATGTCTCCAATCTAACATTTCCAATATTTATTCATTCCTGATACTTTGGATTTCTTCTATATCTCTTGCTTATTTAAACTTTCTTCCTGATCCTGTCCTTGCTTTAATCCTGACACACTTTCTTTTAATAAATATGTGTAACATATAAATACAACGTATTATAAAATTTTGCATTTCTTTTTTTGCCAGTTTAAGACTTATGGCTCATTTAATCTCCTTCCTCTCTCTCTCACACCTTCCTTCCTTCTAGAATATAAATCTGGATTCCAATGGGCATACATTGATAATAAGAGAAACTCCAATGAAAATACTATCCGATCATGTGGTTTCCTTGAATTCTGTCAGATCAATGGAATATAATTCCTTTGCTAACTAGTTGCTCTGTCTTCCAAAAACGAGGTCTTCTATTGCTCCCCAACCTAGGTAATATTTTTTGTATGTGTGAAAAAATATTTTGGATAAATAACAGAAAAACAAAAGTTAATCTTTCTCCCTCCCAACCTTTGTGTGTGTGTGTATGTGTGCATCAGAGAAGTTTTCTATAATCTTATGTAAAATGTGAAATGTGCTTTTCAACATAATACTATCCTCTTTCCATTGCTCTATCCCCATATGCACTGCTGTTCTCTAACATTAATTTTTTAAACATTTGCTGACTCTGCCCTCCAAGACACATATCACTGGGTACGAGTGAGAAGATTTACATGGATATGGAAATGACTTTGAGAAGATGTTTTGACACTAAGCATTCTTAAATGTTTCCTCTCAAGTAAGCAGATTTACTTAAGGTCTACAGAGATTCTGCTGTGGTTTTTATTATGATGACAATCATAATAGAATAATCTGAATATGATGATATATAATGATCTTGAAAGGTTATGAAGGTGAATAGCATTTAAAGAAAAGCACAAAAGTTGCTTTGAATTATTATTAAGGTTTTGGATTAGGGGCAAGAGTATCAGTGCTTTCTAAGCATAAAGATAATTTTTAATTGGAGTAGCAAGTACAAAATTTAGGCCATAATTATAATGAGTGCTCACTACTAGAAAATTAGAGATAATAGATTATGTTATTGTATCAGCTCTGCTATCAAACTTCTGTTTTAGAGCCCAATCCAATAAAAATTGCCTTTTTGACATTATTTTTTTTGTTTGTCCTTGGCATATGTTGACTGAATCTTGATTATTGGTGCATCCTCTCAAGGGTCCTGATATCCAACTATTGCAGATACTCCATTTTTGAGGCTTCTTTTCTTTGTTCCTCTGAAGACTGATCAATCCTTTCCAGTGTGAAATGCCTTGATTTACAGCATAGAGATATTGGTAGTATATGATTTCACTGTCATCATTTAACCCCTACTGTGCTTGGCTAACTGTCCATTTATGTGACTCTAACAATATTTTAATGAGGCACTTAAAAGTGACATGGTATTAGTGATTACACTAGATTTCAAAAAGAGGTTCTGATTTTGGATAAAAGAGAAGAAATCTTTCATTAACATCAGCATTGTCATTCTCAGAATTTGGAGAAGATGGTGGACTTTTAGAAAACAGACTTCAAAACCCCTATTTCCTCTGTTAAATGATTAAAAATTATTCTGTTTCTGTGTCTGCATTTATGTGGGTTAATCTCTGGGTCTTCAGTGAAAGTGAGACCATGAATTTACTTTTAATCTATCAAATGATGATTTGAAAACTCTTTCAGTAAGTGGAAAAAAATGGTACAATGGAAAAACTCTGCTTAGGAGTTTTTCTTTCCTTTTCTTTAAACTGTTTTATCTACTTTCTCCACTGAACAGAAATTCTACTACTCCACTAAACATAGATTTAAAATAATATAGAGTTTAATGGTATCATCTATGACCTCAAATGAGTTGTTTACTTCTGTGTGCTTTTATTTATTTAAATGTAAAATGGATAATGTTATCTCCCTCCTAATATTAATTTGATAGCAAAATATATGAAAATATATTTGAAAAGTGCCCAGAATAGTGCCTGGCACAGAATGAATGCTCTGTGTTAGCTTTTACTGTATGAATGTTAGCTGTTATCATTGTAATGATGTTACTACCTCTGTTATGTATGACAGTCAAATATCTCTTTCTCTTTGCTTGGGAATGATCTTTAATTTTAGGGGGCAGGCATGACTCCTACATTGTATATGATCTTGTTTGAACTCTCAAATATGGAATTAGGGTCACCTTTAGACTCAAGCAAGAGGAATCCCAAAACTCAGCACCCAAATCTTTCATGGTGCCTCGCATCAACCAATGCAGTAGCACCATCCAGAGAGGATGCTCCATCCTGGACTGGGACCCATGCAGGCTGTCATCCTTTCTTATTGTGAGAACTCTCCAACCTTTTCCCCTGCACAGGAGGTTGACCACAGGTCCCAAAAAGTTGTGGAACTGGTGAGATTGCTCCAAAGGTCAAGAAAGAGTCAGGGTCAGACTTTAGGAAAGCAACTTGGCAAGTGAAATGTTCTACTGAAGAGCAGGCTACTTCTTTCACAAGATTACATGAGATTATGCTCCTGTCAGAGTGCTAACACCCTGACTCTTGGTCTTGTTAACATGACTACATTGAATATATGGAACTGTTTGGTGATTTTTGCTTTTGTTGAACACAGGAGGACTTCAGCTTTGGGCTATAAGAAATAAGCCACTGACCACAGGGCACAAGTCACCTTGTGCTATTGCTTGCCTGTGTTCTGAATACGGTGGCATCTCTGGTCAATAGTACTGGAGCCTGGTGTTGACAGCAGGCATCCTTTACTCTGTATACTCTCCATCATTGGCACCCAGGGCCTCCTCATTACCCCTCAGCTTTTGTGGCACATTTCAGTCCTTTGCAGGTAGCCATACTATGTTCTGAGTGTTTTCAAGATTGGTGCTCCATAAGGGCTGTAGCCAATGTAGTTGATGTCCTTTCTTGCCTCAAATCTTTCAAATTTACTGAAAGACATAAACCTATTCCAAATCCACACAAAATTGAACTGAAAGTCTTAGCCTGTACAATAAATCAAGAAATAAAAGGCAGACAAATTGGAAAAACAGACGAAGTAGACATATGAATCTATGAGGAATCCATAAAGGAAAAAAAAAGATGATGTGAAATTAATGAGTTTAGTAAAGTCTCAGGAGAAAGTGCAAAACCAATTGTATATTTATTTATATTATTAGCAAGGTATATTTCAAACCAAAATTAAAGTGATACTATTTATTATAGATGAAAAATAATGAAATATTTACTCATATATCTAACACAAATTTTATAGTTCTGTAAACTGTGGAAAACTTATGAAAGTAATTAAAAGATCTAAATAAATGTAGAGACATATAATCTTCATGAATTGGAAGATCATCATTGGAAAGAGGTCAGTTCTTCCCAAATGAACTTGTCAGCTTAACTCAATATTAATAAAATTCCAGCAGTACTTTATTTGGTAAATATGGTGAGCTGATTCTGAAATTTATATGTTAAGGTAAGGAACTGGAATATCTAGAACAATTGTGAAAAATGATTATGGAAAAGAATTTATGGTAAATTTTAAGATTTACCATAAATCTATAACAATAAAGGCAGTGCGGTAATGATATAGCGGTGGACATTTAGTTCAATAAAACACAAAAGAGACTCCATTAATAAATCCATAGAAATACAGATAATTCTATTTATTTTATTTAAGCTGTGCTGGAGATTGAACCCAGTGCCTCATGCATGCCAGGCAAGCACCAGAGCTACTTTGCCAGACCCCAGATAATTTATTTGTGCCCAAACTAAAAAAGTAACTAAATGAATGGCATTTTTAAGAAATGGTGCTGGAACTATTAGATGTCAATAGGCAATAAAACAAACAAAAAACAGCCAACAAAACAAAACAAACCTTGATTTAAATCTCATACTTTAAATTAAAAAGAACCAATAAATTTTAAAAAATGAACTCAAAATGAATTATTGGTTTAAATGTAAATGTGAACCTATAAAGATTCTAGAAGCAAACATCAGAAAATCCATTTGACTTTTGGTTTTGTGATGAGTTCTTAGACATAGCACTCAAAATGTTAGTCATGAAATTATAATGAGTTAGACTCCCTCAAAATCTTAAAAATGTTAATTCTGGAAAAGAACCTATTAAGAGAATGACAAAATATCCTATGTACTAAGAGAAATATTTGCATATCATTCATTTTACAATAGATTTTGACCAACGTATATAAAGAATGTTCAAAGTTCAATAAGAAAGTAAAACAAAAAGCAATTTAAAAATGAGCCAATGCTATGAACTTATCCTTCGCCAGAGAGAGTATAAAGATGTAAGAATACACATTGGCAAAGCTATTTACAGAAAACATTTGGCCTTTAGTTTTGGGGATTGGCTTACTTCACTTAGCATGATATTCTTCAACTCCATCCATTTGCCTGCAAATGCCATAATTTTATTCTCTTTTAATGCTGAGTAATATTCCATTGTGTATATGTACTATATTTTCTTTATTCATTCATCTGTAGAAGGGCACCTAGTTTGGTTCCATAGCTTAGGTATTGTGAATTGAGCTGCTATAAACATTGATGTGGTAGCGTCTCTATAGTTTGCTAATTTTAACTCCTTTGGGTATATGCTAATGAGTGGGATAACTGGGATACCTTTGGGTATATACTAATAAGTGGGGTAAATGGTGGTTCTGTTCTAAGTGTTCTGAGGAATATCCATACTGTTTTCCATGGTGATTACACCAACTTGCAATCCCACCAGCAAAGCATGAGTGAACCTTTTCCCACACATCCTCACTAACATTTATTGTTATTTGTATTCTTGGGAATTGCCATTCTGACTCAAGTGATATGGAATTTTAGTGTAGGTTTAATTTGTATTTCTTTAATGGTAGAGATGTTGAATATTTTTTCATATATTTGTTGATCATTTGTATTTCTTCTGTCAAGTGTCTGTTCAGTTCTTTTGCCCATTTATTGATTGGGTTATTTGTTTTTGGTGATGTTTTTGAGTTCTTTGTGTATCCTGGAGATTAATGCTCTATCTGAGGTGCAAGTGGCCAAGATTTTTTCCCATTCTGTAATCTGTCTCTTCACGTTCTTGATTATTTCCTTTGCTGTGATGAAGCTTTTTAGTTTGATACCATCCCATTTATGGATTCTTGATTTAGCCACTCCAGAAAACAGTTTTGTAGTTTTTTATAAAGTTGAATATTTATTTGTCGTAGTGCAGTGATTCATGTCTTGGTGGAACTTTTGTTTATAAATACATGGTTATCAGTGTTTACTGAAGCTAATTCATAACCCCTCTAAAATTTCAACTGGCAAAAGAATGAAAAAACCCTGGAACACACATATAGTTGGATACTTCTTAGCAAGAGGAAAGAATAAGCTACTGATCATGCAATGATAGGGATGAATCTCAAAAGCACCATATTTGATTGTGGAAGCCAGAGTCAAAAGACTATCTGCTATATGATTGCAATTATATGACATTCAGAGAAAGCAAAAGTAGAAGAGAAAAGCCTATCAGTGTTTGCCAGCAACTGGAGTTGAGGGGAATTCTTGATTATAAAGGGGCATGAGGGAACTTGTTAGTGTGATGAAAAGCTCTCTATCATGATTGTATTGAGGGTTATACAGTGATATATATTCTTCAAGGCTCATAGGATATACACAAAAAAGGTTAAATTTTTCTAGATATAGATGATACTTCCACAAACTGAGTTAAAGTACAAGTCTATAAGGGTGGCAGAATATTAACAGTTGATAAAACTGGATGATGGGTGTTTGAAAGCTTTTTTATTCTGTTTTTAAAAATCTTTGTTGGTGATTAAAAAGTTAAAAAACTTTTATTATTTATTATTTATTATTCAGCAAATAAATAAGGCTAACATTCACTGCTGGCAGGATATGGGAAAAGAATGCTCATAGTTTGCTGATGAGCATGTTAATTGCCTCAGAACTTTTTGAAAGCAATTGTTTAACAGCTGTTAAAGTTCAAAACTACACGAGCCCTTTGTCCCAAAGGCCCACTTTTTGAATCTCTCCCACAAAAAGTGAAAGCTCCAGGTTTTTAAAAGTGTATACACAAGGATGTTTATTATAGCATTATACTTTCTTGTAAACAACTGGACACAAGTGAGCATCCATGAATGGAGCTTGCCAGAAGTACTCTCATGTAACATTCCTGTATAATCATGTTCTTGTCCCAATGGTAAATGGCTTACTTAGTTATGGAACAACTGCACTTTGGAATGTAGACACCAAAAATAATAAATAAACATTAATTTATAAATCTGATAAGTTACAGGGTAGTGTTTCAAACCTTGAGGTGTATCTTAGTCTGTGTAAGCAGCTATAATGAAAATACCATAAGTTGGAAAACTTAGAAACAAAAATTCATTTTTTACAGTCCTGGAGGCTTTGAAGTTCAAGATGAAGGCACTCGTGCATTCAGTGTCTGATTAAGGCCCTTTTTCTCACAGATGGCACCTTCCAGCTGTGTTTTCATATGGTAGAAGAGAGTAATAGGCTCTCTCCGGCCTTTTTCATAAGAACACTAATCTCATGAAAAGGGCCCTGCCCTCCTAGCTAATCACTTCCCAAAGGCTGGCCTCGTAATATCACATTGGGGATTAGGGTTCTACACTTGGATTTTGAAGGGTGGCAAACATTCCACAGCATTCTTTGGGACTCTGATGTGTGTGCTCACACTCCCTGTGCTTCTTGGTTTTTCTTTTTGCCTATTTTCCCCTGTCATATGCCTTTCCTTGTTTGACTTTATCTTGATGAGCATCATAAGACTTAAGGAGCTGAGTTTAGGGTTTGGGCCTATAATCAAGATCCATGGAGAAAGCTAGGCCTTATTCTGAGAAGGGGCAGTCCTCACTGCTTGTCTGGGCAACATCAGTCCACTGGTACTTTTCAATGAGAATTGGGGACAGAGCCCCAGAGGTTGCTCTAGTGCTCAGCTTTGCGTCCTGGTAACCTTGGGAGTGTGGAACCAGCCATTAGAAATCCTGGTGCTAAGCCCTCTCTCCCTGTCCTCTCCTTCTCTGTGACATGAGAAACCATTGTGTTTATTATAGAAAATGAAGGTAAGAGCCCAGGGGGCTGTGGTTTGGGAAGCCATGTCCAGTATGAGGAGGGAGTTGCACAGGAGAGGCCTCCAGTTGTAACCTGTCCAACTTAAGTCTCATAATTCCATTTCTATAGCACAGAATGCAAATCTACTCCATGATGTTAGAGGTTAGGGTATTGGCAACTCTTGGAGGCTGTGGCTGGGGAAGAGAATGTGGATGGCTTTTAGGAGTTGAGAAGATTCTGTTCCTCCATCTTGGTGATTGACACATAGTGTGTTCAGGTTATAAAAATTCATCAAGCTGAACACTAATGGTTTTGGCATTTTTCTGTATCTATATATTATACATCATTAAAAGGTTAAAAATAAAAAAATGCTATAAGAAACAGGATAATAAGTATTAGCAACTATGTAAATGATCCCAGTATCTCAAAGTCCTAATATAATCTAATTTTATTTCTTGCTCATATTTCTGAGACTATTACTAGTCAGGGGGTAACCATGAGAGCTCTTCTCCAAGTGCTGACTTAAGGATTCAATCACTTTTGTCTTTGGACATGAGTATCTTCAAGAGGCCTCTGTAGAAAAGGGATGGCACCAGAAAATCATGAATGTGTGAATTTTTAGGAGTTTTGTATAGACTCTATGCTAAGAATTGTAATGCGATCCATTTGGGGGAGGAAAGGTGAACATTTGAAAGAAGAATGAACAATCAATTCTGAGTCATTTTAGAAGGCTTCTTGGAGTGGGTAGAACCTGAGGTGTGCCCAGAAGGAGGATGGTGATTTGAACAGGTGAAGGGACAGGGTCAATGTGGCCCCTGAGGACGCCTGACTCCACATAGAAAGACCCAGCACAGGGAACAGTACGTGGGCATCACTACCAAGCAGCATTCCATGTGTGTTTCCCCCTATTTTCCAGAGGATCCTGTGGAATTATGATTTTTTAAAATTCAGTGTTAAAACTGAGGCACCTCTTTATTACCTCATTGCCCGCTTATCTGTCATTTTCCTGTCAGAAGTATAAAAGTCTTAAATGGGACATCATTCCAGAAAGAATTCACATCCTTTCATTGTCGTTGCTGGTTACTGACGGAGCAAGGGGCTCAGAGGCCACCCTTACTATCTATCACAATGCCACCCTTATTCCAGCAGCCCATCTTGTGATTCAATGTGCAAAGCCAGATTTTATGAAGTAAAGGTAATTTGCTCCCTGCTCTCTTTATATAGACACCAATAATCTACACTATGCTTAATATTTTGTGCTACAATATAATATTCATTTAATACTGTCACATTTATAGGGTGGGGCCATGTGAGCCTGTACATGCATTCAAAATTGGCTTCAAGTTCTTGCACTCTTTCTCTTTCAAGACTTAAGATAATTTGGTAGAAGTGTGACTATTTCCTGGGATCTCCTTTGCCAAGTTGGAATCTTAGATGAGCAAATAAATAGCATAAAATGTCATGTAGAATCCAGTAGTCGTCCAATTGGTATGCCTCCAGAAAGCATCTCTCAACTAAGAATTTTTAATCTGTGTTAAATTTTAAATGATGATTAGTAGATCAATTCAATGAAAGAAAAATGGTCTAAACTCTTTTTTACTTTCTTATAGGAAATGAGATTTGTCTAAGAATATGATTAAATTGCTTGTCATTTCCCTTTATCTTCCAATTATTGTATCCTCAGGCATCTTGACAATAACAATAACAAATGCTAAAAGGCAAATGTTTTCTGAGTCTCCAGAGTGCCTAATTGGAGTTGTCTTGAGTGCTACCTAGACTCAGGTTCTGAGAATTTATTATATTTGTAAGACACATCCATAATTAAGGGTATAATATTTATAGTTAAAATCCAGACTCTTCCATAATTAGAGGCAAAGACAGAAAAACCAAGGAGTGATTTTTTTTTTAAGTTGCTAAATGGGGACATTCTGACTCTGTTGATATTAAAATGATGACCAGAATCCATCAGCTGGCTCTAATGACAAATCTGACAAGCGTTTTGGGACCCTTAAAAGTTCAAACTTTCAGTTTCCAGTTTTCTCAGGATTGAGAGTGTTCAGGGGAAGTTTCTCCTTGAGAATGCACTGCTTTTCTGCCCTCCTTGCACAGATCAGGAGTTAATTTTATTTTCACCTGTCTTAGTGATGTATGAAGTCATGTTCAGTTTCTGCACCTGTCCAAGGCCACCATCATTTCTGAGCATTAGTAGTTTTGAGCCTCAGAACTTCTGTTTTGCAATTTCTCCATGCTACCTCTTAACAAAAGCAAATCATCCCAGCATTGTTGTTGCCAGAAATCAATCAATCTCAATCTCTTTCTCTCCCTCTCTTTCTGTTCTCCCCTTTCTCTTCCCCCACCCTCTCCCTCCCTCCCTCTCTCTGATAAAACTTCTAAGGATATGGTAATAACCCCATTAATTTCAGAGTGCAGGTAACTAACCATATCTATTAGTTTTGAATCCAGACCCCTTCCTGGATTTGCCTGGTAATGACTGAGCAATGAATTGGCTGGCTGCAAAGTCAAAGTCAGGAGGGACATAAATATGAGGATTAGACAGATGTGGAAAGAAGTTTGAAATGCAGCAGGAGAAGACCTGGAATATTTCTTGAAATTTTACAATTAAGTTTGAAAGTTCAATATTTTGGATCAGAAAAGAACAAGATAGGTTAGCATCTAGACATTAAAGAAATATCAAAATATTGAAACACCGAAGAGTTTTCCATTTCCAGCAATGGTGAGGATATCCGGTTGTTAGAGGGGTTGATTGAGATAATGACAATCAACCTTTTTTTAGTGGTTTCTTTGTAGAAAGCACAGTTTTACATTGCTTTGTAAATGTATTCTAACTTATTCCTCTCACATTCATTTTACATATGAGGAAACCACGGATCAGGGAGTTGAAGTCGCTTGTCTAAATGTGCACAGGTATAGGTGCTTGTAAGACTTGAACATTGTTCTCTTTGATATATAGCAGATGCTTTCATTTTCCCCTGATTGCTTTAAATATTGTGGTACATGCTGCTAGTATCCCCTGGATATCCTTCCAGTTCTGTGGATAAAGCCTGAATTTCTTGAGCTTCTTAAGGGATTGCACCTGCAACTTGTTTATAACACTACCCTGGGACTTTTGAAACTACCTTGATCAGACACATCAGGATCCAAAAATCCCTGGGAGTTTTCTTTCATTTGAAGATTTGTGAGATTCTTGTAAGGTATGAGATCTTAGCTCCTGTGCCTTGAGATGGGATGAACTCTGCAGTGAAATTGTACTCCACACCCCTTTGAAGCCTTAGGGCTGTGAAGGCTGATGTGATGCCTGAAACTACACTCTGCTTGTCTTCTTCCCCTTATCTTTCCTGTTTCTTTCACCCCCTTCCTGGTTTCTCTTGACAACACCCTGTTAATAACTCCCACACAAACCCTTGTCCTTATGCCTTCTTTCTGGGATATCTGAACTAACACAATTATGCTCTGGTCTCCTGAACTTGATACTATACATGGGCCAATTTTATTCAAAGGAGTTATGAAATAATAATTGAACACAGCTAATGAGGAAACATGATTGTCTTTGCACATCGATTTGACTTCCTAGTTACTCTCATTTATTTCATTCAATCATTTACTCAACAAAAATGTATTTTCTTCTAAGTGCCTAAAACTAACAGTGACGTACACTTTGTGTGGATGGAAAGACAATGAGCTTTTTGGTGCAGACTCTCAGGGTATGCAGAAGTGATAGAGGAAAAAGTCTCCATGAAATTAGATCACTTATGAATGTGTACATCATTCCAACTTCCATAATATAATTTCTCCTGGGTCTGAATTTACGTTAGGGGATGTAAGTGGGTTAGAGAAACCTGGGCAATGAGTTGACTTCAGATAAGGAAACCTTCACTTATGATAGGCTGAGTAAAAGTTCCATGCATTAATTATGAAACTACCCAGTATCTCTTTGTCATTTTGGAAATTGCTTTTGGAGGAAAAAAAGGATAGTCATAAAATTAAAAGGATTCATTAAAGAAAATGTACTTGTTAATTAGATTATGGAAAGGAGATATTTCCCAGGCTGCAAATTACTCACTTGTCCCAAATTTATATTGTGTTGTGGTTTGAAAGGTGGAACTTAGAATAAAATCTAGAGTGGGGATGTTTAGAGTCAGGATATTGAGCCTACGTTCCTCTGTGTCAGAAGTCCCTCAAAAGCTGTGGGCTGTAGATGTTGCTTTCAGGTATAGTAGAGGAGCTCTGCCTCTCACTCACTCTCTGCTACTTCCTCCATTTTCTCCATTTCTGAAAACATATCATGTTTAGAGAACACTCCATTTGTATTTCCCTCTTGCTTATATTGAAAGCTCAAGACTGTATCTCCCACTCCCACACATCCTTTCAACGTTCTTTGATTTATTCACCCTTTTATCTTAGTGATGTATTATTCTACTCATTTTCTGAAGTCAGTATTGCCATGTTAGGTTGCATTACCATTGACGAAGGGCTATTATAAAATACAAAAGGCAAAAACATAAATATCAGTGTTTTGCAGACTAAGACACAAAGATAGGATTCCTGAACATGAAAATGTGCTTTGCTACAAGAAATATCAAGGAAGGAAACGAAAACCGACACCAACTTCTCTTCAATGTAGTGTTAGAATAAATTCATTTTCAAAAAGATGCATTGAAGAAAGACTGTAATGTATATGTCTGTGTAAGTTAATGATTGACTCACCTTTTTCAGAAATCATCTTGAATGGATGGACGTAGAAATTACATAGAAACTCTCTAGAACAGATTTAGGAAAACAAGGACACAAGTTGGTGTGGGAGAAGCTCCAGCTCAAAAGGCCACACAGACCCAGATATATTAGGCTAGAGGAAGCAGATGGGGTTGCTCAGTGTTTAGCTGGCAGAAGAGCCAGGTTAGTGGAGAAGTTGAGTCAGGAGTGAAGTAAGAGGGACAGAGTTTATATCATGGTTTTGCAAAGCATACTCTGTACAAAGCATTTTAGAAATTATCTCAATGATTTTTTAAACTAAGTTTGCAGGGTTTCTTCATAGATCTAAAGAATCAGACACTGGCAGCAGACTCAAACATACCTGGTTCTGAGGGTTTAAGCAATGTTTTTAGGATCTGGTTTCTCTTTTACTCCATTAAAGGAATTGTCTCTTATAATTGTGGAAGCTTGGCAAGTACAAAACCTGATGGGGGAAGCTTACCAGCTGGAGAATTGGGACAGAATTGCAGTTTTGAGTTTAAATGCAGAAGCCTGATGAACCAGCAAGAGCCAGTGTTACAGGTGGAGTCTGAAGGCAATCGGCTGGCAAAATTCCTGCCAGCTTGGGGGAGATCAGCCTTTAGTTCTAGACAGGCTTTCAACTGATTGGATGAGGCCACCCATGCTATGGAGGGCAAGATACTTATTCAAAATACACTGATCAAAATATAGTCTTATCCAAAAGTACTCTCAACAGAGACATCCAAAATGATGTTTGATCAACTATCTGGGCTCTGTGGCTCAGTCAAGTTGATACATAAAATTAACTTTATCACAAGGTTCTAATTCAATCCAACCATTGTTCTTAAAAGAAGAAGAAATATGAATGCACAGAAAAACCAGGGAAACACACAAAAGACACAATGAGGGAATCACTACCTGAGAGCTTAGGAGAAAGCAAAGCTGCCAATATCTTGATTTTGAACTTCTAACCTGCAGAATATGAGGAAATGAGTTGCTTTTATTTAAATGCTCCATCCCAGTCTGTCACATTTTGCAATGGCAACTCTAACAAACTAACACAGTGCTCAACCACAAGCCAGACACCTTACAAGGTGGGTGGGGCTTTCTGATTGGCCAAGTAAAAACAAGTGCTCATCCTCAATGCTGGAAAAGTAGAAGTCATGTGTTTGACAATCCCCAAAAGATCATGAAGATTACCAGAGGTAAAGCCTCTCTCCAAAGAGGTGTGAACAAGCAATCGCTTCTGAACCAAAGCCTCTCACTGTAATAATGCTCTTCACTGTGATTGAATCCAGAGAGCCATTATAAGGGAGGAACAGGACAAAAATCAAGGCTATTCATTGAAATATACTTGCCAGGAAATGGTAAAGGTATGTGCCCAGACAGGAAATAAAATTCATGTGTGTTTTCAGATTATACACATGTTACAGGGCAGCAAGGCATTTCTTCAAGAACACTGGATTTCCAGGTCCTCAAGTTGAACCATAAAAATTGCTTAGTCTTCACATTGGTTGAACTCAAGCTTAGGGACCACCCTGTACTATACAAGGCTGATATCTGTGTTCACAGAGATTTTGTTTGGGAGTGCTTGCTCCACATGATTTAGATAACTCCTTTTTGGGGGGAGAATTTCATATCTGAAAGGCATATTTCCATCTTCATATGTCACCAGCTATGGTTGCTTTTGAGCTCATGACTAGGCTCTGGTCAACTATGTGTCGACAGTTTTATTTACTCAGGACATGAAGCATACAGTGGTAGTATCCAGGAAATGAAGTCAGCGCTGCTCTCTTGAGGTCTCTGAGGTTCCCCCGACTACAAAATCAACTCTAAGTATCTCTAAATCCATGGTTGATGATGAGTGATCATTACGGTGATAACAATCGCAATAGTGATGATGATTATAAGGATGATGTGAATTTGCTAGTTATCATTAGAATTTCTCTTTCAACTAGGCTCTGCCTTAAGTGTTTTATTTTATTTACTCATTTAATCTTCAAAACTGCTCAACCAAGAAGACAATATTTAAGCCAATTTGATAGACACAAAAATGAGCAGAGATAAGTTGCCCAAGTCTTCAAACTTGGTAAATATTAAGGAAGATAAAATAATAACGAAGTCAAAAACCTAGCTCTAACCATAGTCATGGTGTCTCATAATTGATCTTGAACATCTTTCCTCCTAATATTTTATATCCTTTGACTAACATCTCCCCAGTTCCTCTCCCCAACTACCTTGGCCTGTGGTAACCATTTTTCTATTCTTTAAAAAATGTTCTCATCTTAAAAGACAAAATGTATGTAAGGTAGCACATGTTATGCAGCTAGGTTTAGTCACTCTATAATGTATAGCTACTTCAAGACATCATGTTGTAAATGATAAATACATACAAATTACCTGACAATTTAAAAACAGGCTTAGTTGTAAAAGTTTTCTAGTTGTGGTAAATAGGATCAATGAACCTTGATAATTTGGCACTTTTCCCTAGAGTACTTAAGAATTTTCCCAGGGATTTTAGGAGACGCACCCTCCTGAATCCATAGAGGGCTTGCCTTATACAGACTGAAAGGATTCTTGTGAATTACATAGTGTTTCTGCTTCTGAGATTCTGCTGACTAATTTCCATCATTCTTTCAAAATGAAACATTTCAAACATAGACAACAGTTACCACTAACTCATCCTTAAGGGTAATGAGTCTGGGATTACTTTTCCCTAATGAAAAGGCCATCTATCTCTTACTCTTGTATGCTCAGTCCTTTAGATTGCTCATTTCATGGTGTGCTTTCTCTCTCTCTCTCTCCTCTCCTCCTCCTCCTCCACACACACACACACACACACACACACACACATATATATCTCCAATAAGTTATTTTAAAAAAAATAATTTTTCTAAGCTATTATTCTGAAATCACAGAAATGTGAGCTTTTGTGTGACAGGTTTCTCCAGTATGTGTTTTGCAGACCATTGAAATCACTCTATCACTTCATATTTACTAGCCAGGTATAATGACCCAACCATAAATTCAGTACTTTCACAGTATTATAAATAGCATGTCAGTGTGAGATGTGGCAAAGATGGTGTCATCAATAAATTAATGAAAATAGTTGGGTTTCTCTCCCTATGATAGTATTGAAAATTTTGGTTGATTGATAAATGAATTGTTCTCACAGGTGTCAGGAGAGGAGTTCAAGTTCTCATATATTAATTAATAACAAATAACAGGGATTATACATCATTGAACAATTATAAGTAATCCTACATAACAGAGGTAGAGCACCTTGTACACTGGGCTGACAAATTACTAAACCTGATCACCACCTTGAATATTTATTGAGTCAATAAATAAGGAAGAGAGAAGTCTTCCACAAGGGTCTGTGAAGGTCTCAGAGATCTTGGTCTTTGGGCTTCAACTTTGCTGATTTCCTTTTCTTCTTCTGTGAAGATTCTGGTAACAACTCTAGATCCTACAGTTTAATTGCCACATGCTGTTTGAACACAGCCTTCTCTTGTGTGAACTTCCTGTGGAATTCATGAGGTTATCAGATTCTCTTATCTCCCTGTTCCTGATACAAGCACAATAGCTATGTAGGTTTTCTGAGATTTTAGCTTCATCTCTTATCACAGGACTTAGATGGAGAGTAAAGAAGTGACTGATCCACCTGCTCAACACACATGAAAGCTTTTGGATGAAGCCTCAGCAGTGCAAACAGACACAAATTAAGAAACTAAGAACACCAGAGATTGTGTGTCTGGCAAAAAAATGAGCAGCACATGCTTTCACAGCCCATTCATTGCTTGGGCATGTGAAACTCTTAGAAGTATTTTCTTCAGTTTCCTAATATGTACCTCTAACTGGGTAGCTGATGTAGAATCTTGGCTTGGGGGCCAATTTTTGATACTAAATTAAAAGCTAAAAAAGTATCAAATGCAAGGATAATCAGAGTGCATGATACTTGTCCCAAAGTCTCTGTTCTAAGTTCTACTTGAGTTCCAGTCTTTCCTCCTTGTCCAGTACCAAAAGCAGGTTTTAGCAAAATAACAAAGAAGCAAAGCATAGGCTTATTTAAGCTATGGTGCTGGAGCATATGAGAATAGAGAGGAGCAATTCATGGCAGATGGGAGAAGTGATGCTTGGAAGTCTGCCAGTCATGTTCTAGAGTAAATTAGATCATTACATGTAGACAAAACCAACTTCACTTGCCTTCAGTTGTTCTCTGTCAAAACTTCCATAATGTTATTCTGGTTCCAGGGGTTACAGCCAGATCTTGAGTACCACTAAGGACATAATACAAACTTATGTTTTCATTTTAAGAGTCAAGAAAACTATTGAAGTGGTTTAAGCAGGATAGCAACAATATCTGATTTATGCTTAATGACCTCATGCTGCTTGCTGTTGTGTTGGGGGCCTGGGGTGGTCAAAATGACCAAGAAGGGAAGTAGGAAAGGGCCACCATGAGCAGTTTTGGTGAGAGCTTCCAGGTGGCATTTTGGATGGTGACTTACAACTTGGGTATTCAGGTGACACTGCCTGCTCCTGTCACAGAGCCAGGTTCTGTCAGATCTAGGAATCCTCTCCAGGCTGCACTGGTAGAGCACTGTTTCTCCTGATCAGCTTTTAGGCAATCATTTGCCTCTGCAAAAATTTTTAAGAAATTTCCATTTCAATCTTTTATGCAGAGAGAGAATGGGGAAGGATAACTTAGAATGCTCATGGGCAAAAGTAATAGACAGTAAAACTCTTTCAGCCCCAAAACAATTATCCAAAATCAAAGGCATGAAAGTGCCGGCTGGCTCTCATAAATGTGTTTTGTGTGATGTAAATCATGCTACAAGTTGAAATTTGAGAAATGATATTTCACTTGGAAGGCTACATGTAATTTTCAGCCACATAAATTTATTTCCTCTTAAGCTGTAGGTGGGTGTCACCTCAACCTCTAATGTGAGAAGCATCATCCAGGTCAGCGTACCCACAAAATAAATTGTATAAGGAGCTGCCTCTTATGCCTCAGATGTGTCTTTTAGTAATATCAGGCTGACATTTTTAATAGCTATTATAGTATGGAGCTATTTTTGCATCTTTTTTTGATTGATAGAAAATTAGTGGCTGCTGTCCAGGGAAATGAATTTCTGACTTTTTTTTCCTTCAACTATGGAAAGCTTTAAAGACTACTATACAAAGTATCTTTGATGCTATATTCATCATGGAATATAAAAGCTTAAGTTCTAGAACTACATTTTCTCCTGAGATTCTTCATCATTCTTTGTCATAAGTCATTTGTATTTTTTTTTATACATGTGAAATAAACTCTAACTTACTTGAGTAACTTCTAAGAACCTGTGTTAGTCAGATTTTCATCATTATGACCAAAATACCTGACAAGAACAACTTAGAGGAGGAAAAGTTTATTTTAGGCTCATGATTTCAGAAGTCTCAGTCCATGGTTGGCCAGCTCCATGATCAACTCCATTGCTCTGTGCCTGAGGAGAGGCAGAACATCATGGGAGAAGGGCATGGTAGGGGGAAAACTGCTCAACTCATGGTAAACAAAAAGCAGAGATAGGGATAGAAGAGTGAGAAATAAGGTACATTCCCCAAGGGCATGCCCCTAGTAACCTACCTTCCATAATCATGCCTATCTGCCTATAGCTACTACCCAGTAATCCCTTCAGATTATCTATCTAATGAATTAACCCACTGAAGGGGTTATGGCTCTCATGATCCAATCTTTTCACCTCTGAAATTACCTACTGGTAATTGGGATATTGGAACTTTTGGGGATATTCCTAGGTCCAAACCATAACAGGACCTATTTTGTGTTTTTCTGGAGGCCTTCACATTTCCTTTTTATAGGTTTCTTACAGAAGACTCTGTCTTCAGGGTCAATCCAACTCACTACACACACATCATTCATTCATTCAATGATTCCTGAATTTCTATTCACTGACTCTGTGATAGGCTCCGTGCATCTGTTAGTGATAAACCTGATCTGATTCTTGCATAATTGGAGTCTTTACATTTGTGGGTATGGAGAATTGTACAGCTAATATTCCGCATTGTGCTGTTTAAGATAGAATTTAGAGGAAAGCCAGTCCTGCAGTTGTGTTCAGAAGTGCAATGGTAGTCGTTGCTCTTGTTGTCTCATTGGATTTAGGCATTGATGTGGGTTTCTACAATGGCCTGAAGTCAGAATTTTGTCTGTGAGGCTTTGGGATGGGTAGTGAATTACAGAGTACCCTACCACAATTCTTTCTTCACTCATTCTCTACTTGCTAAGAGTGTTAACTTCTGGGACAGATGTCTGTATCATGCTCTGAAACTGTTCTCTGAGAAACAGGGAACCACCTTGTCCCAAGCTTACAATTCTCCCCAGGAACAGCTTGTATACAATGACAAGTCAATATCAGGGAACAACTTGATTTCCCTCATGTACACAACTCTGATGAACTATCCAGACTCCAGAGAACCATGGGATCAATGGATGCCTGTGTTGAGTCTGTGCAACAGTTCAGCTTCTTCTCCCAGTCCTATTTCCCTCACTTCCTTACACATGTTGATTCTGAGTACACTCCCTATAAGAAAAGCTTCACTGTAGAGTCTGTTTTCAAAAAACCCTATATAAGAAGTGGATTTAATGCTTTTGACAAATTTTGTTTATAATTTTGAGTGCTTATTGTGCACAGGGTCTATGTTTAATATATGTCCTTCCTTGCTCCTTTACCCCCTGATAAATCCCTTCAGGCTGGTTAATGATATATCTGATCAACAAATAAGAAGTTGATACTTCAAGACTGACTTACCCCAGGCCACATGGCCAGTTAGACTCTAGCTCAGCATGTCTGGCAGAAGACCAATGCTCTCTCCACCTACCTCACTGCCTCTCTCTTCTTCCTTTTTTGGGTCTCTGATTTTCCTTGTGGAGTAGTATGGTTTTATTCATACCCGGGACAAAAATTAAATTCTTTGTATCACAACTTACTTTATTATTTCACTTCTTTCCTTCACAACAGAATTCCAGTGGATAATGAAACCAGGGACAGAGGCGCTGCTTGGAATCTGTTATAAGGCTATGTTAGATATCCTGCTTAGGTCATAGCATCAAAATGCCCTGGCCTGATACATGAGAATCCACATGTAATATCTTGTCAAAAGCACACGTCAGAAACCTGTCAATCAGAAGGAAGGAAAGGAATATTGGAAAGGTGAGAAAACAACTGAATAGTTATTATATAGTAGCATATCAAGAAAAGTGGCCTAGCTATCTCATGGTGACAAACAAAATGACACTCGTTGAAATGGGTGATATAGAGTAGGAGCACAACAGTGTTCAACTAGTATTCTGTTGGTCATTCAGATGGTTTCCATTCAAAGGCATATAGATTTATCCAGGCAGGATTTAAAACCCTTCCTTTCCTACCATCTGACTCTATAGTGATTGACAAGAACCTGTCACATATGAAAATAAGAGTACAAGCTCAGTTTCCTCATTGGTGAGTTAAAGGGAGGTTTATGGAACTATTCAAAACTTGGATAATTAAAAACTGTTTCTCTCATAATACTGTGACAAAACTGAATTTGCTTCACTTCTCTGAAACTCAGTTTCCTCCTCTTTAAAATGGGGATAATGGCACCCATATCTCAAAATTCTTGTGAAGATTAAATGAACTGATGTAGCTAAAGTGCTCAGGACAGTGTTTGCCACAGAGTAATTTGCTCAGTAAGTGGAAGAAGGTTATATCATCATCGTTCATATTGAAGATTTGGGTTATAAGATTTGTCTCCTATCAGCATTTCATGTTATCTGGGATGAAATAAACCTCTGGCACCAAAGAGGCTGCTGGGCAGCATTTCTGGCCTGGCAGCTCTGAGTTTGGAAATTTCAGCACCCCTAGTTCACTGGCAAAACCATTTAATTTCTAGGTGGAGGAGCCTCTGAGTCTCATTTATAGCTCCTTCTCCACCTTTTCCTATAGACCAATCTGATTAAATGATATTATCCTTTGCATTTTTAAGAGAAAAGTGACATTTTCTCCAAAGAAATCCATTTCTCCTGTACAGTGCACTTCTAATCTTATAACAGTGCCACCTTCCTCCTTGCACTGGATGTAAATAACCAACCAGAAAAGACATTTTGAGTAAACAAGATGAAATGCTGTAAAAAAAAAAGGTTGGAATTCTTAAAACAGAATTTTTTCTCTTTCATTCTCTGAGTGATGTGTTCAAGTAATGAAGAATAATGTTCATGTCAACTGCAAACAAAGGACAGATCTTTGGTTTGCTTAAGAAAAAAAAATCAAATGTCTGTAGTTTCCCCCAGAACCTCTAGGTTTTAACTAGACTATACCAGATTAAATTTTTGGCTTCAAAAATGATGAAAGGGTTTGAAAAATGTCTTTAATTATTTCCTATCAGAAAGCACAAAGCAAATTTTAATGAGGAGAAGCTGGACTGCAGCTTAGGCTAGAGCAATGCTTTTCAAATACAGATGGGCTTAGGAATATCCAATGGACTTCATTAAAATGCAGGTTCTGATTCAGTAGGACTTGGGGATCCCCTGATTCTTCATTCTTTAACAGACTCATAGAGCAATGGAGAGTGGAGAAATACAAAAACATAATAAAACTAATAATGTAATATAATAAAAATCCATAAAAAGTGCTATGAGAATACAGAAGGAGCAGGAAACTAATTTTTCCTGAGAGAATCAGGGAAATCATTATAGAGAATGTGGTGTTTGAATGGACTCTTTTAAGAAGGGAAATGTGTTTCAGGTGTATCAATGAGGTAAAATGTGAGTGGAGATGGGTGCCACCCCTGTGGCTGAATGTGGCACCTGGAAGAGTTGTCATTTGGTTTTTTTCATTGACAGTATAGGAAAAAATAAATTTGGGATCATAATTATGTATTTTCCTATAGTATTGGGGAAATCAGTATGTTTTCCATTTAAAGGTGGGTACAGCTGTGTTGATCTCCACATCTTGCAGTCACATCTTTAACCATCCTTTAGAACTTTATTTCTTGAATCTTTCTTTGGGCCCCTAAGTCACAAAGTAAACTTTCCTTCCTCTTAACTTCAGAGCACTCAAATGTATTGAATATTTTCAATTTTTTTTTGCTCATAGATCCTTGATATGAAACTTCTTTGGAGTATCTTAAAACATCTAACAGAATTCCCTATGCCTATTCATCATATTTTATAACTATTGTCCTTGTGCCAGATACCATACAAATTTCACTTCACAAATTCTCTTATTTCTCAGAATTATTCTATGAGTAGATGTCAAGCTCATTTTATAAACTAGAAATCTAGGTCTTTGAGAGGCTACTTTTCTGACATGCCCTAAACCACTCAACCAGAGAGTAATGGAGCTAGGATTGAAACTCACTGAAGGCAGTGTAATTCAGTACCTCCTTATGTTAGAAGGATGCATTGATAGAATGTGACATTGATCCAAAGTTGCTGCAAGTTCTCCCCTTAAGAGATTGGGTATTATGTCTTCTTGCCTTGAATCTGGGTAGCCTCTATGCCTGCTTTGACTGATAGAATATGGTAGAATTGACAGTATGCCAATTTCTCACCAAAAGTCTTAAAAAACTGAAACTTTACTGTTTTTGTGTCATATACCATTCTGTTTTGGAGCCTTGACCCACTGTGGAGCCCTATTGAAAGACCACCTGGAGAGATCCTGAGATTACTATAGAGGAAGTTTCTAGCTTCCAAGAAACCAAAAGAACTGGGGTTTCAGTGAAACTACTTAGAACCTCTAGACTAGCCCTCAATAGCCTACTGAAAGTGCTCAGTCAGTGCTGTGAAGAGCAGAATAATCATCTAACTGAATGTTTCCCAAGTTCATAAGATACTGTAAAATGGTTGTTGCCTAAGACCATTAGGTTTGAGGATGGTTTCTTATGCAGCCATGGATCACAGTTAGCCTTTCATGTCTGGAAACGGCTTAGGAACCTATGAATACTTTCTTCTGATTTCAGTCATTGCAGTCTTATGTAAGATTTTTAAAAAGAATGAAAAAAACAAGACTGGCTTCTGACTTTTAGAATCTTACTTTCTATGGCTGTGGTTAGCATGTGTTGGTAGTGGTAGGGGTGAGCAGGGTAGTATCATATGTAAAAATCTTCTGGGATGTGGCATTTATCAAAACTCCCCTGTTGAATATGACACATTTCTGCCCTTTATTCCAGAGATTATCCACTAATTTTAGATATTATAGATAGAAGGGTTTTAGAAATAATTTAGACAAACTATTTATTTTACAAATAAAGAAACTAAAGCCATGGATGTTAAATCACTGGCTTAAGTAGAGTACTGGGAATAAAACTCATAGGAGAATGAATTATAATGCAGTATTTGGTATATGTATATATAAATCAATTGCCATGAATTGATTTTGCCATAGTTACTTATTAATGCTGCAGAGTGAATGAATTAGTTGAGATTTTCAATCAAGAAATGTAATGAACTACCAATCTTTCTTAAATTTGGCTGCACATTACAATCATTTGTGGTGATTTTTTAAAAATCATTGTCCAGAACCCAGGCCTATGGATTATAATTTCATCGGTTTGTGGGTGTTCTAAGAAATTGTTCTCTTTTTGGTAACAACCCTGGAATTAATAACTAATTTATTAAGCAATTTTGAAGTTTAAAGTTTAATAAGCTTATACAATGTTAATTGCACTTTTTTGTTCTTCAACTACCATGCATAATTTGTGTGATTTCTAATTCATGTAGTTTGTGTATCTTTCATTTAATAAAATTTTTTCTATCACTTGTATGGCTTTCCCTTAAAATGTTTAATATGTACTTAAATGCATCTAACACAAAATTTTCTTCATTTTTTAAAATCTTTATTTCTTGAAAAAGAATGGTACTTTTTGCCATTCTTCACTTACTTGTCCACAGGATATGCAAATGCAAAGCAGGACCAGTAACTGGCTGCTGTGACACCATTCTACATGAAGTTATAAATCATCCAAGCAGTAGTTATTTGTCAAACACACATATACTTGAATAAATTAACTTTCTGTGAAGAGTGTGCTGGATTTATTAGCTAGCTGTTGCTAAATAATTTATCATACCTTCATTTGCTTGAATAAAATTTAAAAAATAATAAGATTAAATAATAGTATCTGCATCTAGAATTAATGTATTAGATGAAATGTAATTACAGCTCTTTGACATATCATAAAAACCATTATGGTGATTTTAATTGCTCAATTCCTGGCGTATTCAAATGGGTAGAATATACATTATTTAATAACATTTTTATTTGCAAATAGAAACTTTAAAAATGGTTGAACCATGAGGGAACTTGTTAAACAATATAGGAGCTCTCTCTGTGTTATTACTTTCAATTGCTTGTGAATCTGTAATCATTTCAAAAGAGAATGTTGAAAATAATGCTTGATGTTCCCCAGTACTTCATACATCACCCCCTCACACGAGCCCTTCCGCTTCTGTGGGATGAGGAGAAAATAATAATAATCTCATATGTTTGTTAATTTAACTAATGCTTTTAGTTTTCTTGAGATCCAGACTGAATTCCAACATCTTAGGAACTCATACATCTTTACAGGACATCTCTGGAATGCTACAGTACTGAAAGGAAAATATAGTGCCTGCTATTACAAAGCCCAAGGCAAAAGCATGTTCTGATTTGATAGAGTGGGTAATTTCAGTAGTTTTGCTGCTGGGTCCAGTGGGCTGTTTTTTGCTCAGGTGGCCCAGAAAATAGAAGGGACTGAGATGTAGCCTGGTGGTTAAGTATGCAGGCTGCGTCAGGCTGTAGTACTTGGGAGCTGGGCCAGCAACCTTCTACCTACTCGACTTTAGCTATATTTCATAACTTTCCTTGCCTCTACTGTCTCATTTTAAAATAGAATTAATAATAGTGCTCACTATTTAGGATGCCTTCAAGGAGTAAATTATAGAACACACATACCTGACAGTCATGAAACTCTCAGTAACAGGGAGCTGGGAGTGGGGGTACCTTGACTGACTGATAGGATTCTACCAACTCAAAACATTCAAAGAAACAACTAAAGACACTGAGGCTTTCTGCATTCATGCTGTGTCTTACTTAGTTCCTTGGCCAGTCCCTTCCAGATTAGGGAGTTCATCAGCAATCTCAGCCCTACAGGTTATGGGATGACATGCATGCCATAGGTCAGGCATTGATTGTACCTGTTTTGTATCTGAACTCCTGAGTACACATTCAGTCAACCTTCTCAACACAAGCTAGCTTCTATGTTGATTCGGTCTTTAGTTTTGTGCTATTCTCAGGGTTTCTTTGCTCTATAACTTGTTTTCAACTGAAAATAAAGTATGTCCCTGGATCCCTGGTCTTCTTACTTCTCTTTATCATCACTATCTACTACAGAAGTGAATTATGTCCATTGCCAGCCATAGGTTGACATATTGATGCAAATAGGCCAATTTATCAGAGGCTCGATACTCTTCCCATCTGGATTGGAGGACTATAATGCCATTTCTGAATTAGATGTTTAGTACTCATCAGCATATATCTGAAACTCCCCAAAGATTGCCACATCTTTCTCCATTGTTGTGGAGTGATAGCTATGTGTAAGGATCAGCCCTTTAGGTTGGTCAATTTCTTTAGTCCAGTCAAAACTTCCTCCTTACTTTGGACCTGTGTAACTTATATTCCAGCCTCCACCACAGCTGAGACCAAATGTGACAACTGAGTTCACAAACCATGTTGAATCTCTTACCTTTCAAAAGGTTTTTGGGTGATAAAAAGAGTGGGAGTTTGTCATACTTAATAGCAGACTTTGTGGGACAAATAGCCTTTTTTATAATATGATCCTTGATTTTTTCCCTTTTGTTCTGTGTTCAAAAATCTCATTAGTAATAAGGGTTGAAAGAATAATAGTGTGTGTGTGTGTGTATTATTTATTTTCAGAATTCTAGCAAAAACTTAGCTAGGGTTGCATGTTTATTTTATCTTTATTTTTGTATAATATACCAATGGGATATATAACGTTTGTGGCAAACTAGTCATCAAAAAAGCTCAGATGCATTATAACACATTCAGAAGACTTCAAAAGCATCATTCTGATTCAGGAAGTCATTGGGGGAAGATTGTATTTCTTTCTGCTACAAAACTGGATTTACAGTTTGGCAATAGTTTCGAAGAAAATAAGATACTTAGATATACATTTAACAAAACATATTCGTGTTCTATAAAATGTGAATTATAAAATGTTGATGAAAGAAATCAGAAGAGACCTAAGTAAAGAAATATACCATGTTCATAATTGAAGAACTCAGCATTGTAATGGTAACAATTCTTCTTATTGATGTTTAGGTTTAATGCAATTCCTCTCAGCATTTCAGCAAAACTTTGAAGATATAGACACACAACAACCTGGATGAATCTCCAGGGATTTAAACTGAGTGAATGGGGAAAAAGCCAATTTCAAAGATTACCTACTATATAGTTTCATTTATGCAATATTTTGAAATAAACAATTGTAGAACTAGAGAACAGATTATTGATTACCAGTGGTTAAGGATGGAAACCTCATCTAATCTAGGGTAGATTAATAAAGATAAAAAATTAAAAATTAAACAAATTTTTTCTTTCATAGTTCTATAGGTTAAAAATTTCTAATCAAGTGTTGGTAGGACCATGCTTCCCCAAAACGTCTAGAGAAGAAAAATTCTATGCTTCTTTCAGCTTCTGGAAGCTTTACGCATTCCTTAGTTTTGGCAACATAGCTGTAATTTCTTCTGTCTTCACTGGTTGTCTTCCCTCTGCGTCTCTCTCTTCTTTTCCTATAAGGCCCAGGTGGATTGAGACCCACCTGAATTACATCATTGTAACTTCATTATACTTGTGAGACCCTATTTCCAAATAAGGCCATGTTCACAGTATTAGTAGTTAGGACATTAACATACCTCTTGAATAGAGGCATAATTCTATCCCTAACATTACCCCAATAAAATTTTTATTAAAAATAATGAGGGTCTTTTTAATAAAGGCAGCCAAAGTTGTTGGTAAACAGCATAGATGCCACTTCAAGAAATAAAATCCTCTGACCAGATATGGACTATATTGAAATTCAAAGGGATCAATTTGTGATTTTTGTGTATGATTGAGGAAGGAAAGTACAAAGTCTGATATCCGTAGGATTTGCCTATGATTATTCCTATGGGAAGTTTTTAGTATTTTTGCTAATGTTTGTTTGAAGAGAGCTTGTAGTGATTTGGGAATGTTGGAACTAGCAAAAATTAAGATATCGTTAGAGGTAAAATTAATGTATACTCATACGTTAAACCACGACCCTTGAGTCTCTGAAATAAAAGAGCTTATTGGGTCATTATGGATGCTAGTGAGAAAGGAACCAGGTCCTGGTTTCACAACTATCAGCGGCAAGGCTAGATAGCAGTTCCACTGGACCTAAGAGCTAACAGCCTTTTTATAACAAAAATTTGAAGCAGGAAGCCATAAATCATTTACATTTAACCCAAATTGGCAATAGAAAAGTAGAGGAGGAGGATGCAAATACCAATTTGTGAATAGGAAGACAATCTGTAAGGAGGAGTACTTGTTGCTTGTAGATTGGGTGGGTTTGATGGTTTGGAAATTTCATTCCTAAGCAGAATACAGTGGCACATGGCAGTTTGTGGCCTGGGGTTTAATACAAGGTTTCACCATACATTCAGGAATGTGGAATAGTCTTTTGTTGGTTTGACCTCAACTGTTAGCTGATTGACTTCTTTTCTCTCTTCTCTCTATTCTTAAGCCCTTATACTTAAATTTATGGCATCTTTGAAATTTTCTTTGTAACACATGATAGTTGACTTTGTCATTAGATCTGTGTAAATCTCAAAATAAAGAGCCAGGCACACATTGTCTGTTAAATATAAGCAAGAATTACATTTTTATTTGTAATTGTTTAGCTTGTATTAATATCAAATCAATCATTTTTCTCCTTCAAAATACCTGAGGTCATTGGAGATGAAAATAAAACCAGACAAAACTCTGAAGAGTTTTAGATCATATAAAGATGGAATCACCAAGCTCTTCCTGAAGAACAATAGTATAGAAAGAAAATTTTTCTTTCAAAGCATTTTCTAAATTCCAATTCTAGCACAGTTTAATAAGAGGGAATTTAAATTCCTGTATCTACTAAAGAAAAGTTAATAAGATCTCATAGAAACCCATTGCAACTTCAAGGAGTTCAATACTAAATCAGTTCCTTCCTACTCTCTGGAAATTGAAGAAACATGTCCTCATTGGAGTTAGATAGAAGACCACTTTTATCTGTTAAACAGTTCTGAATAGTAACAATAAATTGCCAAAATTGAGATATACAATGTTTTATTAATTTTTAAGTTTTATTTTTGTGGTAGTGGGAATTGAACCCAGGCATCCCCTACCACTGAGCTACATGCCCAGCCTTTAAAATTTTTATTTTGAGATGGGATCTTGCTAAACTGTGAGGGCTGACCTTGAACTTGTGATCCTCCTGCCTCAGCTTCCTGAGTAGCTGGGATTACAGACTTGCACTGCTAAGCTGGGCTTAATTTCCATTTTATAAAGCCACACTACATTTCCTTTCACTTATTTCCTATTCAACATTCCTATTTTTATCATTCTTATCCACAAAGATGAAGTTCTTATTTAGATTGAAATCATGATAGGCCAGAGTTCCTGCTGACTGCCGGGAGCACAGGCCAAATCCCAGGACCACTTTCAGGGACCACTGCAGGAGTCCAGCCAAGGGCAGACCTGAGACTGCTAGCTGCAGTCACAGGGGAACCCAGACCAGGGGAAAGGCTGTCTCCGGGGACCTCTATGGGAGTACTGGCCAAAGTGAGGCCCAGGACTGCCCCCAGTTCTGCACCAGAGTTCCTGCCAACCAGTAGGAGCACAGACCAAGGCCCAGGACCAACTTCAGGGACCACTTCGAGAACCCAGCCAAGGCCACTCCCACTGTCATCTTGTGTTACCTCCACTACCAACACCACCAACTTTAGTGGCAGTAGTGTCCATCTGGGGACACCTGCTGGGGACTGGAAGTGAATGACAAGGTAAGATACAGGTAATCTGTAGTATCACTACAAGATTATAGGGTAGAAAACACAATACCTCAGATCAGCATTGCAAGAAAGGAGGATATATAATCAACATGAAAAAACAAGGGAAGAAAGTGCCCCAAATAAACCAAGCTACTACAATAATAGAATCCATTGTCAGCACAGTTGGTGAAATGTCAGAGAAAGAATTCAGAATGTATATAATTAAAATGTTCTTCAAATTAAAGAATGACTTAAGTGAGCAAATACAGGCAAAAATTGATCACTGCAACAAAAAAATAAGAGAGCAAATAGAGTCAACCATAGATCATACCAACAAAGAGGTAAGGGAGCAAATACAAGTAGCAAAAGATTACTTTAAGAAAGAGCTAGAGGCTATGAAAAAAAATCAGAAATTCTTTCAATGAAGGAAACAATAAACCAAATAAAAAACTCGACAGAAAGCATCACCAGCAGACCAGATCACTTGGAAGATAGGAACCTTGGATAAAGAAGACAAAACATACAATCTTGAAAATAAAGATAGAGTGAAGATGGTAAGAAGTCATGAACCAGATATATAAGAATTATGGGATAGCATCAAAAGACCAAATCTAAGATTTATCAGGATAGAAGAAGGCACAGAATTTCAAACCAAAGGAATGCACAATCTCTTCAATGAAATAATATGGGTTCGATCCTCAGCACCACATACACAGCAATAAAATAAAGACATTGTGTCCACCTACAACTAAAAATATATTAAAAAAAAAAGAAATAATATCAGAAAAATTTCCAAACATGAAAAATGAATTGGAAAATCAAATACAAGAGGCTTATCGGACACCAAATGTACAAAATTACAACAGATCTACACCAAGGCACATTCTAATGAACATGTCCACCATACTGAATAAGGATAGATTTTTTTTTTTTTTTTTGGTACTGGAGATTGAACTCAGGGGCATCCGACCACTGAGCCACATCCCCAGTCCTATTTTGTATTTTATGTAGAGACAGGGTCTCACTGAGTTGCTTAGCGCCTTGCCATTGCTGAGGCTGGCTTTGAACTCACGATTCTCCTGTCTCAGCCTCCCAAAGTGCTAGGATTAAAGCCATGAGCCACCGTACCTGGCTAAGGATAGAATTTTAAAGGCCACAAGAGAGAGGAATCAGATTACTTATAGGGGGAGACCAATTTGGATCTCAGTAGATTTTTCAATCCAGACCCTAAAAGCCAGGAGATTGT